>JAMBLF010000785.1:0-193040 GCA_030578115.1 Leucoptera coffeella
ACTGCTTCAGACCACAAATCTATTGGGATGAGCTACAGATAACATTTGGACCAGCCCAGTGTCCCAAACTCTGTGCGTGAAGTTACAGCTGCACTTAACAATAACAATATATCAAGGAATAACCCTACGGCACGTGATGCTTTTGAGTATGATACTCGTATTACATATTTAATTTACCAATATACAAATAGGTTCTAGCTAAATGTTAATTAAAATTGGTCGTTTGCATTTATTTTTTTGCTGTAGGAAGTATAAAATTACAATTTTGTAATTTAAAGGGTTTTTTAGTTGACAATGTATGACTGTCAGTAAACACCTTATAAACATTGTCCATCATATACAGTACGCCGAATTCGGGTTCTGTCGTGTATAGATGTAAAAGCGACACATACATTGGACACCATCCTCGTACCCACCGGAAAGCTAGTAGCGTTGCAATCTCGTAAAGAATGGCACGCGGTTGCTACCTGCTCCTACCCTATTCAGGTCATCCATCCAACGGCGTGAGAGGTCGCTCCGAAGGCACGTAATTTCGATCCCGCTGACCGCCCCATTCCACCGCAATCATTTCTCTCCAACCGGGCATGTTGGTGAGTCGCCATTTTTCGGCTCGTTAAATGGTAGAAGTATAGTAGGGGTTTGAGAGTTGGTGATGACGTATTTATTAACATCCGTAATTGGAATTAAAAGTCAATAATTTTTTCAAACAATGCTTGTTAATGACCGTATACTGTCTTTTTATTTCCAATGTGAGCCCTGGTCATATCAAGATACACGATATAATAAAATGAGTACAAATCGCGAATGTTTAAAAATAACTATCGTATACTATCTTTCAGGATTGTCAGAAATTGAGTTTTTATTACAGACGCCCTGCGATGATCTTAGGCACAACAACAATACACAATACAACACTGGACCGATTTTTATTCAACATTGGTTATGATCATAACCTGAATGAGTTTTCTATTTATAGTAATCATCTCGTCGAGCAATTTTTATACTAATATAATACGGTGTAATAATTAGTTAATCAAAATAATCGTCAAATAGCCGAATGATTGTATTTAGACTCATTTTAAATACTAAATCTAGGACATGTACAGACTGAGTTCATTATAGCAACGTTTGCTTTTCTCATTAACTGCGTAATTACCTCATAACACTATAGGTATTAACTCATATCTATAAATATAGTAATAGCTACATCTAAACTCACCAAACACACTCACAAAAATGTCTTAATCCTTATTATTATATTCTTAAGGTATTGTATAGAGTTATTCTACTGCTGTGCTTTATTATACGAGACAGTTCATCGTTTGTGCATTTAGTTTTGATTTCCACGAGCTTTAAATTAATGTGAAGGATAATAACAACAAGATGACTGACCGATAAATAGGTATGATATGCAACACAAATTAAGTTTGAATGCAAATGCATTATAATGTTAAAAAACTTATTGGTGAATAATTGACAGACTGGCATAATATGTAATTTTTGAATGGTATATAAATTATAAGTAAAAATATTGCGTGTAGCAATATAAGTTATAAGCATACATCGGGGAAAAGTCTTTAAGAGAGTGCAATAGGCTTCAATCAATAAACACCTTTTTAATTCCCGGAAATGTGGACGGAGGCTTGAGGTACCTTTCAGTCACGTTCGGCTGAACCTACGAGTACTGATACGGAGAAACGTTTCAGGAAATAGAGTAAGGTTTCTGGCTCAGTACATTAAGTATTTTGATTAAACTGTATCCGGTGAATAAGGAGTTATGTCGTAGCTATCCCGTACTATTAAGGGCCGTGAAAAGAATGGTAAATAGTTGTTGTTCTTCTCGGCATTTCGTAGAAAGCGACTAAGGACTGTCGATGGAATCTATCGGGCGAAGGGTTAGTAATCTGTCACCAATGTTCTTTATCAATGCCGTCGCGATGCGAATACGATTGCTAAGATTGACCATGAGGTCATTTTATGTTTCCGAGCTTTTGGTTGAGGGAGTGAATTAATGTAAGCATAAAGATGTATCTAAACTTTGAATCTGCCTAATTTACTGTGCTTTAGCTGACTAACCGTCGCGTCATAATCATTTGAACCTGAGCTGAACACGTATATTTCTCTACACCATTGAACATGCATGTAGTATTCATATACAAAGAGTGCGAGTTTCTTATTTAACTGATTGGAAAATTAATGTGAGTAGGAATATAGAGAACAAAATAATATTTAAAGAAGCATAATAATATGCTACCTTCAATATTGACCGCTAAATTATACTTGGATTTAATTTAGGAAATCCTTTTCTTGTAGTTTGTAGGCACACAATCTTTGTCTATCCCGCAGGGGAACCGGTGCTTTTAGGAGAGGGCAACTGCACCTATGACATGTCATTCAGTGACTAATCTGCGCAAATAAGCTTACCCTACCATTAATGCTGTTTTTATTGATATAGAGCGAAACACACATCATGTCATCGTTTTTAATCGTGATAGAGATGGGATTTCTATCAAGAGGTTCTTTTTTGTTCACGGATTAGGATTTTTATCGAAAATATAGAATGATAGCATCTTTGATTTATTTAATTATACTTTTTATAGTTATCACGTATAAATATCATTATTATTGTCCCTTTTTGCAGTAGTTACCTTATTAAATAACCACTTTTCTGACTAATAGATAGCATTACCCTATAATACATTGCGACACTAGTTATATTTAAACAGTGGTGCAACGACTAGATGTCACCGTGTACGAGCAGTTTTTTAGTATTTACAGTCTTACATTATGTTAATTTTCGGTCTCACAGATGATGTTAAAATACAACCAGATGATTCGTTACCAGCAAGTCGTAAGAAGCAACTAAGACACTTATGTTATCTTTTAATATTCCTTCATTTTGAACAGCTTTTCCACCAATCTATCTCACCAACAACAGGCGTAACTAAAAATCCTTGCGCCTTTTTGTTACGACTAATCTGATTATGGACGTGAGTGCATTTGCGATCTCTTGGGACTGTCGCTCAGCACAGAAGCTGCTGTGACTGCCCCACATGTTGCTTTTGTTCTGCGACATCTGATATGAATCATACCGGAGTGCACGAAGGGTACCAATAATAGACTTCCATTGATGGGCATATGTGATACTGCGTTGAATCTGTGCAATGATCATATTAGCTTACGGCTGATGGTGGGCTTGGAAATATACTATGAAGTGCTTTAACGTGATTGTAATAAACTTGTTTATTAAGGTAGATAACTTAAAAAAATCATAGAATTTAAGTATCTTCCATAGTTCTCTACTTTAATTAAGAATTAACTAATTCTGTTATAAAAAATATAAAGTATTGTATAGAGTAATATAGAAAGACCGGTTGTTTTAAAATAATTTATTGTTATACTCTAAGGCCTTTTCGATGCCAAAGCAGCAAGGTACACATTGTGACGATTTGCTTATTCTAAAAAACAGGCGTCAAATTGAAAATGGAGACGCACTATCAATGCTTTATTTTAATTGATTGTTGATTTAAAATACAGCTTTTTCATATGAAGAGTAAGTATCGGCAAAGTCGCATACACATTAAACGCATGGTTCATGCACTTGTTGATATTTTTTGTTCGAGAGGGGTTGTAAATAACAATCGAAATCTATTGTTGCATCCAATTTGCCAGATATACCATATAAAAGGGGCTTAATGACGAGATTACGAAGTAATAGGAACAACAATATTGTTTACTAATTCGGAATTAAATCTATTGTTATCATTATGAAATTGCAATTACTCTTACTTTTTCAACGTACAGGTAATATTATTTAACCAGTAAATTGGTGATGCCCGTGATCATAATATTACAGGTAGATTAATTATTGCAGTCCTATGATTTATGCTAACAATGAAAGCTGAACTTAACGATATTGCTGGCGCTTTAGTGCCAACTAAAAAGTATGTTCCTAGGTTCAATGCAAACGGGTATTCTTAGAACTAATTAAAACTTTTGAGAACCTATCTATCTAGTGGTAGTTAGTGCAGACCCTGTACATATGGGACAAAATCCTATTTTTATTACGGTCAACAAGGTCTTTCAATGGAGGTCAAAGTAAGGTCACCATCGTAAGCTGCAGGCTGGAGGAAGGTACGTTGACCTGCGCAGTTCTGTGGGTGGATTGCTGCCAACAGAGTATGTATAAAGGTACAGAGTATGTATGAGGTAAAGGATAACAAGTTAGGAAGTAATTGCAACAGTTACATGGCTTAATGGGCTAAAACTATTGAAAATTGATCAATTTCTCAGTGTGTAACTGTGAAATTTACCATCGTGGATCTGTGCATGCTTCAAGGCCTTATGTAGGGTATAGTAGGAAATTATACAACAAGAGAATTCTAAATAGAGTTTTGTTATCATCAGCGTGTTCTTTTATTTATTATTTGTTATGAAAATAAGCTGTAGAATTAAACAAGGTTTATAGAGACCTAAATATGAATAATTATTAATAAAGGTTTTCAAGCTGTTAAGAATGACATTGTACATTAAATATAATCATATGAAATTATATGAAAGAATATTATACATTATATGAAAGAATTTAAATATATAATCTTGATTTTTTTGTTCAAATGCACATAATCATTAAGATCTTGTACTAATTACATCTTAACAAACAAACGAAATAGTCGTTATATACCTTCCCAATTTTTTTCTACTTGATATTGATAAATATCTTGCAACCCAAACAAAAAGGAAGTTGAAGTAAAATCAAATACTGAATTTCACAGCGGCATGTTTGTTGTGCTTTTTGTGCATAAACATTAACACGTTTTGGGTGAATAAAAAGCGAGATATTTACAATAAAGTACATACCAATATCGGTCTTAGAGCTAGTAGAATCAAAAACTTGATTATCTATCAATATGAATGTAATAATTACTACATTTTATAACCCCTTTTCCTTTTTTTGTTATCTGGAAAGTGATCAGACCGCTGAAAGTTTACTAAATATTCCTATAAATAAAAAAGATTGTTACAAAGATCTTTTAACGCAGTGTTCCCATGGTGAGGTAAGGTTATAAATTAGTTATTTAACGTAATGATCATTATTATATTGTGATGAATGTTTATGTTTACAAGTTGAAGTGCTTGTTTAGAGAATTGTTTGGGGGTCTAAACAATTATTTAACAGGAAAGTATAACCTTGGAGGTTTTCACGGAAGGAAAACTTTACACTCGAGGGTATTTGAAAATGTCATGAAACTTATGTATTAACCTCATTAATTGACTAATCAGATGAAATAAATAAGGTACCCTTTCGTTTAAAAAAGGTTCTTTGATCACTAAAGCCACTATATTGAGAATTTAATAAAGCTTTCATAAATTTTCAGTATGTTGCTGTGTATTACAATGACAAATTTGTGCGTGGGATAGTTTGTATGGACACTCAACTTTCAATTTGGCTGATTGATTTTGGAATCCATTTGAGGACAGTTAACAGAATGATTTGTGCTCCATTACCTGCAGCGTACAGAGGAGCTCCCACAAAAATATTTGAAGCTAGCTTACATGGTGTTTTGCCTATTGACAAGGTAATAAATTTTTTTGTGAGCCACTACCATAGTTTATTTATACTTTTTATTCAGACTATGAGTAGGTTCTAAAGCCAAAACAACTTGTGTTGTTTTATATAATGTTTTGGTCTTATAGTTACTTATTCATTTGTAACATTTTGTTGCTATGTGATTCGTTACTGTATTTTGTACCTATAGGATTTTACTAGAAATAGAGATTCATGAACATGACAGATTTACAAAAAAAAGAATAACTTTCAATAATTCATGGCATTAAAACTTGATATACTACCTAAGAATATTCTATTGTTATTATATCTACCTTTATTTTTACTAAATTTTCATTATTATATTATATTAATTTAAATTATTATTATATTTTACAGTCAATCAATTCCCACTGTCAAATAGTGCATAAAGTCTCTTCTATTTGGAACAAAGGCTCTGTAGCCAGATCTCAAGACATATTGCAGAAAGCAGTGAAGACCTACCTCACACCAACAGCCCTACTCAATACTGGGAACAATTGCATTGTAAGTTATAAAAACTAAATGAACTGAACTAAACTAATAACAATAGTTCCATGCTAACTTGGAATGGAAATATAATGTTAACTAGCTTCTTTTTGGTATGCCTCTTAGAGTCAATAGGCATCACCAATATTCTACATCAATTTCTATTGTGTTAAAATTATTTGGTGAGTTTCTTAGTATTATTATTACCTTTTTTTCTTTCTTCTTCTCTCTCCTTTAACTTTCAATAAGCGATTGTAACTATAATATTAATGTAATGATATATAATGACTTAAAGTATTTCTAAACTGAAGGAACCTAGGGTATATTAACTCAAGGCTTCTTTAATGAGCATTAATGAGTATTGGATAGAACACAAAATAAATTAGCTTTGTTTGTATTTCAGGTTTTGGGTGATTTACACCTGGAAATGTCTGATGGAAGCATAGCCAATCTCGCTGACAAGTTGACTGATTGGCCTGTGTTTCTGAGTAAAGATAAGGAAGCATATATATCATGTAAGTAGTGTACATATAACATGTAGGAAAACTGATTAATAACTAATGAGGCAGGACTCTATCACCACCTGGAACTTGACAAATTTCTCTTGCTTCACTCACAACCATTAACCTTGTCATACATGTTCTTCTATTCTTCACGCTACGTACACCCGCTTTGAGAAGAATGACTCCAATTTGATCTGTATGATAATAGAAATAGTTTGTATGCTAAATGTAAATCGTAGCAAGTGTTGTAATATTTGTTTGTTGTACAATCATCATTTCACTTACACACTGAAGATGGATAGACGATTCTCTTAATATAAATGTTTGGTGTATGTAATACAGATATTTGATACGTTGAGATAAACATAGTTATATAAACTTTCAATCTTTAAGACTTAAAACACACTAGCTTTAAATATTATGAAGCAATTATTTTATGTATTAAGGGTATTGTTCGCGGAAATGAGCGAAACGAGTGTTTTCATTTTTCAGTTTAAACCTATTTAGAACTTACTGACACCTATCATACTTTCAAGGTAGCATAATGAAAGACTGAAATTGATGACTGAAGTAGTTTCAAGAGTTAAATATCAATAATTACGTAAATATAAACGCATAAAGTTGATAAAAAATCAGAAAAATGGCGCAAACAGGGTTTTGTATTTTTTCGTTTATATCGTCACGGAGTAAGATCTGAAATCAAAATATACAATAATGGGTTCTCTAAATACTAAATAATTTGACTAAAAACATATTAGGTCCTGTTTTATTCATAATACTGCAGTTTTCGTAAGTATAAAACGCCCAATTTCGGGCCGCCATATGTTTCATACATTTTTATATGGAGAGTTTACGCGTCCGCCGCGAGTCGCTAGTTTCAATAGATCGCGTTCAGAATTTGGCGAATGCCAGAGTGGGGAGCACGTCCATTTTGTTGGCGATCACAGCTAAACCGCTAGATAATCACACGAGATCAGTTGTTTCTTAGTTCAATAAGTGAAATTTGGAAAACAATGTGTAATCACTTTGGTGTTTGAGGTTATTGCTTATTATATTACAAGCGATTTTTTTCTTTCGAAGTGAACTGCTAAAGTTGATTTATTCTACATGTCTATTTTAAAAAGTATTTTACTTGATGCGACGCCATATTTGATATAAATTTATTCTTACGACATTTATGCCTATGACAGGTATATATATGTCAGACATGATATGAAAAAATCATGATAATGAATGTAAATAATTTTGATTTACCGCTTGATGTTTCGGATATTATGAGAAGTTCAGAATATACAGACATGATACATTCTGACATCACTTCAGCTTTCTTCACAGTAGGTAGGCAGCAATTAGTGAACCCCAAGATAGGTTATTTATGCTATATTATATATACACACACACATATTATACATAATTATTAATAACTATATATTATGCATTACGACCGTGATCGAATTCAGGGTAGTCAGAGAACTTAACGTATGCATTTGTGATGGTCGAAATCATAAATATATACATTTGGGATGCTCTTTGGCAACTTGAATTTGAGTTATTGGCGAACTGCAGAATAGGTTATACCGGTACCGGACAGATATACGGAAAGAACGACAGTTGGTTAGATTTTGATTTTTTTACGACTCAGACTCATCTCTCTCAAGAAGGGTAGACCGCGGAGCAATTTTTTAGAGACAAATTGCTATCGAAATCCGAATTCGGTCACTAGGCTCTCATAACGGAGTTGGAGGTCGCACCAAAAAAAATGTATAATTATTATACATATCCTGCTGCTCAAAATTTTGCTCAGTAGTCTGTAGGTATTGTACTGTATAGTAATATTATTATTATCTGTGCCTCGGCAAACTTTACGCATAAATCGAAGAATTATTTTATTGAAGTTCTTTCAGCTCAAAACCATACGAAAATACAAGCGCAGTACTAGGCTCACAGACTCCTAGAGGAGGTCGGGTTAGGGTACTTACTCAAGTACGTTCCAATACACTATTTCTTATTGTTTCTATAAAATTACAATTATTTACCACAAGTGATTTATTATTTAAATATTGATTACTTTTATATATTTATGACTACAATGTTTTTAATATATATTAATAAATAATAAGCTGTTGAATAATCTGATTATAATTTATTAGTGTTTGTTTCGTTAACAACTCAATTGATACACGGAACGTGCATCCGCCATGACAATAAAGTTTGTTATGATTTTGTTATATCAAGTTTGATGTGATTTATTTCAGTGTTTTTGAAACTATCGTAGTGTGGAACCTGTTTATATCGCAAACATAAATAACATTACATAAAATACCCCCTATTATCCCGCCGCATTGCTTTGTGAATCGATATTTATAGAAAAATGCTTCATGCATAAGAATTTACAAATGAAATAACAACAATTTATCTGCAAGAAATCTAATTCATCATACTGATTTGATATTGATTTATATTAACTTTGATTTTAACTTATTTTAGATATAAAAACATACTTGGCCACTACTAAAACAGAAAGGTAACCTCAAAAGTATTTATCCCAGAGATAAACAAGGGGCTGCAATTGTTTTACACGGACTTGTTTCTATAACAAAACATCGACTTTGTTTTGGAATAAGGTGGTAGGTATCTGTAAGAACATACACACATCAACATGGTCTAGGGATATTTAACTCAAACCTAAATAACTAAAATTATACTACCTTTTAGTTAAGACACCTGTATCTGTAGTATTATATTATCTGTGCCTGTATATTAAATTAAACCTTGATTATTAGCCTATCTGATTAAATGAAAATATTTTAGTGAAAGTTGTAATTTAAAAAAATCTAGAACAAGAGAAAAACCTCTGATAAAACTTCAAACTAAACTTTATTTTTAAAACATTAAAACTTTAACATAACATTTACTTTTTTTTACTAAAATCGTGTTCCACTGAAAATCAATAATGTGTAGATCTTCCTAAGACATTCCTGACACATCTGCAGGGGTTCGGCATGCTTAAAACAAGGGTGTCAATATCCCGTTGTGGAATATTGTCCCAAGTCCTGCTAAGATGCAAGAAAAGATGGTTTTCACTGACAATATCTTCTGAGAAATTTCTTACAGCTCTTCTCTGAAGCATATCCCAGGCATGCTCAATAGAATTTAAGTCTGGAGATTGCGCAGGCCAGTCTAAAGCCTGGACATCGTGCTGTTGTAACCAAGTTGTAACGATACGCGCAGATAATTTGTCATCTTATTTTTTTCTGTAAGGCCAGTATTAAATCTAAATTATTATTAATTAAATTTAAATCGAATTCATCATACTGATTTGATATTGACTTATATTAACATTGATTTTAACTTATTTTAGATGAGTGAGGGGGCAGTGACGGAACGCTGGACGAGGTTACTCGCTAAAAATAGAACTCATTTCCATACACAGGATATAATTTGCACTAATCAGTAGATGTCCATACCTAGTCACTAATCAAAGTGTAATGTAACCTTAATATGAGCATTTATAAAATTAAATAATAGGTACCTATTATTACAAACAATATTTTAGTGCAGTAACCATTACTTACATACATTATAGACTGTAACTAAATTTAGAGTATACTTATTTCTGGAGCTTATGTAAGTAGTAAATTGTTTATCAATACACTATGTGTGTTTGCAAATTTTAACACCTACAGAGAAAAAAAGAAAGAAAACTTTATTCACTACATTAACAAAACACAAACATGGAAAAAATATAGGTATGTAAAAAACCATTGATGCATTGAAAAGGTGCTGCCTCAGTAAACGATGCAGCTAGGCTGCATCACTGGTCCTCCGGCAGCACCCAATTTGGAAACCGTCACAAGCTACATAATATAATAAATAACAAACATACACAAAATAACTAATTTATAATATACAAATACAGATATAATACGAGTTCGGCTGTAGCCCAGTGGCTAAGAACTCGGACTTCGTATGAGAAAGGTCCTAGGTTCGAATCCCGACTCTAGCATGTACCAATGAATGAAATTTAAATATTTGTTTTTAATTTACGTATATAATTTACAGTCGCTAACGGTCAGGAAAAACATCGTGAGGAAACCTGCCTATCCCTCAGGATAGGTAATAGTCAATGCCTATATACGGCGATACGGTTCACTACCTATCACTTTGGGTGTTGTCTATCTAGTGCACAGACCTCTAGTGAGACGCGTGCTTCGAATGACCCATACCTAACATGCCTTCGAAATTTCGGAGATGTGCATTCAAGCCTCAGACTACCCCGCCATAATAAAAAAAGGAGTGTGTATACACAAATCGTGAAGCGTATGTATGTATATAATACGCATACATAAAATTAATACACTATAATTCATAATCATACTTCGGGCAACATAAACAAGAACATATATATATATATTATAGACATGTAGATAGATATAGGCACACACATACACAGTCATACATATTATATATACATTATAAACAGTAGTAGCATCGTATAAACATACATTAATATATTTCATACACATACACATTTATTCAAACTCATATATAGAAAGAAAAATATATAACTATGGTATTTGCACTGACAAGGTGAGACATTGATAGGAGTTAGGGTAAGGATTTTTGTTGTTCGAGAAGACAAGCCTTATACCTAAGGTAGAAAGCTCCCCTAGAAGCAACGTCGCGAATAGGTGGAGGTATTTCATTCCAGCATTTGGACGCAGAGGTACTTACATCTGGTGCTAGTTTCTATACCAAAGAGCAATTACAAAGGTTCGTGGTCTAAACCATATTTAAACGTAAAAGAATAGCTGACAGTTACAGATTCTGAGAGCTAATAATCATCTTACTACTTTCATTTTCAATACGCCAGACTGTTACTATATCAAATTAACAAATAATAAAATAGGTAGGTACGCTTTGTGAGGTCAGGTGTATGTGTTTTGAGTATGCCGAGAAGACACATCATCGTGACAAAACAACAAGCAACAAGACAATTTCAATGCATATAATTATTGCATATATATATATATATATATATATATATATATATATAGGGAGCGCTCTCAAACAACTTCGTAATGGGAAGGCTCCCGGCGAAGACGGAATAACCTCAGAGCTTCTAAAGGCGGGAGGAGCTCCAGTCCTGCAGAAGCTCAAGCACCTATTTAATTCCGTCATAGCTAATGGGACTACCCCGACGGCGCACAGTGTAATATTTGAACAATCTAGCAAAACTTAATTCAAAATTAGCCATAAACGTTTCAATTTAGCTGAAAATGTTAGAATAATAAATATTTTTAAAATAAAACACACATAATATTAAAATTAACGATTTTTAATTTAATATGAAAAATTTTATTTGATTTTATATAATTTGATTTTTGGATATAATTCTAGACATAATATAAACTTAAATTTTTGTGTTATAATGATGATAAAAAATTATTGTTCATCTTCAGACGAGGTACTGTCTCCCTCACCTTCATGCTTGTAACCAGAATTCAAAAATTTCTTGTCTTATCATACTCTGCAAAAGTAAAAAAAAATGTATGGGTGAGGCGGGCACCGGCGCGTTAATTAGGTTTTGTTATATGGAGGAGTAATTATATTAACATATTCCGAAGTTTCAGGGTGGGTACAAGTGGATACATTTTTAAAAGTCTACACAAAGTTTTGATTTTAGTATCGAAAGAATGTTTGTGACAAGGTTAACAGAAATCAATACAACTTTATAAATATTAATAAAATCTAGTTATGACTTACCATTATATCACGTACTTAAAATGAATAAAATAATACAGAAGAATCACTTTGATAGCTTTGAAAATTAAAGTGTAATGAAACGTTATAGTAGCGCGTCAGATCGGCATGAAAACGTTATAATATTTTTTAAAGCGGTTAGGTAAAGATTGGTAGGGCGCCTGCTTATCAGTAGTGGCTTTGACATGTTATTACGTATCGATTCTTATTCTACCGTTCATTGAGTCATATTAGAACTAACTTTCATTCATATTAGACATACATCGTAATCTGAATTAAGTTCTGCTAGATTGTTCAAATATTACACTGTGCGGCGTGCAGTGAGAGCGTGGTGGCCTTGTTCTTCAAAAAGGGAGACAAGGCCCTATTGAAGAATTATAGGCCTATCGCGCTGCTAAGCCACGTCTACAAGTTGTTCTCGAGAGTGCTCACTTTGTGGACTACGAGAAGGCCTTCGACTCCATCGAGATCTGGGCTGTTCTGGAATCCTTGCAGCGATGCCAGGTCGATTGGCGTTATGTGCAGGTGTTGAGGAGCCTATACAGCGTGGCATCGATATCTGTTCAAGTCCAAAACCAAAAGACAAGTCCTATACAGTTGCTCAGAGGAGTGAGACAGGGGGATGTCATCTCCCCGAAACTGTTCACGAACGCACTGGAGGACGTCTTCAAAACTCTGGGTTGGACTGGGATGGGTATCAATGTCAATGGCAGATACCTCACGCACCTCCGTTTCGCTGACGACATTGTCATAATGGCGGATTCGCTGCAGGATTTACAGGGAATGCTGCACAGTCTTAACGCTGCCTCACGGTCGGTCGGTCTCCGGATGAATTTGGACAAGACAAAAGTCATGTTCAATGAGCTCGTTGTCCCGGGGCCGATCACGATCAGTGGAGAAACGCTCGAAGTGGTCCAGGAATATGTCTACCTGGGCCAGGTTCTACAAATGGGTAGGGACAACTTCGAGCGTGAGATTTCCAGAAGAGTGCAGCTGGGCTGGGCAGCATTCGGGGACGTCATATCTTCTCGTCGCCACTACCGCAGTGTCTTAAGACCAGGGTTTTCAATCAGTGCGTCCTACCTGTAATGACATACGGTGCCGAGACGTGGAACATGACAGTCGGGCTGGCTCACCGATTACATGTCGCTCAGCGGGCAATGGAACGTTCGATGCTGGGTATCTCGTTAAGGGACAGAGTCCGGAACGAGATTATCCGGCAGAGAACCAATGTCGTAGACATTGTCTATCGATGTTGCAAGCTGAAGTGGCAGTGGGCCGGTCACGTCTGTCGCAGAACCGACGACCGTTGGAGCAAAGCGGTTCTCGAATGGGGACCGCGTCTCGGTAAACGTAGTGTAGGACGCCCCCCTGCCAGATGGACTGATGACCTAAAAAAGGTCGCTGGTAGTGGTTGGCTGAGGGCCACGAGTGATCGTGTTTTGTGGCGTTACCTTGGGGAGGCCTATGTCCAGCAGTGGACTGTCATAGGCTGATTGATTGATTGATTGAAATTTAGTCGCAAAATCAAGCAGTATTAGGGCAAAATAAAATTAGGTTTTATGCATTGTAATGAGTTTACACTTAAATTCATGAGCTCAATTTTATTTCAATATGTGTAGTGTGGGTAAATGTAACTAATAAATTGTATGAACACTATATCTACAATATGGTAAAAAGTATTGTAGAATAGGTACTTATATAATTTTACCGTGAATGAACTGAATTAACCTAGGTAATCATAATACTTACGCATATGAAAAATGACTACAGCCGATCTTTCGTTGAAGAACATATTTTATTTCAAAATCATTATAATCTAAAAACATAGTTCGTTAACCTTTCGGAGTCAGTAAATGAGTGGTTAGGTAGTTGCATACCTACATACATACATAATGTAATCTGTACTAGCATCATTACAAACACTGGAAAACTTGAATTTATTTCGTGTTGGATTGATTACCATCTGGATTTGGGTGAGAATATCAGTTTATACGTTGCATCATATGGAAACGATACGTATTTATTGATATAAATATCTGCTAAGAAGTCGGTCTGGATTGTCGAAAAATCATCACATTGTTTATTTTATGTTAGATAGATAATGTACGTTTTATTTAGCAATTAAAAAATTGTCTTGCAATCGGCACACTATTGAGTTTAAAAATCAATTATATTATTAATATAAAAAAACTCCCATAAACGTTTCGCGATGTTTTGAAATTCGCGCCTTTTTATATTTTATATTCTGTCCAATCGCTAATAACAGCACTAACGCGCAATGTACTCAGCGCTGCTGCGCTAGAAATGTCGGATTTTTGACAGTTTGTGAATTTATTTTTGGAATACAATACCCTTAACTACTTATAACATAATTTCTATTTCTAGGCCTAGAGTTATGCTACAAATCCAGCACGAAACGACACAAACTATGCACAAAAAAACCAGACTTCAACATTCCAGAAATAGATTTCGAAACAACATTTGAAGTATACGAAGAAATATGTTCAAAAGCACCCGAGTTCGAAATATCTCAAGAGTCGTCATCAGTTAGTTTACCAGAAATACCTGAGTCTATCCAGGAAGAACATAGTCAGGTAACACCAGAAAATATTCTAGGTCTCACGTCAGAAGAAGTGAAGAAGTATGCCAACACGTATGTGGAGATTGCAGGCAAAGAGCATAATGTGTTAACTATAATGCTTAATAAGGCAAGAGATCTGGTCATGTGTCAGGAGTTTAAGGATTATGATAGGATATCGGTCGGTCGAGCTAGTTATGCGGGGCCTTCTGAATGAATTGTTTGTTTTAAAACCTACTTTCATCCATTTTCAAGATATTGAAATGTTACTTAATATTTTGTTATTTTTATGATATTGTTTCTGTTGATTTTTAGTTGTATTGCATTGTAGAATGTTGGAAATAGCTTTTGTACCATTGCGCATTCATTAATTGCCATGGTTACGTCCAAAAGAATTTATTGACGGTCACGAAATTAGTAATTGATTATGTTCAATGTTCATAAATCTTCTCTAAATCTTGATCTATACAATAATATCTAAAAATCTCATATCAATAGTATACTGGGTAAAAAGCTACAGCAGCGACGCTCTCTTTTGGTCATAAGTTTATGGCCCAAGATGCTTATTTCATTCCATTTAAACCACCTTCTATAATGTAGATGGCGCTGTTTAACGTTGCCATATAAATATTCATGATATACTTTACGGTTCTAAAGTGAAATAGTCAGAATACGGAAACTAGGAAATAAACTAGAGTATGTAGGAATAGTGTACTTAAATACTATAGAATACCGAAAAGCCTCAGTGTGCACATCCAATTATATTATATTAACATTTTGCTTCATTCCAAATGTAGATAGTTTAGAATTTTCTGATTTCTATGTTATGTTGTTTCATATGAACATATTGTTAGCAACTAGGTATAAAAACATTCCTATTTTACTTAATCATTTGCGGGTTGTTATTAAGACTTTATCTAAGATAAACTATTGTGATACAAATATTTGTCACTATATTTCGCTAAGGATAGTTATTATTTTTAATATGAAAAGTCTGAACCATTATTTCATAGTGTTATAAATATTTTCATGTTCAAATAAAACTATCGCATAACTTAGATGTAAATGAACGCAAAATTCCTTACGAAAATGTGATTTAAATAGTTACTATGAGTTGTGGTTTGATCAGTCATAGCTGTAATAATACTTGGGCGGTCTGAAAAGATTACGACCTCAACATGAAGATGGCAGCACTCGTCAATAAAAGGGTATGTAGTAGTGAGGGTATGTAGTTGTGCATCTTTTGACAGCAACATATCAAAGTTTCATATGAGGAGGTAATAAAATATCCTTCCTGATCAATTATTTCGCTGAGAACAACGACGAGTACTATTTGTATGGATTAAAAACATGGGAACATCACTGGGGGAAGTGTATTAAGTCACAAGGAGACTGTAGAAAATAAAACTTATTTTAAGATAAAAATTGTTTTATCCATGTTAGATCGGAAACTTTTCATACCACCCTCGTAGACCTCATTGTGATATTTGATTAATAGTCTCTAGAGAATAATGTTTCATTGTTTAAGTGGTGTACAAGTTATTAATGACTTTTAGATGAGTAAAAGTAATGGAGTTATTCACTGCGTGGTTAGCCCTCTAGATGTCAATAAAAATCGACCCCATTGATAGAGAATCAAAGAAAGGCTTAATGTATCGCTCTATGATGTAAGAAAAATAAAATCTACGTTTTTTAAGGAAAATGTCAGAAAAATCTACTAAAATAAAACAAAACCTTGTAAGCATTGAATTATTCGAGTTCATATAAGAGTTACTGTTATGGGTCGTAATGAGGTTAAAATGCTGTCAAAGTACCATTGTGACATAGCGTTTAGTTAAGCGTGAACAAGTCGACAAAAGCCTAGTATACTGTTAGCTTTTCAGGGTATTAAGATAAAAGGTCTGTGATTGTTTAAGAAAATAAAAATCTTTAATTTTATTTTTTTTTATTTATTTCATTTAAGAGTATTCATAGCACCTCCATATTGTGAAAGATGCGTGAATGAACTTTACGATGTTGAAGTTTGATAATTTCTCTCAACTCCGTCTTCAGTCTCGTTTGGCTCATCTTGAGATGGAATAGTAATCCTAGTGTTGTTGAACTGGCATTATATTAGAATTTAACTAACAGCAAAGGCTATAATGATGGTGGTAAAAGTCCGTATTCAGTAGCCCAAAACCATCAGAAAGTCACTTAGTAATAGTGACGAATATGCAAATATATTATCTTATAGCAATAGCCTATACTGATCTGGAACGATTTAAATAATGGATCCATTTCCACTTTTTCAGGCCCATTTTGTATCAATTTGTCAAAATTTGGCAAAGGTATTTATTATAACGGTGTGTTTAGAACAATTGTTACTTGCAATTTTGCTCTTACTGCAATTTTGGCTCACGGTTGAGTATACACAAAACAGTAATAAAGACAATGAATGCCATGTGATGTTACTCATGTAGGTCTGTAATACTTGTGATTGTTTGTCGTCAGAAAAAGGTCATGTGTCGAATTGAATGAATTCAAAAACACCACATTATTTTACGTTCTTTAATTATGTATACAAAAAGAAAATCGTCTCTTACGTGTAACTATAACTTACTCTTATAATAAGCATTAACTACATAAAAGAAAGGGCAGTGAATAGTGGTAACCATGCGGCTATAATTTGAACGCTTCTTTACATTTCCCAAGAACAATTAAAGCTATAATACAGTTTTAGGCAACGAATTTATTTGATTTCCGTCTATGATAGTAGTTTATCTCATTGAGACGTTCAGTGAAGTTCTGATTGAGTATGGAGGTTTAAACGATGAAGGTTAGATTAGGATGGGCAGATTTAAAGGCGGATGCCGGGGTTTGTGCTAGCCACGTAATTGAGGAGTTCCTCTGAGTCTTCGCAGACGAAAGGCTTCTCGTGGTAGCAGGCGACGTCGTGCCACGCAATGCCGTCGTTGTACACGTTGTTGAGGACGCTCAAACAGGACTCGGCTGTGCCGTTGATGTCGAACTCGGCGTTGTCAGGCTGGCGTTGCTTCTTGTGCCCGGTCTGGGACCATGGGTTGTAGCCCCAGCCTTTGGGGATCTGGAAATAAATTTGAAATATTGGTTACAGATACAAAAATTGAGGCTCTTATAAATGAATAAGGTACATTGACGAATTATAACCATTTGCAGGTTGGTGACTTAATCGTAGGTGACGATATATGTATCAGACAGAAAATCATTTCTTGTGTTAACGTACTTGAAAAACACCCATACAGGATATTATAGTCTTTAAATACAAAATGATTCAATAAAATTATAGAAATAAGGTCCTCCAATCTGATATGAAAACTATTAATTTACCTGGTTGGTAGGCGACACCTTTTCCCTGTTGGCAGACCAGAACCATCCGAAGACGTTCTTGGGCTCCAGGTCCTTGCGGTTCTCGCAGCCCTTGAAGTCACACAGACGACCGCTGGTCCAGATGTAGGGGACATCGTCTGAGGGAAAACACGTTAATTATTAATAAATATTTTTCTTCTGTCAGAGGAAATATACATATTTCCCTGTATACCCATTTAGTCAATGCCTGTATAGAGAGATATAGCTCACCGACTATTATTTTAGGTGTGGGTCAAGTTATTATGATTAGCTTAACTGTTTAAGTACTCTCAAAGTCACGTAGCTAGTAGTAACTTCTAAGTACTCTATAATATCTGATACTGACATGTTAACTCGGACAAGTAAGAGGTTGTGATTGTTATGTGAAGATTTCTCTACATGCCGAGCAATGAAACAGCTTTGTACAGACCTAAAATTACCGGGATATAAATAGTAAGAAATAACTACGACTTTGACGACCTCCGTGGCGCGATCGGTTAGACACCTTAACGCTAATCGTGGGGTCCCGGGTTCGATTCCCGGTGGAGGCAGAGTTGAGAACAACGCTTTTCTACTGCTTTCCAGTCTGGTTGTTGATTATATATGCTATATATGTATTTATCTATGTATAATATGTATACATTTCTTAAATATACGTTGACTAGTACCCTTAACACAAGTCTTAAATGTACTTACCAAGGGGCTAGTTCAATTGGTGTAATAATGTCCGAATATTATTATTATTATTACTTTATTCACTGCACACATAGACGTGCAGTGACAAGGTACGCCTCAGGATAATTAAAAGCAGATTACTTACTCTGCTGGATAAGCTTGAAGATCAGGTTGTTTTCTTCTTGCGTTTCCATGGAGACGAGGTCCATGCAGTACTCGCGGCAGATGTTCCTGCCATCCAGCCAGTCTACTTTGCGGTTGGCCAAGGCGGGAACGTGGCCGCTGTAGAAGTAGTTGTGGCCTTTGTAGTTGAATTCTTTGGGTCCTGAAGGAAAGAGAAGTTGAAAATAGTATAAAGGGTATCCAATGGTTATTATTAGATATTTCATTCACAGCGCGTAACATTAACTGCGATTGTAACAATAATTTTAACGATTTATTTAATCGGCTATTAATTTTTTAAATCATGCGCGCGCAGCTAATAACGAAATGAGTTTATACGAGTAACTTAGCAAAACTTAGCAGACTTACTCGTAACTATTAGTGTAGCGAGAAACCATAAGTATTATAATGTAAAGATAAGTTGGCTACAATAACCATATCTAAATACTAATATTCATCTGATTCATTTACTTTACGAAAATCAAAACAAAATCATTCTCCGAAATTCATCTTTAACTACATGTGAATTATTAAAAGCCTAGTAATAAACTTATCAAGCAATTTCCATAAACAGTGAAGTGTTAATTTCATTACTCATAATAAATTGTGATACATACACATTCAAAGATAGCCATAAAAGAGGCAAGGCTGCATAGACTGTGCATGTATCGAATGAGTAAACAATAATGAATAATTGACACACATCGTTGTGGAGGTTCGATGCTAAGTGAACGATGACCTTGTGGCAATGCAGCTGTGGGGTCAGACACCGAATTACGCAACTCTGGTCGTGACATTGGCCAGACCTCAGTTTGGACTGAATCGTGATGTTCCTAGTTTTACCCTCGGTCCTTCAGGATTTATTATCTTTACGTCGGTACTGAATGCTCCAGTGGTACAATAAAGTGCATTGAAAACTCTTAGACTAATAATTCACCTGTTTAAATTTGGATTGCAAAATAATATAATAATTAATAATAATATAACTAATTAGTTACCTTTCTGCATAGCATGCACTTAAAGGGATAGGGTTAAATTATTTGTTATGAAGAGACTGAAAACTATTTAGAAATCCATCCGTTCATTAAACCTAGCAGTTTCAGCAAAAGCTTTTAGATATTATTATCTGAACTACTCAAATACGACGACATAGTCCAGCAAATCTGATTATAAACTACATCCCAGAAAACAGTTAGCAAAAAAACAAATCTTTTATTGTGAGTTTCTGACATATAGTTAAAAAATATCTAGACTCGTAAATTATAAAATCATTGACAAGAGGCTTCGATTCAGCCTTACGAAGCCTAATTCGCGATAAAACGATCACGTTCGTGACCCACAGAATGAACCTTTGTACATGTTGTATAGCTCATTATTTTAAATTGCCGAACATGTATGTGAAGAGTACCTTCAACCACAAGTTGCATAATGTATATTGTTCGGTTCATCTGAAATTTACATGCACAATAAGCTAGTTATTTGGGTAGAAACTTCTTGCTTTGAGTTATATTTATTTCTTAAAACGACTAACAATAAAGTATTGTGTGATTATGTCATCGAATAGAATGAATTCTCATGAAATTGTTTTAAAACATTGTCCTTCGTATTCATTTTGTTTCATTTCTTACTCATGAGAGGTGATTTTTTGTAAATTATTTTAAACACTTGAAACAGAACATATTAATTTTCTAAACGTAATCATTATAAAGCGTTCTACTGGGTATTATTTGATTAACATAGTTTCTATGTATCATCATCATAGCATCACTGCTCATTAAGAGCAAGAGCCAATGACAATTATAAAGTAAGAAGAACGCATAGAATGGCATAACACCTCATTGGTGAGGAACGCGGAATGACTACTCGGAGCAACAAAGCCTCGGAAGGCCGCGGCCATCTTATGAATATTGATGACAATTAAACGGTTGACAAAAACTTAAACCTACCTATATGAAGGCAGGTTGGCCCTGAACTAAAACAGCAGTTTACAATATTCATATCGACTTAATCGTCTTCAGAGGCGGTCAGCTCATCGTTTAAATTGATTGAGCTTTGTGCGCCTGATTGTGATGCTGGTTATGCAATACAGTGTGCAATACCTGTGAGATGTTCTTGTAAACAGATTGAGAAAGTTAATGATCGGCGTATTAAATTTTGAACAGAGGGAAATGGTTCGCCTTTATAATTTATTAAAAATATAAGGAGTATAGTAAGAGTATCTACAATTAGATTTTAACGATTTTAGCTAGAGTATAATTAATTAGGTTTTCAACGACACCAATCAACAGATGATGATGATGACTAGTTTAGATGTATTGATATTTAGGAAGTTAAAACAAATCAATGATTAGTAAAAGATGGCTAGTATCTTTTAACTTATAAAGTATAAGCACCAATATCCAGTAAAAAAAATGTTATATACACTATAATGCACTCAAATTTCCTTACAAGTCTAACTAAAGATTATCTGAACATAGACATTCTGTTTCTAGTATATAATCTAACTAGCTACTGGATGGTGTGCTACTGGGTTAACAGCAAACATTCTAAAAGCATTGCGGTTTTGTAGGTTCATCTTACTCGTGCAGAAGTAATAAGGAAATCAGATAAATATTTTAAATGAGAAAAGTTGTGTTGTAATTCAGTAGTCATATTTGCTTTTGAAGAAGTTGATGCTATTGTTTTGTTACATGGCAATATTACGTTAAATACTCATTCATTTCCATTGATACATACTCCGAGCTTTAAAGCCGAGTAACTAGTATAGAGTAAAACCCCCATGAATGAGCTACGCCGAATTAACGAACGAATTACTCAATGCACATTGAATAAGCAATAAAAAATGAATTGCTAGTTTATGTATTAAAATTTAATTTGTTTCTCTATGTATTTTATTAATGCAAGAGCTACGTTTGGCTTATAATATGTTTTTAAAGTTGAAAGGCTGATTGAGATGTTTTAACAGAAATGGTTAAATGTCAACCGACATTGGAAATAAATGACATGTAAATCTTTCTTCGGCAAATAAACCTATTTCTATGCTAATGTATTTAAAACGTAGCCAAAAGAACCATTTACTAAACTAGATTAAATCTGTTCTAGGCATCGTATACCATTTTAAGACACAAGTGAGGTTGCTTAGCTAAAGGTTAAATATTTGACAGTTTATTTCTATTTCGCGAATAAATGTTAATTGCTGTATAAAATTTATTTGTCATTTTTATATTGATTTTATTCTAGAGCATCTAGAACATTTTAAGTAAGTGCTTGGGAAGATAAGAAATTATCTACTTTTAACAAACACTTCCATTATTCTTGTGTCCGACTGATCTTGTCGGATACTTTGTCAAGGATTTAAATACTATATGTTATTGAGTATTTGCATGTTTTGAACTTACTGTTAGCGCACTTCTGTGGAACGGGCAGGGAAAGGAACCTGCCAGGCTTCTGAGCCGAAGCCAACGCGGCGAGCACGGCCGCACACGCCACCAATAGCCACCCCTGCATCTGCAATAAACAATCGAAATATAGGTATATAACAAAATAAAATCGGTTAAGGCGGACGATTGGCGTTGTGGGCTTTGGCCTGCAACATATGCTGAGCCTGGGCCCTTTCAAAGAGACAGTGCAGTGTCGTGTCTTGTTAATTGTAATAAATGTTTTTGTACCTGTGCTGATTTTGTGATTTTTTTTTCTATTCTATTCTATTCTAAAAATTCTTTAAGTTATATTATTATATAGTTTAATGGTTGAGTCACAGGATTCATATAGCGAACGAATCTTATTCGATCGGTTAATATATGTTTGAAATGAAATGTTCTGGATTTGGATTTACATATCATAGTTTCGGTATTAAATGAAGTCATTATGATGACCTGTCTTTCAAGAAGAATACGAGTAGGCATACTACATTATTTGATGGTTCATATAGAGTTAAGATTGTTTGGTGAAAAGGTAGCTTTCATACAATTTCAGAAATGGGCTCACGAAACGCTGGACTGTCTGCAAAAAATAACGGTTAAGTGGCGTACGAAAAATACCAAATTTTCGTCAATCAATTATCAAAATGAATCAGATAATACCTACACGAAGACGAATAATATGTCAATCCCTCAAGGCAAGTTAAGCATAATCACATGATGCTTGGAGTGTTACTAGTTTTCTCTAAATGTCAGCCACAGGTTAATAGACTCGACAGATTTAGTCTCTAGTACAAAGAGAGGAGGCGTGTTCTTGTGAAACCAAGTAGTGGCTTGATTGACGAAACAGCGCCCCATCGAGAAGCCTGTGTCTCCAGGCGTCGGTCGACCCATCGAAACTCGTTACTCGTTGCGCCACTGAGATATTTTTCCTTTATGTAACGCGAGTCACATGTCGCCACAAGGCGTGGGTGTATTCTGCTGACCTAGACATCGTCCTCGGACCTCGCGACTTTAACCATTTGCATAGTTCGGACATCATCATCAGTCACGTCTATGGATTTTGTGAAGAAATCAGACGACTTTAATATTGGTGATCAATAATGCCAGCGATCTTGTGATACCCACCCACTTGAGTTATGAAATTTAAAAGGTGTGTGTATAAATTTGACTAAGGCAGTATTTTTGCAAATTTCAGTAATGATGCGGAGCGAAGTTCTTTATTGGTGCTAAATGAAATAACTTACATCCTACCAAACTTATTACATAGGTTAAACGTGTACCTCTACAGAGTATATATGCAATATAAACATGCGTGATAACATGTTTATTATAACCACCAATTAAAGTTAACAGTGAAAACAAGCCCACATTTAAATATATTTGCATAATTCTTGAAAAACTATTGACTATGTGCGATTAATTAGTTAGTGACCGCGTCATAATTAAAGACAAACATCTAATCATTGCGCAAGCTCACATCCTCCAGCATCTTATCAACTAAATCAAGCAAAAAACGTGTACACACACTTTATACGTAAATGGAATTATATCAGGAAGCATATACCTTCAACCGGATTCTCTATAAACATTAATCAGATGCGTACATTACGGTAGACGAGATGGCACTATGACCTTGACATCCATTCCGCGCCATGACATGACGGATAATGGCTAATCCGCAAAATCATTACGATGTTGAATGTAAACAGTCTTAAATATAATAGTCAAGGAGCATTGAAAGATTATATCTAAAGCGTTTTAGAAGTAAGGAAAACAAATATATTACTATTAAGGAAAAGTAAATAGTGGAAACATTAAATATGAAAAATACATCAGAAAGTTAATAACTAAATGAGAATAATTAGAGAGCAAGTTACAAATTATTATTTTTGTACAATTGTAATATTAAAATTAGCACTTGTGATTGTATTTTTACATGGCTTTTCACATAAAATCTTAAGTTGTTTAAATCATCGTTTAAAAACCCTACAGAACCTTAGTTATACACTTACACACATTAAAACAATGATATGCAAGAGCTTCGACAAAGTATAGATCCAAGATACAGGATATGCTATTGGCTTCCGTTTAGCGATTTGAAGATGTTCGTGCACGTTTATGACCATTTTTAATTAAAAGAATCTATAGCGGATATTCAATACGCATCCGGTTAGATTTGTTCTTATCTTTTTACTCGTGTAAATAATTAATCAAGCACAGAAGCTCCTAGTTACGTACTTATATAGTGGTAAATGTATCTGATGAAACATACGGTAAAATAATTGATATTTATCTATTTACAATGGTGTGTAGTTACAGATGTAGCAGTACAAAATAATATGTTTACTATTACAAAAACGCGATTAAAAATGTACGTATAAATAGGCACTATAATTATGTAATATTACTTCGATTCTTATAATATATCTGTATATCAGGGGCATAGTTATATTTTTATGCTGCAGCTCAGATGCCATGCCTATCGCTAGTTATATCCAGGTGTCACACATTATCTATGTATTTGGTAAAAATGATACAATTATTATTTCTTAATAACGGAATCAACGTTTTTCTACATTACAATTTATACTTTATGCCGTATTATTGCGTAACAGCCCTCTCGCATACGAAATATAGGTTTCCAACGTAACCTTAGCAAATTACATAGAGCCGTAGAGCAAACACTTGAAGTTTGCAGATGTTTCGTGCTACAAACAATGTGTTGTTGGCAAAGGCGGCGGTTGTATGCGGTGTCCTAATCACGATTACACATTAGGCCAAACAAGGGTTAGTAACATCACGCCGTGTCTCGACGAGAAATGCGTGGCTGGCCACTCAAAGATTTTGCAAGGCGAGAGCGCCTCGGCTGAAAACGGATCACGATCCAAGTCTTGTTGTTCAACTTAAAAACAAACAGCGTTCTAACACGATCTTAATCACTTTCTTTGACAGTTTCAAATTTACTTTTCATGTTATGTAATACTAGTAACTTTCATACCTTATTGTATACGAGTATACCATGTTATGATAAAAGAGGATCTTAACTAGAATTATCTAAGTACTAATTCTAATATAATTATCGCAACGTTTTAATTGAACAAAATGATATTAGCAAAAAATGAGTTGATAAGCACACATTCTTTATTAAATGTGCTAAGTTAACAAACCTTAAATTTGCTTAGGTGTATTACGGAATGTTTTACATAAAAGCATGTCAAATTCAATCGATTGGAAAGTTGTTTCAAACAGTTTCGTATTTGGACCATGCTCGTAATAACACACATGTTACTGTTTACATCTTTTGTAACGTTAACGTTAATGTAGATATCAGGTATATTAATGTATATGAACGAGTTGATTGTTAAGATGTTTCCATAATTTTCATACTATATCGATTCAGAAATATAGCAATGTTTCAAGTATACAAAGGACTTGATTAAAAATAAATCTATT
Source organism: Leucoptera coffeella (assembly GCA_030578115.1). NCBI lineage: Eukaryota > Metazoa > Arthropoda > Insecta > Lepidoptera > Lyonetiidae > Leucoptera > Leucoptera coffeella. The sequence goes on from JAMBLF010000785.1 coordinate 25,999, forward strand.
AACACAATACTAAACGTTTTTCGTATATGTAAAACTGCCTTTCTGTCTACTCTTCTTCTACTTCAAAATATGACTCATTTTTCTGTTAGCTAATTGTGTATAAAACTTAACATTTATTATGATGTAAGCGCTCATTACGGAACTTCCTCTGTTGATACAAAAGACATCAACGCAACCGTGAACTTCGAGCACATTAGCGGATGCATTATGTAGGCACTCGTAAAATAGACATAAAAGCCAAATTAAAACTACCCTTGAAAAGGTGTTCTATGTAATCATGTCATTATTAACCTTCCATATTCTCTAAATGTTGAGATTGCATTGAAATTATAATTGACGCCGGATAAGGAATTTATGCACTATAATTATACCATTTTCGGTTTTAGTAGCTTTATCAATTTATATTACTTACATTAAAAACGCCATTAAGAAATACCTTGACAACCTTATGTACAAATGTTAGATTCAAATTCACACAGCTCTGCGTGATAACTTTATTGACGTCTCAATTGAGTAGTTATCCGAAAAGGCCACCGTTGACACATAACAATAACTAATTAATAATTGTAAGCATATCTAACGACTAGTTAATTGAAGATCATCCATACTACACGCCATCGTTTTGTCTATTAAGTGTCGTTGCCCTTGAACTATAAAAGCATCAAATGTCAGTACATGTCTACTTTCGCAATGAGCAATCACTTACTTCGCCTTCTCTATATGAAAGACTTATAATTGGATTGTGTTTGTTTGTTTATTTTTTGCACTCAACCCCAAACTTAACATACGCTTATAATCTAGTACTGATATAGAATTCTAAGTACAAAAAAATATTATATATACATAGGCCTCCTAAACAAAACATGATCACTCGATCATCATTCCGTATTACACCGTATTAACCGATATTAATTCTATTGAACTAACAGAAAAGGGTGTAAGCATTCCATTTTGATCCGAGATTATTTCGAGACATCCAAAATAATATTAAAGATTGTGTCTTCATAAATCCGTAAGTGTGTTTCGAATATTAAGGCATTGTTCTTAGCAAGCTATTTCCATGAGCATACCAGGTGTAGTACACTAGTGTTAGCTCGTACTTTTTTGCCTCTCCGTTTGCACAAATCGACCGGTAAATTTCGCAATGTGTCCTTATGTGTCTATAGTGTATTGCTTTTGTTATTGAATCGCATTAAGCCATGATCTTTTCTTGATTAAAATCTACGAAGCCCGACGTTTGGTAACAAATACTTAGTATTAATTGGTAATGGATTAAGATTTTATCTATTTATAAAGACTTAACACTATTGTGAGGTGTTGAAAATACAAAATGCTTTTAGGTTATTTTTAGATTGTTTTCATTTTAGTTCTTTCATTAAGTTACCGTAATTATTGTTGTGAAATCAGTGTATGATCAAATTTGGTAATCGCTTCATTCGATTACCAAATTTGATCATATTTCATTCGTATTTTTACAATTTATGCGTATTGTAAATTTCTTCGATGATACTTAAACGTTGGTTAATCAAACATTTGTTTTGTACCATATTAAAACACACATTTTAAATTTTGTATAATATTGAAAATACTCAATTCGTAATACTTTTTCGAATACCTATAATTGTTGTAAAACCAGAAATTTTAATTGGTGAATAAGAAAGCTGATAAGAACCTTAATTTTAAATAAAATGTATTAATAAGTGAAAAAAAAAACTAATTAAATGTAAATGAATAGAATTCGGGGATCAAACTTTTGAAGATAAATTAGCGACCTCAGAATCTAAATGTCACGACAATATTAATAATCATGAAGCACAGGCACAACATAAATTAATAAAATAAAGATTGATAAAATCTGGACCTCTTGCATAACTTTGTCATACAAATTAATTAATTATATGTTTGGTAATTTATTATTGATTTGGGCAATCACTTTCCGAGGGCTATCATTTATCAAGAGACGAGTAATAACTTATCTTCCGTACCGGATGCAGTTACTAAACTGATATGCAATTGAAAGTTTTTTAAACAGTTTAATTTATATGGATACTAGTTTCAAAATACACACGGTCTTTGTAAATAGAGTTATATACATAGAATGATTGCGATCATGTAATGTTTAGAATAAACATTAGGCTGAAATAAAAGCAGTAGAACTCCTAACATATTTGATGTTTTATGCAGGAAAACCAAAAAAAGGATATAACTCTTATCGAGCGTTATAGGTTACAGAAATAAGATTATAGTGTAAAAATGTTAACAGTGGTACTACGAAAACTATAAAAGCTCCTAATACTACTGCAATTAATTAACTTTACAATCTCACAATTAATTAAAAATTTACATGACTCAATGAACAAACTCAATCTAGTAAACATTCAGCTAAGATAAGAAAACAAAAGAACGAACGCAGATCATAATTATGTTCTGTATAGAGATAGAGAATTCAATACTATCGTTGAAATTATCGGCTTTGTCACAGATTTTAAGCTTACATTGTTGTGGTATGTGCGCTGCTGGGAAAATATGTGTCATGGTTTCTCATTATCATTTTCCCATAGTGCAAATGATATATGCATCTACTGGTTAATCTCATTCAAATTACTAATGTACTTTTGAAATAAGGCATGACTCAAGTCTAGAGTTATTATTATTACTGATACTACAAAACGTTATATTTAAATATTTGAATTTTTATCAAGACGTGATTTTAAGACTAATGTAAAATCTAAGGAAGTTATTTTTTGTAACTTAAAAGTCCGTGAGCACTAATTTATTGATTGGATAACTAGTACAAATGCCAACGACCGGTTACTATCTATTTCGGGCGAATATTTGCATAACATATGAATTTTCAAGTTCATCATCTTTCGAGCTAGATCCGGTCGATGTGAACCTTGATTCAAACCCTCTTTGGACACACACTGTTTGCCTCCGACCTGTTTGGCAGCCACATTATGCCTATTCGTTACAAAATATAATCCGGTCTTTTTGTCTTGTTCACCTTAGCCGAAGTAACAAGAAAGTTCGAATTTAGAACACTACTAAACCAACGAATTATCACGTGTTATAAATATGCTTTCATATGTGCAACAGTATGTAGATTCTAGTTAAACTTTTGGCTGCAACAATGGGCTAGTATTGAGGCATAGAATAGGGTCCCATAACCTCATGATGGTATCTCGGAATCGGTGTGGCGATGTCGCAACCAACGCGCAACCGATTGCACCTCTGACACACATTCTTCACAACCTTAAGATGCGTACGCCTGGCCGGAGCCGCGGCTTATTCCACTTCGCCTTATTATTCATTCGATGTTGTACGACAATAATAATATACATTGGTCCTACTTTCGTTTAAAGCTATTTGGTCATGCATCGATGGAGTTTTGATTACTTTGGTTGATTTTATATTTGGGAGTTTTGATTAGATCAGTGTAAATTATTTGTTATAAGTACATAGGGAGAAATATGAGTTAATTTTTAAATTTGGTGTAACGCTCAACTTAGTATTTTGCTTGATACCGTGACAGCATTAGTTATTCAGTTGTGGTTAAAACTTAGTAGCGATATAATATAAAAAATACGAAATACTTAAGTATGTAACAAATGTTTTAGATAAGTTGAGAAATATAAATAACTATTTAAGTTAATACATTAGATCAGATTGTTTGATACCACTTAAGCTTTTAGCAACGTTTAAGTGCTTTATTGTTACTTAATTTATTATTACTAAAATTCTCATGAAATGATAGGCAATTGCAATTGCTTAAAAGTTTTATACTTTCAGTAAAACGGACTATTTAATAAACTATTGTGATAAAGTTCACTTACCTTTATTCAGTGGTGTCTCAACGTACAAACTTCAGATAAACAAATATGGCGGCTGCGCGGGAAAAACTGAGACTGTCGTAATAACTCGCAGCTCGTTGTGTAGAGATCTTTTATAGTTGCTGGAGCGGGGATGAGGCGAGCAAAGCCGAAAACGAGACGGTGAGCCGACTAACTCACTTAGGTTCTGAAATTATAATAAATCATAGGAAGTGCATGAAGTAGTATCACCCAGTGACACTACAGAACTGCCTACTGTTCTCTAAGTAGATTGAGTCAATACTACAAATATGTATATTGTAATGATAACTATTTAGTTTTTTTTCTCTTTTTATCTTATTAGTTTAAAAATTAGCAGCTGTGCTGAGTGCATTTTACAGTTGGTTGATTGTAAAACTCATGACATCTCAGGTGAGGAAAAGCTACAAGTTTCACGTAAAATTAGAGCTTTTATTATAAGACTCAGCATAGGAAATGAACTAAGGGTATAAGCTCGAATATCTGATAAGGCAAATAATTTATCAAAGGAGCATTAGGGATGCTGACTAAAGTAATAAATTGTTCAAAGTCAATACCAAGTCCCAAAAAGACTCAAAATGAGATTTGTGTGCGATATAAATATTATATAGATCTGTTTATTAGGATCTGTTGTTGCATTTTAGTGAAATGATATTGATATAATAGACTGTATAAATGATTAGTCTACAGTATGCAGGTTCAGAACCTTCAGATCTTCTCGAAACTTTTAAGCTTAATTACTAATCCGCTGATTAAAATTCAGAATAAATGATTGCGGATTAAGAGTTACAAAAAGGTATTGATAAAAAACAAATGTCTCGTTTTTACAATATTTTGTTTAATTAAATTAAAATTATTCATATTCGTACATTACATGCAAAAAAGATTCTCAAGCTCCTTCGAAATATATGTACATAACATATTCTGCTACTTTAATCTACGAACATATTTTTTTTCGACCCAATGGCTAATCCAAGCAACCTTATTATACATTTTTAAAATATGCCCAACAACTAAAAATAAGCTTCGTATTTTTATCTTTATTTAAGCTTTAATTATGATCTGGGTCAATCACCAGGTACCTAAACGGTTACAATATTTATATCGTATCATTCTGGGAATAATTTACTGCAGAATTTCATAAAATAAACGAAAAGAACTAATTCAAAGCTAACTAATGCCGACCAAGGAACTTGTTTAGCAAAATTATAACGAGTTCTCTTCACTACACATATTACATGACAATCGACCTTCATTGGTTTAAGGAACTTATCAATAATTCAGTGTTCTTCAAATTTGCTTATTCACAAGCAGAAATTCAATAAAACTTTTGTTTACTTTTCTTAATTAGTTTGAGCATCTAATCAGTAGTTTTATGTTCTTAAAACGGAAGAACATGCTTATTTGCATACGCTAAGGCTGTATGATTGATGACGTTATACTGAGTGTGTTATACTTAAGACGTAAATGTATGCATTTTTGTATATTTACTTCTTCCCTTCCCTATTTGTATTTCTTATTTTAAATGTAGGAATATCATAAAATAACACATTAAGCTCAGAAGTTGCTAATCTTGAATAGAGAGTAGGTCCACAAATACTCAGTTAAAACGAATAATTGTTGTATTTGTTATATTTATGAGCAACTATGCTACTCAATATCTTATGATTTGCCAAGGACGTAAACTTTATCGACTTCAATATTAAAGTTCCATCTTCAATTCTCAATTTGATCTCTTAGCTACATCCCATAAAAGTAAGACAAAGCTCCGGAAAGCCACTATGCAAATCGTGTTTACATCTCAATCCATAAGTGATAACTAGATTCATACTTACAACTTGTTATACAAACATACAGTGATTAATAAGCTGATGATACCATTCCTCGATTCATCATCTCGTATAATTCTTGCTATTTATAAGGACTGTTCCTTTTATTACGATTATTACCTATTCCGGGAAATAGATGTTAGTTTGTGCTTGTAAATGGTGACACGGTGTTTCTTGCTAGTCTGGGAGGAAAAAATGCTGACTAGCTGCCGTTCTTCCCGGCATATCAAAGCTAGCAACTTGTCACCAATGTTCCATATGGCTTTAGAACCCCTAATATTCATGCTAATAAGTGACCAAGGAAATGTTTTCATGGGTCAAAGTGTTTCTAGATCTATTATGTTTATAACAAATTACTTCATTGTTGTAAATGTCGTTTCGCATAATAACGTTCTTTTACAACTTAGAAGACAATAAGCATACCATTCAGGGCAAAAAGGCTTTCCTCCGCACAATGAACTGGGTAATTGCGATTGAGATAAGTATTGCAACGTAAGTACTACAATAATACGATAAGTTGATAGTATCTATTCAGAGAACTAAAAGTATTTAATATTGTTATTAACGTGTTTACTTAGGATTGGAACACGATTTCGACGATGTTGCGATGGTGAAAGTCAAGCGTCTAACTACCCTATCTATTACACTATCAGTAGGATTATGAATCTTATATTTGTTAATAACTAAAAATATTTTAAATAAAAAAAACCTCTGTCTTTGTTTCTTATAAATATTTGTGGAATAAAATTAGTAAGTCACATACTAAAAATAAAAAAAATGAAGCCGTCGACGAGCCGTCTAGGAATCCCAATACTAAATCGTCAATTAGCCAATAGAGATATGTGGCTTGGAAGCTTTACGATTATGTTATCATCCGGTATTACATCAGTGAGACATAATTAAATTACAACTTCCTAAAATAAAAAGATTAAGTTATATTTAGAACAGATTGTAACTTGTCCTTTGTTTTTTATAATTTAACAAGTAAAATATGTTCAGATCGATTCCTCTAGAATTATTTTGATACTTTCTAGCATATTGTATTGACGAACCTTATAACTGAGGGACAACATTATTTTCACCGATTCTAGACACTATCTATCTACCGATCGCTTGATCTTGCATAAGATACATTTTAGACTGAAGCTATACACCATAACTGTCAGTTAATAAATCAGATTATTTAAGAGATATTCGAGTAAATTAGAAAGCTTTTAAGGACTTCCTTAAATTATCTGACTAATTTTATGACTACTGTAAACTTACTGTAGTGTATTGAATATTAATATGAAGTCACGCTCTTAGAGTGGATTTGCAAAGCGTTATCCAGTATCAATTCTTTTTTTAATAATAATAAATATTAACAACAAAAACAGCTTTATGTTTAACACCAAACAATAAACAACAAAGTCAACAGAAATCCCCCATTCATTCTGGTGACAAACAGGGCCTGTTTATTTTCGAACCAACGTATGATTCTTCATAACAACAGTTCGCAAAGCCAATTCTGATTCCGAACGCAGGCTGATTTGCAATTGCTATGTGTAACTGCTAAGTACATTAAAGTGTTGCTAGCGTCTTGATGCACACTTATGTAATTTGCTGTCGAAGGCATGAGTGTTTACGTTCCTAACATTGATAAGGCAACACATCATCGGTGGGTTGTGCAGAGCGTTTCCAAGCGGATCTCGGGCGTTTTATCACGTGAAATATAAAATGGAACAGCATTTATACATCTGGTTTGGCGGTCATTAAACAAGAATAACAACATAACTCATTCTGTTCCCAAACGTATTGTAAGGTGTCACAGACATACCTTTATAAAATTTATATTTGGATCGTTCAACTACCATAAACATGTTTGTTTAATTTTGATATTTCAAAGGTATATTAAAGTTTTTGTTCAATATCTTGAATTATCGATAATACGGGGCTCGGGTACACTATCGTCCCATTTTTAGCAAATAACAACCAACGCAATGCTCCTTATCGCGGTATACAGTCGTCAGTTCAGTATCCATGTAAAAGTGTCCCTATAATTTAGAATAATATGGACACTAATTAATTTCTTGTTATTAAACTAATTTGAAGATTGTTACATTTATTTTATTTATAGTGTATATGTAAATAGTTCTAAGTTTGTTGAATTGTTATAATAATTATGCTTGTTCAATAGATGAATATTTATTTCCACCACAATATTGAGCTGATTATTGGTATCCGTAGAATTCGTAAAAGCTAGGTAGGTAAATAAAAATGATTACTAAGAAATCATTTTTATTGCTGTGATTGGAATGGAATACAAGAATGTATTGAATACAAATATAAACCGTTTTATATTTATACAGAGATAACTCGTAGAGATTATCCTCCTATTATGGCTTGTCTATTTAAATTAAATACAAATGAGAAGTACTGCAGTGCCAGTTACAAGCTTCAACTTTAAATACATACGTAGCGTTTTGAATTAAACGTTATATATGTAGTATCTACAATATCATTAAAAAATTCTTTATAAGACACCATGAAAAACTGCCACGATTTTCCCGATAACGAGCAATAAATCGTCAAGTCACATTAACAGCATTTTGTTGTGTACAAAATAATGGTGGTAGGCAATTACGACACTCAAGCATTGTTTGGGAATTGATATACGGTAACGCGTGAGAAGACATTGTTTCGATAAAAGCCATTGCAACAAACCTTGAATTGAGGTGCTCGTAACTATTAGTTACCTAGGTTAATAAACGCACGTAAAAAGAAAAAAATAACTCTACAAGATCCTCAGCAGGTACAATGGTTCGTTTTTCAATCCTGCGGTAGTCTGGAATGTAAATGAATGCTAACATCTCTGTTTGGAAGAGACTCTGGTAAATTTTACAATAGCCATTTTATTATCTATCGCTAACGCGACGATAAGTGTCAAACACTTTTAAAAGCCAACGTACACAAGGAAATAAATCTACGTAAGTAGGTAGACTATCTAATGGACGTCAGGTTAAGTAGCTATTATATATTAAGTACCATTTCTATCCCGCACACTAGCCTTACCGCTTATCCTGAGCTTAACTGTTGAGATGAAACAATGAAATGGGATATTTTCACTAGAATTCCAGAAATAATCATCTCTTCCAAACGCATGTCTTCACGTTAAACCTTCCAGTAGTCAGACTACAATAATGATGAACTCTTACACAACAGTTTATTAATATATAGCTAGACACCGATCCTTTAATACTAGAAATACTTGTGGAATACCTAGGTAGCGACACTATTAAGCCATAAATAAAGCAGGCATTTTAATGGTATGCCCTTGTTACGACTAGAAAATCCTTTGCCCTAAATACATAGGTAAGTGTTGTTTGAGGATGATGCTCTGTAATTTATGAGTCGGAGCCTTGAAGCGTGGTTCTACAGTTGACATCATAATATGTACATATCATTATTTCACTCATCTAGAGGACTAGCTTACGATAAAATGATAATTCTTTTAGTCGTTCTTTTAGTAGTTAATAAGTCTTTGTAGCTGGTGTCTATCATCTTTAAAATGGAAGGTAGGTGAAACGTTCCTAGCTCATTGTCTAGAGAATTCATTTAGGACAAGAACGAACAGCTGAGACTGGAAAAAAATTCTAATACACTCATTCCTCGTTTGAGTTTTATATATGAACTTGTCTATGTATTAAACTAATTTTATACATTTTTTACGCGCAATACGTACAACAAAATAAATATTCGTCATAATGAATATGTAATTAGATAATTGCATAACAGAAATTATGGAACCATTTCTAACTTTAAGGACAGTCTGTCTAGAATTAATAAAACGAATTAGTTCAACTCAATTAAGTTCTTAAAATGTAAATTGACTAATTTTGTAGAAATTAGCTAATTGCTACTTAGTATTCAAGTTTTGTAAAGCTCAGATAAATATTTATCTATGATATATCTAATGTAGATATTTAAAGGTATGTTGTTCTTTTGGTAGTAGTTGGATTCCCGCAGTTACTTTTTCAGCCATTGTAAGTAAAGTCAAGAATCAAAAAATTTCTCTATTAAATTAATTTGCATATAAAAGTGAGCTTTTACGTACATGCTATGCGATCGTACGGATTAAATTATTTGTCAAACAAGCAAAGTTTTTGATAAAGTGATAAATATTGTTGCATGAAGTTGAGAGTAAATGACTTTAGCTTTGGTTTTACAAAGAGGATTAGGTATTAGAGTGTAATAAGTACCGTTAACCCATAATTGGTGTCAAATATAGATGGAAGTAGGTACAAGAGAGGTTTTTTCTTGGCAAAACAATAAGTACAAGTAATTATCTGAGGCTAGAGTATGATTACTGCAGAAAACTGTGCTATACGCACGATCAGAAGTCTTTAATGTACTATCCACGATTTGAACGTTTGAGTGGCCTTTGCATGCGGCTTAATGATTAGGAACAAATCACCATTAATACCAAATGCCAAAGAATACAATACAAACATCACGAGATATTTTATAATTAGCCGCGTGTATTCTAGAAGCTAATAATTACGGGAAGGGGGTACTTTTCGTAACTACTTGCTGTTATTTGAAAGCCCATTAGAGATTCATACTTTACTGTTTATCGCCGGACAATACTTTCTATGATAACAGCGAAATGAAAATTACAATTAGCACCGAGGCGTCCGAAATTGTTTTAAAGACGAATCATTTCTATAGTAAGCGTATCATTTTTCTCACTTTAACTCCATACTCTGTAGAAGATCCCTTATTAAATAACCGTTAGTTAAACATGGGTATATGTACTTATAAGTAGTCGTGTATTGAAATCTGGTAGGTAAGCGAAAGTGAAAATCCTGGATCGGGAAAAATGAGGCTTCCCGAATCCAAGCTACCTATTTCTTAAAAGAAAATTTCTCGGGCCCGTTGCGATGTGTGTGTATACGTGTAATATAGTAAATAGAAAAATGAACATAATTCGTTTCAAAACTCACCTGATTCGCAGTGCATTTAAGGACCGAGAGATAACATTGCGAAACTAGTTTAAGAAACTCTAAACATTCATTTTTGTGGTGCGACGAGACGTTTGATTTGCTTCATTTTGTGGGCGGCATGTCTATATAATGCAAGTTGATTGTGTTATTGTTTGATTTTATGCATACAAAATTAGACTTATATTGGATATTCCATTCACATCACGTTTCAAAACGAAAGGCTTGTGAAGGTCACACATGGTTGGAACTTAGTCAATGGACAATAAAAGCTTAGTCGTTTAAGTAGAAAAATGTTTTATTTATTACTTAAAATAGGACATTAACTTATAATTATTACAATAATATAAATGTCTTTTCGTCTACTACTACTTTTTAAAATATGCTTAATACGTTCTTTGTTACAAATGCTGTGTCTATATAAAAACTTATTGTTTTCTTCTTTAAAAATTTAAATGTTTAAAATTTAAAACATAAAGAATATTTTTAACCTTATGAAAATGTTTAAAAATTACTTTTTTAAGACAAAAAAAACATTTATCGGTTGTTAAGTAAACAAAAAATAAAAAAAAATATTTACAAATACTGGATTAGTTATCCTTATTAGTATATTATAATTTTTGTTATAACTTATAATTAATGTTTAAAATGTATTATTTTTCATCCCTTATGTCATGAAAAAGAATTATTACGAGACATGTCAAGCAAATTCTAGCATTTCCTAACTATAAACAGAAACAAGTTACCTCCGTAAGTTATTTTTTATAAAAGTTTATTTCTTTTGCTTGGTTAATTTTATCACATTTAGTAGTCAAAGACATAGTCATATTTATACGTGCAGTATAATTTTAACGTATACGGTTTATTATTTACTTTTTGGCAATATGTACATATAATGCAAACAGTTAAAAAATATTAAATGCTTTGAATGTAACTGCCTCTCTAACAAATCCGTTTCCACAGTCCCTTTATAAGGTTAACTGGTGGTCAACAAAACTATACAGACATATCAAAATCGTTTTTAAGACTGAGTGCATTCCATACAAATCATCGCTTACATTTTAAGTGTAGTAAAAAGAGAAAAAGTTGTTTTCAAATGAAATACAGTTTTTTTTCTGCGTCAGTATTATAAATATTTACAACCTCTTTTTCCATACAACTAAATAAAATAACACCCTTAACTTTTACTCTCGGCACTGAGTGCAGCATTTTCTTTCGCCATAAACTTATTCTTATTGACCGGGTTAACTTTGCACGTGATTTTGTAAGACTCTACCAATTTAACCGACTCCCTAACCAAAATCGCCGACCTCACAGTAAAGGCGTGAGTGAAGCATATCGCGGCATCACAGAGGGCCGTCCTGAAGCTTAAATATAACTTGTAGTGAGTTTTATCCGTCCTTTGTTTAAGTTTCAGCTCGACCCGGCCTGGTAATTTACTACCTTTAGGTGCGCAGTTCACGAAATCAAAATCTTCTGTAGTAACGTCTTTGTTAAGCTCGTCTCTGACATTCACCGTCCAATTTTGAGGAGCTCCGGGCGTGAATTTCACGTTTTTCGTCTCTGCATTTTGATCTAAACTTACATTAAAATAAATTATTAAGTTACCACATTTCTTATTGACAAACAGGTCGTTTTTATAAAGTATCATGTTTTCTGGCTCCACAAACTTAGTTTCCGGCATTCGTACCTTGAATTCCTGGCAGACATTTTTACTTATATTATAAATCTTTACATTATGGTTGTTAGTATCGACTATGTAGAGATATTTGCCGTCTTGGGTTAAAGATAGGCCTGAAGGTTCGTTAAACTTCACTGGGTCTGGAGTTTCGACCATTGTGGGGTGGAGGGTGGTAACCTTTTGGGTGATGACATCCACTTTCTTGATCTTGTGGTTGTATGTGTCTGCGATATACAGGGTCTTGGTTTTTTCGCAGTACGCTACACCAAGTGGATGCTGCAGTTTAGCTTCGATTCCTATGTCGTCAACGTCTCCGAATGCGAAAAGGTTCTGTGAATAAAATTGATTGTGAAAAGTTATAATTATCACCATAAGCTTAAAAGGTAAGATACGTTATTAACCCGTGAAAAGTCTGTAGTCACTTTCCGTGTGTAAATTAGTTGGACAGAAACATTCACAACTCTTTATTTCTTTTCATCACATATAGAGAACAAAGCCATATTTTAGGTTATAAAATATAATACAAAACATTATCTAATACTATTATAATAAATGCGTTATCCATTGGAACGTAGAGGCGTGTATATACGTATGTGTAACTGATTATACAAAGATCTTACCATAGGGTTACGATCACCGCCACACAAGCTCGAAACCTGCCCAGTTGAAAGTAGCAGTCTTCTTATTGAAGAACTTTCCGAGTCTGCTATAAATATTTCCGGACTGGTCCCTAAAAGTATAGTACAGCATTTAGATATACAGTTTCACATTATTTGGTATTGTTTAAAAAAGGTTCAGACAATGGTACTGAGTAGAAGCGAACTTATTGGGTACCAACCAAATTTAATTTGTGCCAGATTAATAGCAAATAACTATGTACTAACACATCATTTTAGTTTGCTTAAATGTTTCAATAAAATACAATACAACAACATAATAATCTTATTCATCCTTGTTACTAAGATCGAAGATCGTCAACATTCAAATTAAAGTGAAATCACACTTATATTTCGGATACTAGCATCCCATTAGGCATAACTGAATATCATTTCTCCATACAATGTTAACCTTGGATTCTCCTTCAACGCCGCAAGACTTACCTTGCCTGAGAGCCAATCCCGAAGGTTGTGCGAAGGCTGCCGTGTTAGGGTAACTACTGTTGCGAGCCGCTTCTGCTCCGGAACCGGCAATGCACACGCAGGTTCCTGTTGAAATGTTGTTTGTATGTAAATTATTTTATTATAAGGTATACGTGATCTAATTTGATTGTATACGTAATGGAGGGCCAATTATGTAATGTACCAGTAGTAGTATGAAATTTAGTAATCAATAAAACCTATGTTTTATAAGAATAAATAACCCTTACATCAAATCTATTAAATCTTCTCTTTAATACGACTGAAAAGATGTATGTAATAATACATTTGTAACTAATGCATTCGTTAAAATGGTTTGATTTGATTTAATAGTACTCTACTACATTGTAATACAAAACAATAAACTCTAAGATGTTCTGTATGATTAATATTTCTATTGATTACAATTCACTTACCTTCTCCGAAAGTCTTGTACTTCCACCAAATAGTGGTGTCCAAGAAGAGAGCCCATATCTGGTGAGACCCAGCGCACGCTATTAGAAGAACACGCCGCTTTTCATCCTTCTTTTCCACTTTTTCTAAAATATCAAATATATTATAAAATCAGGTACCTTTGTATAAATTAATATTGGATTGGAATGAGCTTAAACAGAAAAAAGTTTTATATTAAGTTTTCATAGTAGTATCGTTTAGACAGCAGAAAAAAAACGTTAAAAATATTACATTCTATATTTAAACTTGTAATGATATTAATATTAATAACTATATACTGAAGTGAGTAATTTATCAGTTAAATCGATCAGTTTCATTTTCTTAATAAATGTATTCTCACACACTAACCCTCGAAAAGGTCCCGAAAAACCTTGTCACATTTAACTTATCACTCGATACAATTATTACAAAATTAACAATCGTTTTCCACATCACTATCAAAACAATAACTTCGATAAAAACAATATCTTAAGCCCATCCCTACCTTTCTCTTCCACGACATCCTTTTCCCCACTTTTGTCCCCACTGGGCGGCGGGGGTGGCAAAGGGAGAGAGGGTCGCACCGACATGTCCATGTCTGGGGTGGTAAACAGTGCTACGTCCCACGGCGAGGACAGCGGCTGTAGGCCCATGCATTTGCCACCTGGGTGGAAAAGGAAATTAAATAGAATAATGTAAAATGTGATTTTTCACCTTTATATAAAAGAAAAATTACGTTCACACACTTCAGCGTGCATAGTTATAGGTTCCATTCCAGTAAATAGACCTTTATTTATTGTAAAGAAAAAACGAAAACGAAAAAGTATTTGTATACTTGGATAACCTAATGCTTTTACGTACGTATGGAGTACTTAATTCGCATGATTCACAGTACTTACCTATAGATACAATAAATTACTAATTTCTTTTGCACTGTATTGTACTCGACACAAATAAATAATAAAAGCATAACATAACATACGCTTCACGACTTGTGTATACACACTCCCTTTTATATTATGGCGGGGTAGTCATAGGCTTGAGTGCCCATCTCCGAAATTTCGAAGGCAAGTGAGGTATGTGTCACTCGCCCGCGTTTCACTTGATAGACAAATAAATAATAATTAAATAAATTCCTACGAACCCATATCTCCGAATTCCGACTGCTTGCCAGTGCCGGCTAACACATCAACCGCCCCTTCGTCCAAGTGTATAGCTCGGAGCGAGTGGTTGCCTGTATCACATACAGCTAACACGCTGTTCGAGAGCCAACACAGGCCTTGTGGGGAATCGAATTGGGCGTCCGATAACTCTGTAAAGGGATTTTATTAGTTAAATATAAATATTTTTTGGAATAAGTACTAAGGAGCATGCAAATTATGTCAATAAATGAATTGCTTTGCAATTGAGGAATTACGCGTAAATTTTTCTGATCATCACGTAATGAATAATGGTGGTGAAGTACTTAATACCATAATGATCGGTGTCACTTCACATTTTTACTCAAATCTGAATAACGTAATTGCTACAAAAATAATATAAATTTTTTATTTTAAGGCTTTATAATTTTAATGCAAAGCCATAATAATAAAATGTACTTACATTTAACACACCACCTTAATGTAATAGTCAATAGTCTAAAATTCAACAAAATGTACTTACTCCCATCCTTGAAGCCAGGGTTGGGTCCCCCGATGACCCTGAGCACTAATCCGGTGCAGTCAGTCAGCAGCACTCTATGGGAACCAGTGTCAGAAATGGCGAGGAACGGATCGTCTTGGCGACCTTTGTAGAACGGGTTCAGCGCTATCTGTTGGTGAAATAGAGAACTAATAAATATATAATACATACATATATTCACGGGACAGGTAGAGACTATTGATCGCCACCTGGAGCAATCCTGACTAACCTCTCTTGCTTCACTCACACTCATTAACCTTCTCATTCATGTTCTTCTGATCTTCACATTACGTACACTTGCTTTATCTTATTTATTTGAAGTACAGAGTGAGCAGACTTTAGACACATCATACATCTTGTCATATTTAGCAGTACTATCTAGGTTTAATTATGTTATATATAATATTCAATTTTTCTAACAATAAGTTATTTGATTGCCTCTTACAACATACCGCAAAGAATGGCAAATAGTCTCCAGTAGCACCAAAAATAATGTAGTAACAACTCTTATAAATAGTAAATACATACCTTACTAGGAAAGCATAAGATAGAATTTCCTCTGGCTGGCAAATGGTTAGAAGGATGGACGGGTAAAGAGGCAGTTGACAGTCTCGGCCCAAAATGCTTGATAGCTGTGCTAACATACTGAAGGAGTTCCTTCTTATTACCTTCTCCCGTAAACACGAAAAGAGGTTTGTTGCCTGGACCTGTAATGTAAATAAATTTCATTATTAGAGACACAAAACAGTATAAGTAAAATTTATTAATAAAAATTCAAGACAAAAATAATTTCACAGTTCTTCAGTTCTGTAGGAAGTAATTAACAAATTGTAAGGTCTTTTACATTACAGGGCTTCATTTTGTATTATCATAAAATCTCTTATGATAATACAAAATGAAGTAGTTATAGTAGTTTTGTTTCTGTCATTGTTGATTTTGTGTCTTTGTGAAAAAAGTTTTTTTTTAATTCTTTCAGGGGCAAACTAAATTGAACATGTTCAATGAACATGTTTACTATTATACATTCACTTGAAGTACATATTCATAAGTATTATGCAGATTGATAAGGGTAATAAGTGTTTGAAAGTTAAAGTGATAAAATACCTAAAATCAAAAGTGTAGGCCAGCAATGAATGCCATAGGCTTCCCAAACCGCACTCTCAGCATCATTCACCACTGGATGCTGAATACCATAGCGGTGCACTGCAGCCAACACATTACTTGACTCCTTTTCATTTGAAAACTTTGCACAATGAACACCAATCTGAAATTTACATATATTTTTCAATGTTTACAGTGGGACATAAAAATAATAAATATGAACTTCTCTTTATTCCAAAATGTTTTAGGAAGCCACTAAGAGACTTAATACAATAAATATCCAAGAGGGTGATAGGGCAGCAAACTGTCATCAATATTCCAGATACCAGTAATGACTGGCATCAAAATCCCAGTAGCTATTCTGACTGTCACTTATTATTTGATAATTTGATATGACTACAATACTAAAGGATATGAATTTGAATCAATTTATAAAATCGGTTGACTAATCTGGGGCTTGTATATAATTTAACCTGCTATTTCTTCCTGACATGTTGTAAGAGACAACTAAGGAAGGAAAGGTTATTAAGTGGATATAATATATTTATTGAATAGTCACACTTATGATTATAATACCTACTTACCACAACTACACCTTCTTCCACAGGGTGTAACCTCTCCAAATAGGCTAGATCAGGAAGCACATGATAGCAATTGATGCAGCAGTAAGTCCAGAAGTCCAACACTACAATTTTATCGATGCAATGGAACGCTAAGGAAATTGGTTCTGTGGTGTTAACCCATTCTAAATCTGAAATAAAAGATTATTTGATTATTTTAGATGTATTAGTAGTTTTGGTATATTGGTTGGTAAGTATTCTTGCACAAGAAGTATTTTATAATATCTTTTTCTACAGTAAAGGGAAATTTTAACAGAAAGAAGGCTAGGTAATATTCAGCATCTCTACAATGCAATATGGATCTCAATTTGTTAGCCAATATTTTAACAGAATTTTTAAATTATACTTACTTCGTTTAAAATCTTCTACAGATGACCCTACTTGCCATACTTTCTTGATATGGCTAATGATTAGTGATTCTTTTTCTGATTCTGTAGAACCTTCCAAAGCCTCAGTTAAATCTGAACATGCTTTAGCAACATAGTCCAAGGGGCTTGTCTCCATTATCTGTAATGAACATATACAGTTAGAGAGAATGTTTAGACGTCATGTGTATTCATAATGAGTTGTTACTAAACATACACATATGTTGCATACTCTATTCCTTTTGGGGTAAACAGTATTGTGGCTATATAATACTTCCTCGGTGACTGCTAGTAATGAAGCGTAATAATTTAACTATCAGAGATTTGTTGTATTCATATAGACATGGTATATTTGTCCTCTGTAAGTATAGGACGGTGAGAGAATGATAGCTAGCTGCCTTCCCACTAATATATTGTAGAAGCCGAATTAGGGTCTTGGAGGGAATTTACTGGTCGATGAGCTACCATTCTCACGCAATTGAAACATAAGAGCTCAATTAAAAATATACTTACTGTAATAACACTAATAAATATTGGACACGATGGTCACACTCTGAGGAACGAATTTACCGATTGTTTTGTTTGTTGATTGTCTGTCAGTATTCCATTGCCTTGACTGACACATTCCTAAAATTCCTAAAGTTAACTTTGCCTGTATTTGTAAGCAATATTGAGGTATCTCACAACCTACCTTACTACTAATATTTTAGTTTCTCATTGGAATGAGAGAATTTGGCTATAAGCTTTTATTTTATTATTAATGTGTTGTTGAAAGAAATAGCTTTACCTTAGTAATAAAAATGCTTAACTTCAAAAATTTGTAATTCGTACGCTGTTTTTTGGCTACAAAATTAATAAAAATAAATTGTTTGTTTGTTTTTGGTTGAAAGAAAAGAATTAAGAAATATTCATTTCAGTATTTGTATTATACATTATTGTACTGAATCTCGTCACTCCTTGTCCTCGGGGTGAGAGCTCTCTTTATATTGATATAGCAGCGCTCTAGCGGAGTTTGAATTGGAAGAATTTACTCAAATTCTTTTGAGGGGAGGGTATTGCACCATTTTTACCATAAAAAGTTAAAAAGGTACAGTGAATTAGCATAATTCTGTGATTTTTGGCAAAATATTAACCACATAACTCGGAGAACAAGTTAAATTATTAACCTCTTATTTATACAATCATTGTCATCGTCACACATTGTCTTGCCTTTTGTTTCCAATAATTTTTCTAGTAACTCTTTTTTATTCCTAGGTAAATGATCAATTATGGATGCTGTACTGGACATGTGTTATCTCTCCGATCAGATAAATCCTGAACCTATTGACATTCCAGAAACAAAGGAAGATGTATGGGTTTTGGGCAAGAAATACAGTGCTATTCAAGGTACTGTAAACATTATTGTGTAGTATAGCTTATTCATATTATTTGTTGTACATTACAGTTTCTCTTATTGTTTCTTTTAATATACTTTATATCTTTGATATTAGAAGTGAGAACACTATTAAGAAGTGTCTGTATTCAGCTGAAAATAACTATTTAGTCGTGTTACACCAATATATGCCATATTTCTAATAAGAACGGTTTTCAATCACAGATTTGGATAGAATCAGACGAGATATATCTTCAATAATATGGTGCTCATACAGAAAAGGTTTTGTTCCTATTGGAGAGGAGGGTTTGACGTCAGACAAAGGATGGGGTTGCATGCTGCGATGTGGACAGATGGTACTAGGTGTTGCTTTGGTCAGAGTCCATTTATCTACAGACTGGTCATGGACATTAGAAACAAGGTAATACTTAAGAGATATTAATATTTTTATAACACTGATGATCTCACCTATGATTACATTGAACGCTGTTGTAATGTTTAAGCATGTTCTAGTAGTAAATAAATTTTCTAAATTATCAAGAGAATTTTGGTGATTTAAACAAAATGTTCCCATTTCTTTCCATAACAATGAAACTTTTACCTCTTACTGGTTAATTGAATACTAGAATAAATCTAAATTATTATTCAAATTAAATTAAAATGTGAATTTGTTTAGCTCTGTTATAGATAAAGTCAAGATCTTACACTTTGAATCTTATTACAGTGCTAAAATGGTAGCTGGTAATGATTTAAGTTTTATCTTTCAGAGATCCAACATACTTGAAGATAGTACAAAGATTTGAAGACAGAAAGCAGGCACCATATTCAATACACCAGATTGCTCTGATGGGAGCTTGTGAAGGGAAAGAGGTGGGACAGTGGTTTGGCCCCAACACTGTTGCGCAAGTTTTGAAGTAAGTATTCTTACAATACTTTTTATATGTTGATGTGTTGCAAATGGAATTTCCAGTGTTTGTTCACAGAAGATAATGTACTTGAATGCAATATTTGTTGAAGCCATCTGTTTTAAAGAAAGGGCATTTGTTCTTTGAATATGAATCTTTTCAATATGAGTTTACATGCATACAAAAAAATAAGTAAGATTTTATTTTTATTTACTTTTCAGGAAGCTTGTACAGTATGACAAATGGAGCTCCTTAGTTATTCATGTAGCATTAGACAATGCGGTCATTATAGAAGATATATGTAAGTTTAATAATATCCTATAATAAGTTTTTAGTTTTTTTAGTTACTAGTAAAAAACCTTGACTATTATACCTCTGTTGCGTAAGAACTATAATTAGTTGAGAAATTTATATGTAAAATAGGTTTCAATGCTTCAAAATACTGATCAAACCTACACTGCTTATAACCAGTATGTGTATATTTATTTTCAGTAAAACTATGCACAAGGGACAAAGACCATGGTGATTGTTCATCAGCGCAGAGTAGTGATAACCCTGACGTGGCTGACTGGATGCCGTTACTCCTGATGGTGCCATTGAGACTGGGGCTGAGTGATATCAATCCCATTTATATAGATGGCTTGAAGGTAAGACTATTTTATCTTAAATTAGTAACAATTAATACAGTATAAAAGTGATTCTTTTTGAGTTGAGTGTTGGTGCAAAAAGGAATTGGGCATTCAATATTTACTACTATTAATTGTATCTGTTAAACTTATAAGAAGACTTATGTTCTACCGTGTAACTGGTAAAACTTGTTAGTAGATTGAGATATCAGGATGTTAACATTCAATAAAAAAAACTTAAACTTCAACCATTTATTAATTTGAATAACTTATTTTAATTATATATCTAATTTCATATGTATTTTAGTAAACGTTTCTTTTATTTACAGATGTGTTTCCACTCGCCCCAATCAATAGGTGTTGTGGGAGGCAAACCGAACCAGGCTCTGTACTTGATTGGATGCGTGGGAGATGAAGTCATTTGCTTAGATCCACATTATACACAAAAGTCTGGATCAGTTGAAGTAAGGGACCCTTACCATTAGAACTTTGGTTTCTTTCAAATATACATTTACGTGATATAATCCCTGTCAGATTGGACAGATCCTCGAAACACAATGTTATATCCTATGTCACTTTTTAGCGAGAATTTTGAGGTACTGATGTCACATTATGCCTAGCTGCATCGTATACACCTTAGCACCTTTTCACTGCATCAAAGTTTCCATTTTATTGTTGTAATGTGTTCTAATGTAATATGCAGTGAATAAACTATTTTTCTTTCTTTCTATATGGAATATTCGTGACAATCTGCCGGGGGTAAATGGATCCCATCGACTAAGGAGTCGCCTGTTACGACATGCCGGGAAGAACGCCAGCTAGTTCAGTTTATTCACTTTTCGACCCTGACTAGCACAGGATGAATTCTAAGATCGTGTAATGTTATTCCAACTATAAAGGATTAGTGACATATTGGCGTGATTGACGATTATGATCCGTATAAAACTTATATTTCATATTTTTAAAATATACAACTTCATTTTCAGAATAAAACAACAGATGACCAAAAAGAAATGGACAGTACGTATCATCGCAAATTCGCATCAAGGATAGCTATTACGTCCATGGATCCTTCAGTGGCGGTGGTTAGTGTGCAATTTACTATTACATAAAATGATGCACTTTTTTTAGTTTCATGTTCTTTCTGTCAGTGGTACTGTTCATTGGTACCATCTGTCAGCAATATTCAAGCAATGATAAAGCTAAAGTTATTACCCTATTAGCTACTTAGTTTACCTGTTTAAGTGTTATGTTATTTTTTTCTATCTTTAACCAGACAAATTTAATCTAACATTGACTTTTGAACCCTAATACATACATACTTCACATACAATGAATATATTCATCACCTAACCTACCTTTTTCTTTCTTACAGTGTTTCTTATGTCGTACTAGATCTGACTTTGACCAGCTGTGTACCATGATTAAAGAACGTCTTATGAAGGAACGGCAGCCTCTATTCGAGATATACGAGAAAAGGCCCGACCATTGGGGCCCAGTAGCAGACATGGACCTTAGTAATTGTGTTCTTTCTAACGGTGAGTTTAAGAGATAATCAACTGTCTTGTAATGTTTTTTAAGAAACTCGCGATTTCTATTCATTTTAGAAGAAAAACGGGACTAATTGCGTGTATTTTATAAACGAAGTATTACTTATCGAAACGTCGGCTAAAAAAGGTAATACTTTGTTTATAAAATATACGCGATAAGTCCCGTTTTTCTTGTAAACTGTCATGTACCAAAGAACACATATTCATATAGTTATATGTTACAACATCATCAGAATCATTATTGTGTGTATTATAGCGTTGCAAACATTTTCGATAAAAGGAATGTTCCTGTTTTCAGATACTGATGAAGTCAATCGTGTTTATGACGATTCAGATGAGGAATTCGAAATACTATGAAGGATTTTACAACTGCAGATGTACATAATTTTAAAGATAAAAGTATATTACGAATTTACTATGTGTAGATATGTTTTTCGTTCTTCGACACTGCAAAATTGTACACAGCTTAAGGTAGCATTCGGTTCTTGGCGACGGCGACGCGAGACCGCGACCCGCGACCGAGACTGGGTCGCGCGACCCACTGCTTTGTATGAATTTGTATGGAGCACTAAACAATGCAAGCGACCGCGACGCGCGACCGGGGGGCGGGGCCAGGGAGCGGCGAGGCGACCGCGACTCGGTCGCGTCGGAGGCAGTGCCGCCGCGAGACCGACTAGATGGCACGTCAAAATTATTATTTAACCTACAATATTTTCGGAACTTTTCTTCTTTATAATTTAAATGTCGTTTTATGAGTATTTGAAAACAACCCTCTTCGTATCGCGATGTGAAAATTGAGTCGACCTTCATCCTTTTTTCTGGAGGCATAGATAATAACATAATAAGATTATCATCATCTTGCTCTTCCTCCAAAAGCAGCTGAATAACTCTTTTCCTAGCTGCGGATAAATTGTCCGACATATCGTACTGCAATAGAACACAACCATCACACATAAAAACCGGGAAGACAGGCAATGTCGCCGGTCGCGGTCGCTGACATCGGAAAGCTAGGGGTCGCCCCGCGACAGGCGACCAAGGTCGCGTAGTCAAACAGTCGCGGTCTCGCGTCGCCGTCTCCAAGAACCGAATGCTACCTTTAGACGTTAAATTGTATAAATTTAAAAGCTATTGATTATTATATAAATATATATTGGTTTTGAATTTATAACCTACTTGTATATTTTAATTGTTATTTTGTAAAGTTGGATAGGTTTCTAAATTGATTTTTTTATATACACATATAGACATTGTCTGTAAAGACAGACGGAGCATTGA
The DNA here is from genome assembly GCA_030578115.1 of Leucoptera coffeella. Lineage (NCBI taxonomy): Eukaryota > Metazoa > Arthropoda > Insecta > Lepidoptera > Lyonetiidae > Leucoptera > Leucoptera coffeella. Next base: position 49,398 of record JAMBLF010000785.1, read on the forward strand.
AATAATTTTACTGCGGATTACTTATAGGTTTTATTTTTAGCAAATCTAAAATTATTTCAATTGTAGAAATGGCCTAACGTGGTCTGCGATCATCCTGATGTATAAGCTTAGTAGATAACTTAGTCTCGAAACTATAAGTTCCATTTATGAGTACAATTTTTAATCTGAAACCAATTTAGTCTTAGTTTATCTCTGAATACTTCTAGGGATTATCATTTTATTTCATTGAATAAGTTGTGTGTAGCGTGAAGAACAGATAAGCATGAAGCAAATGAATGAATGAGCCCTTTGGGAAATATAAGTATGAATATTACTTTTTATTTGGGTACCTTATGAATTTTTGATATAATAACATCACTCTAGTTGTTTTTAATTAGTTACTATAATAGTTAAATGATGTAGGATGATCGCAGTACCCGTACAAATTCTTATTATATTCTTTTTTATATATTTTTCTGGACATTCCTTCTCTGGCGTTCGTTGTTCTAGTCAAGTGTAATGTTTCTGAGAATGAAATAAACATTTTATTTACGTTATATACAATTGCTTTAGACGTCAGATTGACTAGTGAATTGCATTAGCACTATGTTCGCCAAAGAGAAAGCTTGAAGAATAAATTTGAATATTTTTCATAGTATGTTCTTTTATTTTGACCCCCACATTGTTTAGTATATTTTTAAGTCAATGCAATAATTGAGTACACATAACTGCAATCAGAATATAAGTTTTCAATATGTTTAAAAACTAATACCTAACATGCGATGAAAACTTTGTGTATTATGAAAATGACTCTGATTTACTAGCATACCTAATGGAATTAAGATAATAGATTTGTACAATAAAAATAGATCTCTAATAACAAATTACTAACTGTGAAGGATGTGAGTGTGTAAATATAACAGCATTTCATACAACAGTACATATTTATTTCACAGACTTTTATTACATCAACATTAAAATATTGGTATGTACATTAGTTCAACACCAAAACATAGATAAACAACAACAAAAAATAATCTATGGTGCAGGATTTTTGGCAAGTCAACACAATTGTGTCATCAGGAAGGTTTTAAAGAGAAAACCGGTGTTAATCTGTAATACTAATAAATAAAAAAACATGTTTTCTAAATAGACAAAACTAAGTACAGAACCCAAAGAAGTATTAAATCTAAGTGTACGAATCTATGAAGAAAAAGGCAACACTACGCTTACAAACAATATAAAAAGAGATTAACAAAACAGTCGTATGGTACTAAAAATGCTACATTCAACGTCATTTATCAGAAATGCTCCATGGGAAAATATGAATTGGTAGCCAATACATAGCGATAATACTTTTAACTTAACTAGCACCAATACAACTAAAAGGAACCCAAAAAGAATTTATGGCACGCGAATAGTTTGTAAAAAAGGGAATATAGATATAGTCTGGCTAACGAAAGTAGATACTGGATGATTTTGCAAACTTTTTATATGACAACACTAAAGTGTTACTACCATCGGATATTTACCCTACAATTTGGGGTATTTTAAGTAGAAAGTACTTAGGAACAATTTATTGCCAAAAGGCAATTTTTAAAACAAACTCATTAAACATTCTATAAAATGAGTTTTAAAAATTCGTACGTGTGCTGTAATTGTGTTAATCGAAAATAAGTTTCGTATGTACGTGTTAGATCATTTCAAAAGCTACACTAAGCCTTACGTTGGTCTAATAAATAGCATAAGTAATTAGGTACACTATATCTTAACTCATTAAGTAGAGAAAAACTTAGCAATTTTATTTTAAAGAAAATTAATTTGTATCTGTTTTCCGAAAAATTCGGTAAAATCAGAATCAGTGTATGGTATTCCTATTTCTGACGCCGAAGATGGCGTGTTGTTGACGTTTCTTTATGGTTGACTTGCGTATAGTTAGGTTATGTTAGTATGGTCAAAATGTCTTGATATTATTTTATTCTAATTAAGTAAGTTCATATTCGTTTTAGTTATTTTTTGTTTGTTCTTTTTGTTCCTTTAATACGCTACAATGGAGTGACGTATCCGTGTGATGTTTGGTATGGAGTTAATAAAGAGATAACAAGTTATATAAGCTACTTTCAATCACGTCATAACGCGGACAAAATTGGAAACATCCACTAATAAAATAAAAATAAATGTCAAAGTATCAAAGTGAGTTGTTCCGCCTTTCCTTTTTATTTTAGGGTTGCAATGCTAATATATTTTAAATTTGCGGCGCTTTTTCAGTATCTACTTTCGTTAGCCAGACTATAAGAGACAATATAATTTATAACATACTGGTAACATTATTTTTACATAGTATTTCTGTCACTGAATATATACAATAAAATTTTGGATTATATCTATGATACAGCCAGTTTACAGTACTTACTAACTAACCCTTGAAAATGACTATGAAAAATACAAATGTCATTATAGTACACAAATTTTCTTCTACCCAAAATGTACTATGCATCACAAGAATAATCCTAAGAGATTTAATCTCAATTTTAACATCAAAAGCAACAGACAAATGTCTACTTTCACAACCACATATAAAATTTAAAAAATATGTGAGCTTTGTAAATCGTTGCTTTTAAATGTGTATTGATAAATAGTCAATCTCTACATAAAGGTAACAAAAATACTAGACTTTTATACATCTTAAATGTAGGAAAAAGGTATTTGGTAAATCACAAGCTGATAGATTCTCTACACAATATGTAACACATTTTGGCATATTAAGATGGCTTAGGACACAACACCCAACAACTACACAGATCTTTATATATAAGCCTTATTGCTGGACAGATATTGGAACTCTCACTTTACAAAATTGCATACAATTTTCTTTTCTATGCTGCAGCAGTTTCATTTTTATCAGTTCCAAACTTAATTACCAGCACTGTGATGTTGTCAACTGACCCTCTGTAGTAAGATTGGAGAGTGAGGCTTTTTGCTCCAAAATCAGGTTCGTCCAGTCTCTGCTTTATGAATTTAATGGCTTCCTCATTAGTAAAAGTGTCCCACAGGCCATCAGAAGCCAATATGAGGAACATTGGTTTGTGGTCATCAAGATCAAAAGTCAGTATGTCAGGGTCTGCAATCACAAATTTCTTGTCCTTCAAAGGATAATCACCCATTGCACGGGATGTAGCCAAAATGCCAGCAACCCTCCAAACTCCATTGAATGCAATATATCCACCAGCTGCCTCTATCCGCTTTTGTTCTCTGACCTGAAATACATAAATAATGCAGGTCATAATATAGTAATAGCGACTGTAGCCCAGTGGGTAACCAAACCAATGAATGAATTTTAAATATGTGTTTTTCATTTACATACATGAGTTACAGTCGCTAATGGTAAGGGAAAACATTGTGAGGAAACCTGGCTATCCCTCGGAATAGGTAATAGCCAGTGCCTATATACTGTGTACAGTTCACCTTCTATTACGTTGGGTGCTGTCTATCTAATGAAACATGGGCTTTGAGTGACCCATGCCTAACACACCTTCAAAATTTCAGAAATGATCACTGAAACCTCTTACTACCCCACCACACAATTTAGTATTTCAAATTCTTAGTTGATCTCATTTGACAGGATATTTAAGATATAAAAATCATTTCAATGTGGACTTTGCTAATAAGGATGTCACAACAACAGTATTCACATTAGTGATTATTTCATAATGTTTTAGAAATTTGCATACTACATTTATATTCTGTGTAAATATAAACTTTACTCTTTTGGCATTGATCACAAAAACTATTTCTTATCATCAGAACGCTCAAGTACTTGAGATTTAGTATTCATGTTGCTAGGTAGTCTGGAATAGCAACACTATTTTCATTATAATGCATATAGCAACTAACTACAGTATTTATAATATTAAAGGCAGGAGATCCAGTAAATGGAAGGCATAAAATATGGTACAGTTTAAAAACTACTGCAATAGGATATTAGATTTAGTCATTTCTGGTTTTAAGCTGATAATTATCACTTATGGTAGTACATAAATCTAGTAAAAGAATTATGAATAGATCAAGGTGTATTTATGAATATGAGTAAAACTTGTTTCAGGTTAAAAAACCAACAAGATTTGCATATAATCAAGTTGAGGCAAATTTGCAAATGACATTGAACACATGCTAATATGTTTTTTACACAAAGATTTTAAGTAAGTAATAATAAGACTTTAATTTATCAAAGAGACAAAAATCTAATACCAGTGAAGTAACTACGTTATCTAATCATCCTCATTGCAGTACTCTTATCTGGTGTACTAAACCTTAATTTACGTCACGTGAATGGTACAGATTAATCACAAAATCAGTGACCATGTGGAAAAGATAAGGAAATTTGTAATCTTATGTATGGTGTGCACCCAAAAACAGGCAAAACCATCAACTTTTATGTAATATAGCCTACAAATGATATTCATTTCAGTAAAATTATGAATATGTGTGTAGATATACAATTAGATATTCACTAATAGACAACTGAATAAGTAGACGCCTAATCATGAATCAATAATTTCACCATTATTCAATAATTTGTAATAAAAATCCTTTTGAATTACATAACAGCACTGATAACATACCTGTTGTGGTTTATGGTCAAAAGAAACAGGAATGGCATTGCCTCGTGAATCACACATAACGCCTCGAGAGTCTCCAACATTTGCCACTATTAAATTATTTCCCTCCATAATGGCTATCAAAGCTGTAGTGCCAGCAATATTTAAGGACTTCTTTGCAGCCTCCACTAACAATCTGTCAGCAGCCAAGACTTCATCAGTCAGTAATTTACCAAAATTGATTTTTCCCTTTTCTAGATAACTTGACAGGGGAATATTTTTATGTTTCACTGGTGTAGCATTGGCCCTCACTTCTCTGGTGATTGGTAGTGCCTTAGATAACTGTGCAAGCAATTCAGGATCAGTGATTTGTTTTCTTGAAGTGTCATCAGCTGTACTAGCAGTTTTCTTGAAGCTTGTTTTCCTTTCTACATTCCCATTTTTATCCTGTGTTTCTTGTATTTTTGGTTCTTCTTCTTCTTTGGGTGATGGTACAAATTTACCATCTTTAAAAGCATTCAATTCCACAATTTTATTATGCAAGTTCTGTATTAAGTGATCTCTTGCATAGTTTGCAGCAAACTCTCCACCATGTCCATCAAATATAGCAAATAATGACACACCTGTGTTATTAATATTTTCGTTGATAATAAATCTATCTTCCATGTTCATTCGTCTGCCTTTAATTGCATAGACTGCACTGATTTGACCCTTAAGTTGCCAACTTTGTTCATTAACATTAGGTCCATCCATAAATTTCATATGTTGCACTGCCAACGGGCTCATCGCGTGCGAAAGGCGGCTCAACATAGAGCGGCTCCATAAGTGAATCGTTTGCAAATACATGTAGATGATTACAAGAGTCACTATTAGTACAGCAACTTCGGCGCGTAATAAATAAATACGTACCATCTTCCATAAATAGCTCAGTGGCGCGTCAAAAGGTAGGCCACCTAGTAATCTAGAAACACTCTTGGTAAAAGAACTATACGTTTGATACAAAACTCGATCCTCTAATTCGTCTTCCATTGCCTTTATGTCAAGTTGATTTTTTTAGCCAATCGGGTTGCTGCTTAGCTACATGAAAGTAAAGTCATGGAATAAGCACAAAGTACAAATAATTTCACACGATGGAGCAATAAAAAGTCCACAATTTATTTAGTTGCACTACCAAAACATCACTTTCTCACTCACTTTGTACTTTGTAGCTCCAATTATACATCAAATACTCTGTGGCACAACTGACACTTCTCTGCTGTCAGTTAAAGATTACAAAATTCTGTGAAGGACATCAAAACTAAAGTACACTATAGACTGATGTAAAATACAGTAATGAATTAAAACTAAAAGCTTTAAGTACAAATAAAAATTTAACTATATTCGATATGGAATGAGAATAAAATAATCGTAATGTAATACAGGTTAGCACTCATCGATCAATAGATGTTGTTGAAAATGGAAAGTGTTTCGCAGGAACATTTGTTATCAGTCTAAAGCAAACATTTTATTCAAGGCCGTTTGTCTTTTATGAATTTAATTACATATTATGGTCACTTCAACAGCGTACAAGTATATTTGTGTTATTCATGTGCGTTAATAATAATAAATATGTGCATATGCAATTATTATATTTCCTTCATCCATTCACTGGTGAGGTGTGTGAAGGGCGCGAAACTGCAAATTCAGCTATTATTTTATTTGTTTTCATCACTCGTATATATGGGTCCATGTATGTTTTTATGTCATCGTGTTGTTTATGTTCAATGTATGGATTAAATCGGTGACATGTAGTGAGTAATTTAAATCACACAATTTACGTAGTATTAAATTAAACTAGAAACTATTTGTTGCTAATTAATTTATTTGTATGAAACATATTCGGTTAAGATAGGAGATAATACATGGACAAGGATATTAGTCGACTATTCACCAGACTATAGTATTACATTTATACACACGTCAATCATTCTGGTGAAACGATGAAATCGCTACAAATGAATTCAAACACTTTCATTCAAGTAATTCAGGAATCATATTAAAACATATTCATTAAAACAAGTATCATGGAACAGCTATTGATTAGTTATATAATATAAAACGCTTCACAAAAATCAGATACATAATTATAACTATGAGTGAAAACTAACGAGTAAATTGCACACACTGAAATGATATTAAAACTACGGTTTGAATATTTTACAATGTCAATGTATGTCTAACAACAGATATTAAGATAGTTACTCGTATAAAATGTAGAAAAACAATACAAAATGTCATGGAATGCGTTGAGTATTGAAAATCAGATCATATAAAGTAAAATTACAATTTATTCTGCCAATCAGTGACTGTACAACGAAGTAATAGATTGAAATATTACTGTAACACTTATTAACCTAAACAAAATAAATTATTAACAAAACTTAAACTTCTCTCAATCTTACAAAACGAATTTGAAACTAAAGCCACTTAATTTACGTTTCTTTATCTAAAGACCAAAAAAAAATATTACAATTACAATATAGGCTGTAACTATAAAATAATTTGATACATTGAATTCTTTACCTATCAACTAGAATGACAAAAATAAATTAAAATGAATATATTTATATAAGATGTGAAAGTATTAATTAAAGAATGTTTTAATTTAGTTATCTTATTCAGTGGATGAAGTATTTTTTTCAGATCATTTTGTTTTATTATAAATTATAAGACAATATAAAAGATTTTGTGACTAAATTTCAAATACATGTACACGAAAATCGGTGGATAAAAACGGTGGCGGAGTATGATTAAGTTTCATAACTAACGCAAGACTTATACTAAAAGGATTCAAATATCTATAACATGTTATACAAATGTTGCAAAATATTAAGTAGACATTTTTTAAAGAATTTAGTTTCGAGTTTAAGTTCCAATATTATTAATTAAAATGATATTCTTTTACAACAAAACCTGATATGTCTCTTAAGATTGACGCACTGGTGTTATAATAAATTATATGAAAGTCTAGTTAAATATTCATTTACAAACATAATATATGAAACAACTTCTAGATAAAAGTTTTTAAGCATACAGGAACCATTTTAATCATACAGGATACAAGCAAGTTACTACCTACGTATGAAGCTATCTGAAAAACTGTTTAAAGATAACATTTTTTACACTGTCATTACGTTCAGGAAGGAGGTATAAGCTTAAAAGGAGGTGATAAAAACGGTAATAAACTGTTTACACGTATTAAATATTTATATCTACCAATACAGCCTTAGAAGGATCGAAATCTAAGTATAAATGTTAATTAGTTCCCTATATAAAATGGCAAAAATCACTCCCTAACACTACTTATAACCTGGGTAAAAGTGCTTCGAAAAAATTCAAGTCTTTCACGAGGTCCAGTGTTTCATTTATTGCAGTTATTGGAATATATTTCATGGCACTATCACGCGTATTCTACTTTAGAACTGACAAGGAGGTATTCAAAAGGTTTCCATTTACTTGCCTAAGTTTAACACACCAAAACTAATATACATTGTTCAAGCTTTTTAGCATATTTTTGATAAAAAAAGTACTTTTTCGTGTATTTATTGCCATGTATTCATTAAGTACCAATCAAGTCTTATCGTTTTGTAAATACGTATCAAAATTTTGTGCAACGTGAGATTATAAAATATCTAACTACAATCGACTGATATCTACACTTAGTTACTAATGATTAGCCACTATATTTTTTGTATTAAGTGAAATATCCATTGGCTGTTCTGTAAAAATATCTTCGGTGTCAAAATTGTGCTTTTGGCTTAAGCCGCTGACAATATATTGTAAATTACTGGTAAAATACTTCAAAAGTTTTATTCTATGAGCGAAATAACTGACCTGACATGACTGGCCACCTTAAATCTTATTTTTCCTACAAATGGTGACTTCATAAATGCTGAGGATATATTGATTATTTCTAGGGAAGGAATACACCCTGGTAATGGGAATAATTGGAAGGACTACAAAATGAGCTATTATACTAACCTACTTTTCAGTATACGATAATATGTTGAAAACTGAGCGAATGATTTCAAAGACTTTCACTCAATGTTTACGTACACATCATAATATCTAGTTTTAGAATAATGTTAAGTATTCGACAATTGGTATTTGATTTTCACTCTCATTTTTAAAAATCGAACAAACACGATTGGGATTGATCGATTAAAAACGAATTGGTAACACTCAAGGCTATGAAACTTAGAATGTTCTTTGTCGAAGACAAAAAATATTATTAAATTTCTAGTCTGATTAATTATAAAACTCAATATGAAAACTTTGTTCTAGAAAATTCAAATATCCTTTCTTGTTATGGCAAGAATGACACTCAATTTTTATCTATGGCCACCATAAGCTACACTTGCATATAACGAAAACGATTTACAGTCTAAGCATTGCTAGATTCCAACTCTACCCCTGTAACAGTGGTACTAAGGTTCCCGTTAACCAAGATCTCTTGAAGAGGTTGCCCTAACATCCCCGAGAGGGAGTTACTGAGCTTCAGATAGTTGCTCTCTAGGGCCTCGTGATAGGTGACTTGGTCTGAACTGATCAGCTTGGCGTTCAGTTGCAGGGCCGAATGGCATACGGTTAGGAACTCTCTGCAAATAAGAAGGTATTAGTTTGAATATGCCTGTTTAAGTGCACGTAGTATGTTGGCGAAACATTTTATCACACATGTGCCTGTTTTCAGGATTTTTAAGCAGGGTGACAGCGTAATAAAAATACATTTACGAAATGCCTCGAATACTACGGTGAGGGGAAACATCGTGAGGAAATCTACCTGTTCCCCGAACAGGTAATAGTGCTTATAAATGGCGACATGGCTTACCACCTGTTACATTGAGTACTGACTATCTGGTCAACACGTGGGTTCGAGGTGACCATAGAATTACTACCTCCAGAATTGCGGAGATGAACACCTAAATCTTTCACTACCCCGCAAGGATTGATAGTCGTGACCACGTTTGTCTTTTGTTTTGTCGATGACAGCGTACGCTCACATATACATATAAATTAGTAATGGTGACTTTACACAATAACTTAGAGAGATAGACTGTCCTCTACCTTTGTCAGTGTCTATTTGTATGTTTATTTTAAGTTTCATTACAAGCTGTATCTTCAATTTTATTTCCACCACCCGGTTACTTATAAATACTATAAAGATTTTATAATTTGTTACCTGAACACGTTTTTGAGCTTGTCAACTAACTCGTCCGGGTACATTGGCGACAGAGTTGGGTCGAGGAAGGCGTTCGCATAAGCTAGAGGACCCGCGTTCACTTGCACACACACGCTTCCCTGCAATCTGAAAATGATAAACCATGAGTTTGATGGCAATATGAATAAATAAATAAATAACCTATACTCCAGAGTTTACTGCTAAAAGTATGATAATAGTCGTTGAAGGAAGAACAGACGTGTTATTATAGAAAGAATGAGATAGTTTGATCATATTTAAGTAACTTAAGGAATTAAGTTATTGTCTATGATTTCATGTATGACTGACAACTATGTTATAATAAATAAGGCTTAATACGTTGCTTTTACCTCCTATGACACCTATACCATAACAACTATAATGATAAACAGTCTCCTTCCACATTCTGAAAGAATAGTAGTTAAAATTTATTTTATTCATATTCATCCGAGGATGTTTATTCATTTACCTTAATTGCAGTCGTTTAATATCAGGAACTTTAGCGTTGACTATCTCATTGATTTCTGCGACTTGGGACTCCATTTCAGAGAGGGCGACTTCAATCGGACTCTTCTCTTCAACTTGCACGTCGGATACCACTATACGTCGCTTTACGTATGGGAACCAGTTGTCCACTGAAAATGTAGAAGGAAATGTTACAATGATAAAAGACAACATGTCATAATATATTGTTCTAAGATTAGTAATAAATATTGATATGTTACTCCTTAAATTATTTATGGAAATTTATGAAATTAACAAGAATATAATTAAATCTTTACTGTAGAACAATCCGCATAATGGTGTCTGAAAAATTGTAATCGATTTTTAGAACTTATATTTTGAACAAAGATTATGCTTAGTTATACCATTGGTACGTCGTAATTTTGCGACAGGCATGATAACGAGAAGTCTTTTTGTGGCCTAGGCAATGATTGCGTACAATGATACTTGACTCAGTTCAAAATCTATGATTTCTCATAAGCATAGAACCTACCAGTCATTTGTATCATAAAACTAATAAAAACAAGTCCCTTACCAGTCAAATGCGTCAACCGCAGCCTCTGATGATGTACTGGCCCACGAGCAGCGCCATCTCTTGTGAACGGCGTGTCAAACACGAACCTTCTTATGTTGTGGGACCTCTCAAACGTGCTGTCACTGGAGGCGGTGCTGAAGGTTGATCCTTCGGGAGCTGGTCGCACCCAAGTCACTTGGATGTACGCTAGTTTAGGATCCAAGTCTTCACGTACGACCTGATGAAATGGAATATTACATTCATAAACATACGCTTCACAACTTGTGTCTTAATTTTTTTGTGGCTTGGTAGTCAGAGAATTTTCCAAGGCATGTTAGCTAAGGACCACTCGAATAGTAATTAATGGAATACAATAAAGCGTTGCGTAATGTGTGATAATACATCCTTTTAAAATTATTGCTAAGATTATGCATACGTATCTACTTATTTGGTTCTTTCAGTAGTAGTTACCTTATAGTTTGAAGAAATCGGAAAATTGGCTACACGGCTTACCACCAGTAACATTGAATACTGACTATCTGGTCTGCACGTGAATACGAGGTTGCCATTGAATTACACTTACCGCGATTACGGAGATGGTCAACCAAAGCTCTGACTAGCCCGTAAGGTTTAATGGTCGTGATAGCGTTTGTCTTGTCTTTTGCAAGAGGTCTGTATACTTTTTAAATGACAAAATATGAGTGAATGCTTTATCTATCTACACTTGATTATTTATAGATGAGTAGGATTCGGCCCTTAGGGTTTTTGACGGCATACAAGCATTATTAATATTCATAAGATCGTCTTTAAAATTAAAAAATAAGATTGTTTCCGTTATCAATTTAGTTTTATTAATTATTGTGAATATGTACTACCTATTACGAAACCTAAAAACCTACAAATCTTTGATACAATTCATGATATTAATTGAAATATTACAAAGAATAATTGTGCTTATTAATACTATACACCTGCGCAAACATTATATATTACTTAAAAGATTTCATTTATTATCAATGAACGTTTACGCACATGGTTACTGCAATTTATATTACCACCTATAACTAAATGAAGGACTCACGTGTTTTGTGAACACGTTTTATCACTAAATATGAACGAGATTGTTAGAGACAATACTTGATTACTTAGTATTAGCTCAAGGTACAATATCAACAATTTATTACATTTCATTATAATATTTAAAAACCCTTACTATTTTAAGTTACATGTAGAGGGGAACGAATAAAAGACAAACGCGTTCACGACCATTAACCCTTGCGGGTAGCCAGGGGTTTAGGTTTTCATCTCCGTAATCGCGGAGGTAGTAAATCTATGGCCACTTAGAACCCACGCGTTGGCCAGATGGTCAGTACTCAATGTGACAAAAGGTAAGTCATGTCGCCATGTAAAAGGACTAATTATTACCTGCTCGGGGAACGGGTAGGTTTCCTCACGATGTTTTCCCTCACGGTATTATAGGTGCATTTCGCAAATGTATTTTATAATCCGAAAATGTACATAGAAATTTATTAAACTTTATTTCCATTGGTACATGCTTAGGCGTGATTCGAACCGTGTACCTACTGATACAGAGTCATGCCCCAAACTGCTGAGATACACGGAATTATTAAACCAATGTCATTAAAATAGTTATTAAAATTTTAACTCAGTGTTATTTCCGTAAGTGGCATATAATGTATACTCTTCCGCGGTGATGATTGGTTCCTACCATTCAATACAAAGCTTTACTAAAATACCTCGGGAAGAAAGGCACCCATCATATTCCAAACAAAGTTGAATGGTAACTTACCGGTGCAGAATCCATAATCATCTTAACATTCCCCGCGCCATACTTCTGTTCATAATAATTCTGCAGCTTCTCCGAGATCTCGCTGAGGGCTGTGACCTTGGGCTCCTTATAAATAAACTGGACCCCCTCCTCATCATCCCCAAAGTGTGCCTTGCCATAGAAAGCCACCCTGTAGAACCTTCCCAAGAGCCTCTTCCCAGACTGAGAGACTTCGATAACTTTGGCATAAGCTTTGGTTAGGTGCTGGTAACAACTTAAGAGGGCTTGGTAGTCTTTCTTCTTCTCATATATGGGGACAATCAACCTGTAGAGAGGCCCCAGTAGTTCGTACCGCTCAGCTTTGTCCACGTATTCAGTGCACAATACCAATTGGTCTAGCAGGGATTGCTCGTTGTAATGGACGTCTATCATACCTGGAATAGATGAACAATTTTATTAATTAACAATACAATATATTATATATAAAAACAATATATTATTAACTTTGACTTTTATAGCCCAGCGGAGCTCAGTCGTTGGGGGCTTGACTCTGTATCAGTGTGTATTGGGTTCAAAATCTAGGAGTACGTATCAATGGAAAAGATGACGTTTTTTGTTTTTCTACGTACATTTTCACCATAAAAATACATTTGCGAAATGCATCGAATACTAGGGCGAAGTAAAAACTCATGAGCAAACCAATATTCCCCAAACATGTAATAGTCAGTGCTTGTAAATGGCAACACGACTTACCACCTGTTACATTGAGTACTGACTATCTGGTCTTAATCTACTCATCGTCTTAAGTACTTTAATAACAGTTGATAGACTTTAGTTATAATATTTATACCTAAAACGACACTTAGTATAAATGTAATAAAGAATAATAAATTACTGTATTTTTTTATTGTAAGTATATGTATATGTCGTGAAATTTAATATAATACCTAATTGGAAATAATTAATTTCAAACAATCAGTGTTTGTCATATGTTTGTAATTAGTAGTAGTAGTAGATATATATTAAAAATGAGTATCTTCTTGTCCAGTGTCAAGTTTGACGGAAAGATCTTCAAAACCTTTAGTCCTCTTTACTCCTTGTCAGTTATCTATCTAGTTATACTAGTCTTCGGTTATTTGTTCCTAAATCTCAGTTACCAACATCTTCCAAAATATGTATGTTTCGAGTCGAGCAGAATACCCATTTAGTGTTAAAGAATTAAAACTATTGGCGTATGACGCACTAATACGAACAATAGTAGCGATACACTATGGTAAAAGATAAAGAAGTGAACTTGTTACATTCAAAGCAAATGAATTTGGATTCGCCCTTGGACTTGACCGTCCGTCCTCGCAGTACAACCTAAGATTTTCCTTGAGATATATGTAGTTATTAGATATATATGTTATTTGAATCTTCAAAAAACTAATTTTTTTTTATAATAAATTTGAGTTAAAAATAAATTACCTTTGAACAGAAAATTAAAAAAGAACGTAATATGTAATCTGGTTTACTTCTATCTATCCATCTGACTACTGTTCTTTAAATTACTCCATAATAAAAAAAAATTAACCTGTAATCATGTATAAAAAAATTCAAAATTGGACACTCCTAACTCCATCTTTTGTCGTGAAATTCCATTACAATATCGCCAATGCGTACTTGGCAAGGTGACGCGATGGGAACAAGCCAGCGGCGAGTCGAATACACAAATGACATATCACATATAAAGAGGGAAGAGGCTGCGCGCCGTGTAGTCGACCGCGACGCGCGCTCGCGCCAACTACCATCGTTCATTCATTCCGCGAAAAGTGAACCAATATATACGAAATGGAAAATGTTCTATTTCTTTCCCTATTCCTGCTTGCTGTGGCCCAAGAGGACCATGTCGGACCACAACTACCACCAGTTCAAAGCTTAGAACCAGTTACTGAGGGTTTAAACGATACGGAACTGATACTTTCTTTCGTGGTAGGCATTGCAATTAACCCTTCTCTTGCAAGTAGATGTAAATAGTCTAGTGAAATGATTTTGCGCGTGTCCACAGATCTTCCGACACGGTGATCGCACACCTGATGAAGAGGAACTGGACATGTATCCGGACGCGCCTGAACTAACGGAAACTAGGGATATATTTTTCCCATACGGCACCAAGGCCCTGACAAACGTAAGTAGTAAATAAACACGCGAAAGATGATTATAGTTGTTGCAACACAAGGCAATGAAGAATAAACAGGGATATTAAAACAATGTTTTGGCTGAAAGTATTTCACTATTGAACCTCTGTTTAGCATACGCAAGAAAAGTTAATAAGTTCACTTCAAATAGATCCCAATTTATAAAATTAATATAAACAACACGTCCTATACGTAGAAAATTAGAATCAGAAGATAGTTACATTGTTTACCTATACATAACATGTATATTATAGTCCATTAGACTTCAAATTATTAAGATTACTGAAGAAATATGATTTAATTCATATCATTGTATTATAACCCACTTAATTATAGTACATTGTTTTATTTTCAGCTACCTTTAAGCCCTTAGAATTGCCGTACTTAGCGTGAATTGATTGACAGCAGTATCGAGTTATAAATTTATAATCTATTATTATTCAGTGGATTAAGTATACTTTTGTAAAATAGTTTATACATTTATTATAAAAATGTCAACGAACCATTAAAAAAAATGATTACTTAAATAAGTATACAATACTTTAAGCCATAACATTTAATTTATAAAACATTTAGCTGAACTTTAAACATAAATTAATTAAGTTATATTTCAGATATCACAGGACTCCATGATTGCACCTTAAAATAATTACAAACGCCTTCAGATATGAATTCCTATCAATGCCTCAGAAGACTGAATGAATATTCCTTCATAATGCTTACTTTCATTCACAGAAAGGTAAACAACGAACCTACGTAGTGGGTGAATATCTTCGAAGCCGTTACGATGGGTTTTTGTCTCGTCTATACTTACAAGATGAGATACGCATCAGAACTACGGATTATGCCAGAACGAAGATGTCTGCTCTCGCCGCTTTGGCCGCACTGTATATCCCAGTTAGAGCACAGCAGTGGAACCCTAACCTTGACTGGCAGCCCATACCGTATGACACGTTACCATATGCAGAAGATGATGTAAGTCATAGACGCTATTAGCGATCGATGTAATAGTTTATTTATCTGCTCGATATATATGAAACACTTAATTTATCGTACTTACATAGCACACGCTTTACAACTTGTGTGTATACAGTCACTTTTTATTGCGTCCGAGTTAATCAGAGGCTGTAGTGACCATCTCCGAAATTTCGAAGGCATCACCTAACGGAATACGCTTTTATTTATATAAATATACATAAGTTATGTAATTGAAATTACACGAACTATATAAAATATGTTTTTCTATTCTATTCTAACTAGAATAGGTGCACACAACTTGTGGTTTATGACGGAGGATTTTTTAGTGTTAATGGCTTCAAATAAAGCCTATAGTAAATAATAGTCATCGCAACTTTATTTCGTAGAATATATATTGCTAATGAGTACCGTCACACTTAAATGACTTTAGTAATAACAATAACGTAAACTTATGAACGACACGTGAATATGAAAATGACCGTTTAACGATTAGAATAATCGATGTCACCGCAAACATAAATACTAATTATCAATAAGCAATAACTTTTAATTGGACATGGTTTTGTAGCAATATTAGCAAGTAATTGTCGTTGGATCTAATAAATTTTAACCAATAAATCATAGAGTAGAAAGAACTTAGGTAATACCAAAGTTATAACCTTCATATACTAAACACAACGATATTACTATACTTTACTATTCGTATCATTGTGGATTTCAGGCACCATCTTACTAAGTGTTTTTACGCTTTGATAATGAATGAACTTGCCTAATAGATATCGACGTTATCAAATGAGTTTATAGCGGATACAATGTGTTTTTGCGAATCCTACTTTCTCCGTATTTAATTAATAGATTAACTGACAC
This sequence comes from Leucoptera coffeella, assembly GCA_030578115.1. Taxonomy (NCBI): domain Eukaryota; kingdom Metazoa; phylum Arthropoda; class Insecta; order Lepidoptera; family Lyonetiidae; genus Leucoptera; species Leucoptera coffeella. The sequence goes on from JAMBLF010000785.1 coordinate 66,040, forward strand.
ATGTCACTGTGCCAAATAAAAACAAGGAACAGGTTTTTTTAATAATTATCTTTTAACACGTTACTTGCACGTGCACTTTTGGTTTTTGAATAGAAATTAAACGAAACCGGTCTCGATACCAAATTTTTAATGTGGCTAATCTTATTCAAAGAATCTGATAAATTCAAACTTAAGTTCAATTTAATAAATTTTGTAAAGTTCATTAAAAAAAATATGTCGTTACGTAAGCATTCACGTGATTTTAGAGTGTTTAAAACGTGATGAATGCATATATCATTATTCATAAACACGTTCTTATTCATAACAGTTAAAGAGTTATTGGTTAAATTTTAATGAAATAATTTTTTACAGCTCCTATATTGGTACAACTGTCCCAGGTACCTTTGGCTACTGGACAAGATCACTAAGGAACCAGCAGTGAAGAAAATTTGGGAGAAGTACATTCCACTATTCCAGTATTTGTCAAAAGCGACCAACCGCACCTATTCTTCCACTCAAGACGTGTTTTACTTGGACAATCTTATCCAAACTTTAGTAAGTTCTTGAAATATTTTAAGGAACATAATTAAATGCACATCAAAAATACTGAAATGTACACCAAAATATAACTAAACGCACACCAAAGCTTAGGTTTGGGTTGGGAATGTTTTATTTTGGTATACAATTCAGTATTTTTGGTGTGCATTTTAATACTATTTGATGTTCGTTTAAATACTAGCCATATTTTAATAGTTGGTGTACTAAGATACACAATTTCAGAACCTCTTAGATACTGGATATGTAGATAGACGTGGGTTTTGAGTGATCAAAGACCTTAACACAATGACCACCATAGTAGATGCCTTACTACTGTTAAAGAGTTAATAGTTGTGAAGCGTATGTTAACCTCTGGTCTTACTGAAGAAGTTGACAATGATCGTCACAAAACTTCGCTCTTTGTAATTTTTGGCATTACAGCAAATAGGTCTATTTTAAACTATTATGTTAGAACGAAATCCTAATCGTTATTATTGTGTTAAACATTTCATTTCCGCATTTAGTTTTAGTGAGAAACAATATCATGTGTAGACAAAAAAGAAATATAAATTAAGGACTGTACAGATAGTATGCTTATTCAATTTCATCGTGAGGAAACCTACCTCTTCGTCGACATGGCTGACCACCTGTCACATTGAGTACTGACTATCTGGTTAACACGTGGGTTCGAGGTATCCATAGAATTACTACCTTCGCAATTGTGAAGATGGAAACCTGAACCTCTGAATACCTTGCACGGGTTAATGGTCGTGAATGCGTTTGTTTGTTTTTTTTTGTAAATTAAAGATTGTACAGATAGTATGCTTATTCAATTTCGAACCACATAAAAATCGTGTATCTTGTGTCGGTTTATGTACGTTTTCTCTAAGTATAAATAGGTACGTTATGTTACTTTTTCCTATAGGGTAACGTTGGAATAAGACCCCCTCCGTGGTCGGTGCCCTTTATGGACAAAATCAAGGCGGTCACCAAAGTGGAATACAGTTTGCAGTTCTACAACGATGAACTCATACGTTTGGCTACAGGTATGGCATATTACTAATCAACATAACATTAGCTGCCGTACATCCCGGCATATCGTAAGGGGCGACTAAGGGATAGGAGTAAATGGAATCTATTGGGCGATAGGTTAGTAAGCTGTCACCAAAGTTCCTTTGACCATCACAACCACAATATTTATGCGAAAAGTTATCTAGGAGCTATGAAATCTCCAAGGTTCTGTCCGCCCCGAAATGGATTAAAATAAATGAATGTATATGTAAAAACATTATACAATTTCATGCCGTTTACACCCATTTTATATTTTAAACGCGAATAAATAGGTATTAGTAATGCTAATATTTGCTTTCTTCTAACTTTTAATCTCACCAAGAACAGTGAAAAGGTTTAAACTGTTAAAAAATCATTACATATGCCCTCACAACCAAGATGTAAGTGAACGCCAATTAATGTATTATAGTTTTAAGTTGTTTCAAACGTCGGGTTAATAAAAGGTTATATATAAACTTACGCGATAAGTCCCGTTAATTATTTATCATATATTGTATTAGTTTATCATACGTCCATACAACCAGGACATAATACTTCCATATAACCTTACAGGTGTCCTAATGGGCCACATAGTCAATGCTACCTCAGCAGCTTTAAAAGAAAACTTCGACCAACCGAAGCTGCAATTGTTTTCGGGTCACGAGAACAACGTGGCTGCTTTGATGGCAGCTTGCAGAGTGTTCGAGCCTCACCAACCGAACTACGGAGCTGCCTTTTCATTGGAATTGAGACAAAGTATCGTCAGCGGGAAATATTCCGTTGCTGTAAGTTTTCTTATTGATACTACACATTATTCGTTGTTAAACAATTCAAAAACCGCCTCTCGGTATGTGGCATGTATCCCTGCTAGGTGGACCGATGACCTGAAAAAGGTCGCTGGTAGTGGCTCGATTAGGGCTACGAGTGATCGTGTTTTGTGGCGTTCTCTTGGGGAGGTCTGTGCCCAGCAGTGTATTGATGTATGATTGATAGGATTTGAAATAATTAAAAAATATATTTGGATATTTTTTTGTTAAGATGGAATTACATATAAGATTTAAAATAACCTTGAATACGAAATGCGTTTTATTTTAATACAAAAACATATTTAATATTGATGCATTTCTACTAAAACCACGATGGATTGTACGCTAAATTATAGTATTCATATTCAATCATTCAATCTAATCAATGAAGTAGACTCGTTTGCTGAAATCAGGTTTGTCAATTATTTCGTAGCGAACAAGTCTGATTCGTAAAATTAAAATACAACTTAAATCTCATAGCTAATCAGTACTTTATAATTCTTTCTATCAAATAACAATTGATCGAGTGTTAATATGGAATCTTCATAATCAATGTGCGTAACTTGATTCGTATCTTTTACAGGCTGTTTATGCACCTGTGCCCGGAAATCCGCCCAAACTGCTACGAGTGAAAGGCTGTGGCGGAGGAGACTTGTGCGACTACGAAACATTCCTCAACTTGGTGCAAGATACTATACTGACACGCAATGAATACGACCGGGAATGTCCTCGTCTTAGCTAGATATTTAAAGTTTAATTGTTTGGAAAATATTGTTAGGAACCCCATATTGAATAAAAACAAATAAAAAATACGAATAAATACCATCAGTCGATCTTTTAACAGCATTTGCTTATAATAATGATAACTGGACAATATCATAAGATACTTGAGATTAAATGATAATGAATCAAGTGAAAGTAAAGTCGGCGAGGCACTAAGGAAACCTACGTAGGAAGTACAGTCAGTATCTAAGCACTAGAGTTGTCTCACCACCCATCACATTGGGTGCTATCTAAAAGTAGGTTTCGACAGGACATGTAAAAGAAAAAGCTTCGAATTGCGCCGAAATGGTATTTATGTTGTGACAATAATCTTTAAAATATAAAATAATTAAATTTAAGAATTGATAATATATACAATAATCGTTACAAACTACGTATTTAATTTGTCCAATTTTTATTTCTTTTATATATACATACTTATATGTCTACTTTAATTAATTTTCAAGATAACGATTTCAATTATTATGAGCGTTAGGTTTAAAGTTAACTACACACGATTGCTAGTACTAACTGCAAGATTTCTATAATTCATATTCAGGCTGTGATGATTTTCAAGTTCGCGTTGATATACACATGTAAATAGACTAAGAATGTATAATTTTAACATTCCAATAAAATATTTGAAGATAATAAGTGTTTCAGTACATTTCCATTATCTCTAATGCCCTTGGTAGTAGAATAAGTACAAATGATATAAAAATAAGGTTATTCAAACAAGTTATATGACACTAAATGTTGTGATACTATTAAAAAATATGCAGAATAAACAAATCTAAAAAACAAGTTTGATACGACCATATACCAAGTTCAAAAATGACAAACAATTTAACGCAGGTTGTACACAATATAATAGTTTCCAACATGATTTATTAACGTCAAATCCTGTATATATAAAAATAATGATAGCAAGATCAATGTCGAAATCAATCCGTGTATTCATTACTGATCTAAGGTTCTATGCAAGATGAGCAAATTTAAAGCCATCAGAAATCATTGCTGGCGAAAATAAAAGACTAAATTTGTTTATAGATTACATTTCTGATTTAGTCTTTGCTAACTTAGTTAAATATTTTTTTGTATGGAGACAAGATCAAGACATTAATCTTGTTGTACTACTTGATTAATTTACGATTGTTTAACCAACCGTTACGTGGCATTACAACTTAGAGACAAAGAGGTAAGATAAAATCGTAGTTCTAACAATAATTATCACAAGATTAGATCCATACAAGCCAGCGTGATATATGTGTTACCATTATTTAAATTACGGCATTTAACAATACTATTGTGCACCACAGTGGTAAGACGTGTAGTATTGTCCACATGCTTTGATGGCGGCTGTTATAATTCCAATGAGGTATGTTTTGCAGTATTATAAACTAACAGTACATTTCATACGTCCATTTTTTTATAGCAAAACAAACGTATATGTAGATGATAACAACTGATTGTTTAGCATTTAAGGTTTCGTTTGAAACTCCAAGCTTTATGTTTACAACATTGCTTAGAGTATGCGACCTAGTAATTTTAGGCAGCGAAGATTCCTAACAAATTTTCACGCATTGGGCTATCACGGAAATAAAAAGCCAAATAGCATAAATGCGATAAATAACAGTAAAAAAATACTATAATACACAAGTTGATACTGAGATACGTATAAAACACCGCTGTAGACCGGAGGACTCTATCCGTCTCGAAGCCAGGCTAAGTTCGCGATTCATTGTGTGTATGTACCGTGACACAATCGATTGAGCAAAGTCAATCATGTGGTTGTGGCGGGCAGGTCGGCGCGACCGTGAATATGCGGCTCCCTCCGGTCGTCAGTGGATCCCCGTTCGCCTCTCGCGCCGACCGAACGACACTGTGAAGAGCACGACAAAAAGACACGGCCCATTCCACGTTTAAAAATAAATGTTTTGGAAACAATCGCCTATCGTTCTATGCGTAGGAAAGTAAAATATAACATAATTGTGACCGGAGAAGGATGTAGACTTATTCCAAGCGAGCCAGCCGAAAATGTGAGTGTGATCAAACTTTTTAGACATGTTTTGTTGTGTAGCAGAGAAAATTTATCTCAAATACTTAAATAGGGATATATTTTAATAATTTCCTTTTAATTTTCAGTTCATTGTTTGAAAATGTAATTCATTGTTGTAGCATGTATTACTGTTAGGAGCAGTTGAATTAATTTTCTTTAATTTAGTATGATAATGACTCGTTTTATTAGGAACGAGGGCGGTCGGGAGGAACCCTCCAGTCTGCCAGAGCCTACGGTGGCATCCCATGGGAGTCGAGTCGAGCATACCTGCTGCTGCCTCGGTGTGCTGGTCGGGATCTCGCTCATAACCGGTGAGACCTTACATTATAAAACTCTGTACCAAGTAAATAAGTATTATTAATCTTATTAACCACACTAGATTCACCTAAGACGTATGGCACGTATTTTATACTGGCTTTACTCTATACAGATATCTGAAGCGATTAAGAAAATGTTTATAGAATATTGACAGGAATGGTCCATAAGCAATGCTAACAACCGGCTTCTGTTTACTCCATGTATGTGATATTTGAGGTTTACTTCAATGAATAACAATGTGGCCAGTACTATTGGTCTATTTTTGACAGGGCATAATGATGCCCATACTTGGTATGCTAACTTTCATGATAATGAAATAACCATACGAGGAAGGTCAAGACGTATACGTATTGTTATATAATTAAAACATTAGTTTCTTAAACATCCAGATGAATTGTTGTGGTTTAATACGTTTTGATATTCCTCACAAAAAGTGGACATGGTAAATATGAAATATTATTGGCATCGTTTCTCTGAGGTTGATTATCAGCTCGTGAATTCGGATGTTTGGGGCCTTTGCCAGTGGGTTAAACACCGTAAAGAGACCTACCTATTCTTTTGTATAGCAGTTTATATGTATAGATAACTGGCTGGCCACTTTTGAAAGCTAATAGCCAAAGGTAAGGTGAGGTAAGGCAAGGGATCAAAGGGGATTGAAGCAGTACATAACTTGCATTCAAGATATTAATTAACTTTCAAAATATAGTTAACAAACTTCGTGAATCATGAATTCTTTATTTTATGCTTATAATGTGGCTTAATTTAAGTTATTTGTTGTTAATTTAAACGTCTATTTTGTTGTTTAAAGCCCTCGTTGCTGTAATACTCATGAAGGACACAAAAGTCGACGTCACTGTCCTCCGTCAAGTTCACGTGGTAAGTCAACCTATATTTAAAAATTTACTACCTACTATATGTATATACTATCCTACTATATGTACATTTATTTGAAGTAATACGGAATTATCATAATCAATTAGTAACTAATAATTTTATATATACTCAACGATAGCGCCACATAACTTTTTGTTTAATCATTAAAGTTTAACAACATTATGAATGGTCTGTATATAGATCAGTGTTTGCTGCTCTGTTGGTTATTGTGAGAAAAAATCATGAAGACATTTCCTATTGACACACGTACGAGTATACATACTGTTTATTTCTGGATAGCGATGGAAATTTACTTTTTATTATTTCCCAGTTGATGACGCACGGCGAGCGAACTCCAAGTGAGAAGGAGCTTGAGATGCTGGGTGCTGATCCTCCAGACAACGTATTCGTACCTTACGGGGCAGGGGCCATGACTAATGTAAGTGAATAATAATCACTACTGCCAAAATATGCAACTACAACTTTAGAACATATTTGGTTATATACGAGTATATATTGTAATTATATCCTTATATGCTTACATGGATATGTACTTTTAAGAAAATATTTAGGCTAAAAATGAGTAGATCATACAATTTAGTCTTGGTTATGTACGAGTAAACTGAGACTTGAACTACGCATATACGAACAACAGAGTGACGACTAAATTAGAGCTGTTGCCTAATCATACACTATAGAGATACAATTCAGCGATATAGTCATTACAGTAAATCATAGTCAATTTCGATTCACACAATAATTACGACAATGATTCGGACACAATTTGACAGTACACACAAAGAAGTTAAAGCGTGTATCCTCAACTCGTGAATCACTCCCATGACCGTGACAAATCAATGTTCCCACACGATTTTCGCGAAAATACATGCCTCATATAAAGAGCGATGATGTTAGTCTATTTAGCTATTATTCTGCACAAGGGACTTGGCGATGAATTAGTGACGTCCTTGTCCAGAGTCGCATATAAATGAAATTGCATTTCCGAATGAGGAATCGATGTGCATCAGTTATCGCAGATTTATACATCGAGTAGGTGTATTGATTTCACGTGTAGTCTATTTTCGTACGAGGAAGGTGTCGAGTGCGCAGATGGCCATAAATGAGTGGCGAGTGCCTTCTTCCCGGTGCGCGACGGGCCACAGCTCCTGAAGGTCACTCAATTCTAAACAGGAACATCGTGTCATACCTCTGTTACGATTGTTGAGTGACGTTAATAATGATTTATTGCTCGCGACTCGTGGAAAAACAGGACCCGAGTCCTGGACTCTATTTCTGGAATGTTTGATTGCGATTTTGTTTTGCAGGAGGGAAAAACTTTGGCTTTCGAAATGGGCGTATTACTTAGAAAAAGATACAATGATTTTCTCGGACCCTATTATATACAAGGTAATACTAAATCGTATACGTAAATGATTATGGTATTCTTGGCAGGTGTAATAAGAGACAATTACATACAATTTCAGGTGACAGTTTAATAACCGTATCGGATACAGATCTCAGTAAAATGACGGCTTTGTTGATATCCGCTGGACTCTGGCCGCCAATCAACGAGCAGAATTGGAAGCAGAACATGAGTTGGCAGCCGATACCTTATACATATCCAAAGATAGAAGATGACTTTGTAAGTACAGGCAGTATTATAATAATTGATTTAAATATGGAATGCAAATAATTCGACATGCGGGTTTGCTGTTTATTAGGATCTGAAAGTTAACAACTCCTAAAACAATAGTCGTTTGTCATATTGTGGCAACACGGCGGATTTTATATAAAATAATAATTGAGACCATCCTAAGGTGAAATATTTCATCTTTGTCATCCACGTGTAAATCATATCTATGAGACTTTAATAAAAGTATTTTTTGTTACGTTTCAGCTACTTTATGAAGAGAATTGCCCGAGATATAAGCAAGAAAAGAATCGAATACTCAACGCTTTCATTGAAGAAGGGATCTTGTTGCCTTACAGAGACCTATTTCAGAAGATCGCTCATTTGACTAATACCAATTTCAGCACGCCTGAAGATGCGTATCGTATGAACAACCTATTCGTGATACAGGTATGTACTATACGAATAGCTACGTTTCCGTTACGTATATTTTGTTATAATATTTGGATTCAGTTTCGATAAGTCGTTTATTATATTACTTCTGCATAATATAACATATTTATTAAGTTTTTATTTACGACATTACTGCTAATATCTATTTTAATGTAATGATTGTTGTTCTGTATCGATTTATTTAGCTTATCGAGAACTGCAATTTCAAAAAAATATATGTTTCATTTTTGTAGCAGTTGGTACTACGAATTATATAAAATACCATATAATAAAATAGTCAGAAATAAAAAATAAATTTTAGAACTGAATCAATATTGAATAATTTTCAGGACGACATAAAGGTAGCAAATCCTAAATGGGCTAAGCATGTGAAGAGAAGATTATCCGAAATAGCTAGACTCGAATATATGATGATGTTTTATAATAACTTGATGAAGAAGCTTAGTGGAGGTAATTCATTTAAATATAGTTTCTACATACTATCCAGCACAACTTACTTCTATATTTTATGTCATCATAAAACTCTATGTTTTTTTTAACAGTCATTTCAATATCTACTAAATATGTTATGAACAAAAGAACGTTCCTTAGTACTAAAGGGGGCTAAAACGGTACACCAAAAGAAGACTTTTTAACACCCCTCACCTAAATACCTGACAACATAGCATAATAGGATACCTAATTACGATATAAACTAAAGCATTCCATAAATTCTAGGCGCCTTGCTCCAGCACATAATAAACGCCGCAGTAACAGGAGCGTCAGGTGGACCCCCACGCTTACACGTCCGCACTGGTACCCCAGAGACCGTCGCAGCCCTTTTATCTACTTGTGTGGCACCCCCACCACGATTGCCAGATCCTGGCGTTGCTCTGCTGTTTGAACTGCACGAGAAAATACCCAGGAAAGATGACAAGCCTCTGAGTGAGGGTCAACGATTTGGTTTCAAGGTGAGAGAGTTGGAAGTCACTTTTAGTGAAATATATAATATTTTAAGAAGAGTCTAATTTTTAATAGATAACTAGAAGTGCATTTTCTTTTTTAAAGTTTTTTGTATATTTTCTAAAGTTTTTTGTTAATAATCTATACATTCTACGTATACAGTATATAGATCAAGAAATAATATCAATGCAGCAAGCAAGCAGAAGAAGTTATTTGTTTGGATCGAGATCAAATACGAATCATTGTCTGTTCATACCTCTTTAGGTAAACAGACTTGAATTGTATGTTAGTTTAAACACTATATTTATCTTTGTTTCAGATTTTCTACTGGGACGACGACTCGGCAGAGCCAAAACTAATGGAAGTACCTGGATGCAGCGACTTCTGTCCCCTCGAAAACTTCACGGAATTGACTAAATTCATAGTAACGAGCAACTACCAACAAGACTGTAAACTTGTTCCTACATTATAAATAGAATGTTCTTTACCAATGTTTAAAAGAATGTTTCAGATACAGGATGTAGAATAGTATAAACAACAATATTATATTGTTTGGAATAAAGAGAGCTATATTTAAATAGATATAAAGTAAAATATTAGTACTAAGAACAATAGTTAAGTAGTACTAACATAATCAAAGAAAGGCTGTTTGTACATAGATAATGAGATCATTGAAAATGTTATGCTACAGTACTACATATTACTTATATGTATATACAAGATTTATAATATTAATGAAATTACTAGGATAGAGATTTTTCGTTAACGGTAAAAAATAGATTATTTTATTAAAATGACAATCTGTTTGTGATGAATTTGTTGTTGAATTAAGAATATTGTAAAATGTGATATTACGTGATACCTGCTGAATGTATGAAGATAATAAACTAATATCATTTAAATAGTTTGATTTTCTGTAACACATCAATCACCACTCTAGAGTAATTATTACTATTCATTCATTACGTTGTCAGAAACGATTATATAACGTATTACCTCTCTTTGTTATTAAAACAAGGTTTCATTTAACTATTTTTAAAAACACCGGTTCGTAAACCCAGCTCTTACACCTAAATACATTCTTACTTTCCGCACAGTATAAGATCATTAAGTGACCTGCTTCATACGCAGTATCATATTCTAATTCTAAATATACCGTTTCAAAACCCAGCTGTTACATTTTTATAATACTGAAACGCTTAACTAATGTACATATTATATGCATATAAGAGAATATAGATAAAAATCCATCTCTACAATTGCGAAGGTAGTCATTCTATGGCCACCTCGAAGCCACGTGTTGACCCTGTCATCATTACAAGCACTAACTATTACCTGTTCAGGGAACAGGTAGGTTTTCTCACGATGTTTTTTCTCACTGCAGTATTCGATGCATTTCGTAAATGTATTTTAATTACTAAAATGTACATAGAAATCCATTAAACTTTATTTCCATTCGTACATGTTCAAGCAGGATTTGAACCCTGTACCCCCTGGCACAGAGTCAAGCCCCAAACAACTGAGCTACGTCGAATTTTATAACTTATATGAAGACAAGTCAAATAAATTATACGAAGACTTACCTTCGTCAATCTTCAGCCCGCTTTCGTCCTTGGGTATGTTCATAGAAATATCCGCAAAGCATTCAGCTCCCCACGTGAGGGTGCCACGAAGTTTTAGGTACTCCGCTATAAGTGCCGCTATATGAAGTTGACAACACATTGCCTGTAACAAAATATATATACAGTTTCATGACTACTACAAATAACACTAGGCTAGACTAGTAAAAATACTAGGCTAGTTTGTGAAATATCCTTTCCGGGATTACATTGCCGCAATTTCTAAATAAATCTTTTTTGCATATATATGTTGTCTTTAGATGTTGGTCTGAGTCACTAAATTTACGTAGGAAAACAGCGACTAATTTTCAACTATTACTTCATTTGCGCTGGAGAATTATTGAAGAAGAACTTTCAGCAGTGGACAGCAATAGACTATGATGACGACGATAACTTGTATTCTCTTCGTCTATTACCTAATTTATATTATATCCATTCATATTATACATGTAATTAACGTGCCTGGCCCAATTTCAATTCGACAACATGCTTCGAAAATGTCAGATAGTTACATGTTTTGTAAACGTAGTTTATATTATTTATAAGCACTTTTGCGACCGGATACCGTATATTTTTAAACAAATCTCAATATTTACCTCATCATGGTCGCCCTGCCGCGCATTATGCTCCGCAAGGGTAGACAGCCACGCGTGTCTCAGCCTCGGGGTCGCGCGACACGACGCTGCGAGAGCGTGCTGCAGTTCTGCTAGGTGGATGCTGCCTCCTGCATCTATTTAAAAAGATGAAGTAGGAAATAGTAGATATATTTCGATTTTAATAACAGGATAATTATGTCGAAAAGTTCATTGGAAGTACTGTCTCAAATATAATATAAATGCGTTATCTCGGTGATTTTTATGTAAGAGTAGCAATCAGCACATAATTATAATATTTAATGTGATATACGTAGGTAAATAATATCAATTTGACGAAAATGGGTGTAATAATAACTTACCATTACCACCAACGCCAGCCAGCCTAGCTCGAGCCCCTACCACGGTCCTTACTCGCCGCATCAGTTCGGCAACTTCGTTTGATAACCCTGCAAAAAGCACATTAAAAAGTCAATAGGTATATAAAATAATTAATTATTAATGGACATTTCAAATTAATAAAGGTTAAAACAAAACACATATTAATATATTATGGAATATAAGAATAATGAAAAAAGTGGTGCAATTAAAATAACTTATCTAAAGAATTGTTGAGTTGCTAAACACTAAATTAATAAAACATAGTGAGTAGACTACGGTAAACCTCTTTTTAAGTGATTTTAGCACTGACTTTGTTTAAAAGAACAAAACGAACACTTTCACGACCGTTATAGTCAGAGGTTAGCGTAGATATATAAATAGATGGAGAAATAGTAATACCTTTTCCCTTCATCGCCTTATCACCTGACGCAAAACAGTTAATAACCGACAATGACTCTTGAAACCTCTTGAAGTTCAGTGCAGTGGAGTCAAGGAGTTTCGATACAGCTATTATCACCTGCAAAAAAGATCATATTATACTTACGAGTGTTACGACATAGAGTTTAATATATCTTGTGATTTTCTGGGTTTTGAATACAATAAATTCGGCTCATTTCGGGCCAGAATATCGTAAGACGAGTTCTGAGGTAATTATGGACTATAGTTCGGTCATCATCAGCGATATTTCTTAACAAATATTAACATCTATGCGTTCAATTATTGCGAAGGTTTAAATGTAGTTAGAATGTATAATGTTAACGTTTCACGTCATTTGATGAAGAATCATAAGGAACATAGTTTATCAATTATTACTATCATACAATATTATCTAAGTCGTTTAGTAAATAAATTACCTGTAAATGCACCCTGGTAACACTGCCACCGGCGCCATGTTGGAAATTGGCACGCATCAGTAAGTATAAGGCGGCGGCTGCTTCTCGTCTCAGCCAGGCCGGTCTTGCCTCACATAGTCTCACTACTGCACTCACTACGCCCGCACATAGAGTGCTTCCACCTATGATTAATAATTATTTTATCAGTAATGTCTATTAATATTATGTTATATGGGTGAATGAGAGGAAGGTGTGTGAATTTTAGTGTTTGTGAAGTTTAGAGAACACTTATTGCTTGATATTTTTTAGAGGAAATCATATATGCATATACATTCATTTCCTTTATCGTTTTTTTAGTGGATAGAACCTCGGACTCATGAAAACATCTCCTCGGTCACTTTTTAGCATGAATCTTACCGGGAAGAACGGCAGTCAGTTAACGTCTTATTACGTCTTAGCTAGCACGGGACAATCGGGACTAGAAAAATCTAATTACCTAGGAGACTTAAGAGATATTCTTGTGTCACCGAGTTTCTGTACACACGCGGAATTGACGTGAATGTATATATGAATATGGTATTTTATAGAACTAACCTTCGAATAACGTTTCAGAAAACTGATTAATATAAGCTCTTAGTGCAGCAAAAAGGTGTTTGTACAGGGTTTCGCTCTGCGGGAACTGCAGCAACTTAAGATAGGGCTTGGCAGCGATCCCTTCCGCGGCGTTGAGGTGTTTCATGTAGAGACAGGCGCGGTCTATGATGACCAGCCCCACTTCGGTCGCCAAACACCCTGCCGCTAACACTGAGTGCTCCGCCATCGCGTCTTGTTCTGGAAATTAACGGATTAACATTAACCTGACACAGGAAACAATGGTAATAAATAATTTAAATAAGAAAAACGCTTCTGGTTTAAGTTCTATGAGTTTAAATTTCACAATACAAACACACATATACGCATCATGTTTGTCTCAGTCATAATATGTTCTAGCATTAAACTTTAAAATTTTTGTTACTATAAAATATACAAATTTTCTTATTCGGTAGAGTATTGGCATCTTTTAAATGTACATATGTTCTCATGTTGTGTAACCAAACCACAAAGGGTTTAGAATTTATTATGATTTACCTACCATTTACAGCGTTTCCATTAATCAAATTTTCCCGGTTAACAGTGTTATTCTTCTCGACGATAATAATCGGCGGATCTTTCGAGAAGTCAGGCGGACTCATTCTAGCGGGCAGAGTTCTTGCTTTCACTGGTTTGGGAATCCCATTAGAATCTGGAGTTGTGGCCTTAAATTCTGCTAGTATACGCTTCTTGCCCACATACTGGAAGTGTTCTGCGCATATCCTGTGAATACAGAAAGGGTTTTTAGCTGTATTATTCTCAATTTAATTTATGAATACGAATTGCTCTTTTTTCTTTATCTATTGGCGCAGTAATTGCATTAAAATTGAATTAAAATGGAATGTTGCCCTATATTATATTTCATTCAATTCAAGTCCCTTAGTCAACTAAGATTAGTAAGTATATAAATACAATAACCCTTGCCGCTGTTTCTGCGAGAAATGCACTTATAATTAAACTTACTCTAAAACGTTGAAGAAAGCTTGAGTTTGCGAGGGTGTGTGACTCTTCCACCATTCAACGAGGCGCTCTTCATCCAAATACTTCAGTACGAACAAGAAGCTTAGAAGCACATCTCTGATTTCTTCGGGTGAAAGTACACCGAACCTAAAACATTATACAAATATGATAGGAACTCTTTATACCTGGTTGATGATGGCCAAACAACCTCCAGCTTTACTCTGGCTTTTGCGTTCGTAAATGAATATGTAATAACAGCACTGATAGAACAATATTAACTCTAAAGTAAACAATAGTAAAGTTATAGAAGTATAAACCTATAAAAAAAACTGATTCTAAATATGGCTCCAAGTTTTTAATTTTAAAAAGGTTTCGGTTTTATAATCTCTGCTCTACCTTGTACGGATAATTTTACGGATACGGTAAATAGAAATATTGTCCAGTTAGTTTCAACAATTACCTGTTCACTTGATCTCCAATCTCGCTCAGATCAAGCCTCGTGATGTTTCTTGGGAGAGAATCGCCGCCAGACATCGTTGACACAGATTCAAGCGAACTTTGCGACACACTATTCTGGTTATCTAAGGACAAAGAAGCGAGAACAATAAATAAGTGTGGGGTGTTATTTTTCGTAGTGCAATAACAATGATGATTTTTGTTTAATGAATTAATTTGTTTGATATTCCCACGATTTACTGAATATTGATATTAATCGGTCGTACAATACAAAGTAGAAACATAGTCAAAATAATTAATATAAAATAATACAGTTGAAACATTGTCAAATTACACGTATTTAAGATAAAATAAAACACTTAGTACATTACGAAATTTAAATGGTTAATTTTAACAAATTCTGATGATATAATGTATATCATCACCTACTACTGAAAAACTGACCAAGAAGACATCGTGTTACTTATACACACTAAGTATGTAATATACAACACAGTTACACATACTTAGTATAGGAAACATACTATTTTTATTCTACACATACCTTTGTAAATGGCGACATGGCTGACCACCTGTCACATTGAGTACTGACTATCTGGTTGACACGTGGGTTCGAGGTGTCCATAGAATTACTACCTTCGCAATTGCAGAGATGGACATCTGAACCTCTGACTACCCCGCAAGGGTTAATGGTCGTGAATGCGTTTGTTTGTACATACCTTTGCCATACATAACGCTAATGACTGGAGGCTCCTTGAAATGCGCTGAATTCCTAGCTGGTGTATGATCAAAGTGTAGAGTAAGCCTATTCCTTCGCGGCGTGCTGCTAGCTGACACTATATCTTTGGCAATATTCAGTTTGGGATTCACGATTTCACCGTCTACTTTGTCATGGCCATTTTCAATGATGGGCGACGCTAACGTTTTTGAGACGAGGCGATGAGCGTTGTCTGGGAACAGTTAAAAGTTTTTTATTAATTACATAAATGGAACATTGGGACAACATAATATAGCTATCAGACAAAATAATATTTCTCCTGTAAAACATTTCAATAAGACATATTATTTTTTGTATGCATGCCATTTATTAAGGATACTAATCGTGTACGTAAATCATTAATCACAACACTAGACTGTAAGTGTAATATACTGTTGATAATACAAATTATTTTAGTTGATTTTAGACGTGAAAGAGCCCAGTTTGGAGACATGAATATATTATGTTATTTATATTTTAATTCACCTGTGACAACAGTAAGCCAAGGTCCGTACATCTGGGCGACACGGGCCCTCGCCTGTCTAGTGGCGTAGCGGTCGTCGTGCTCGTGTTTCGTGAGCAAGGCGCGTAACGTGCCCAGTGCGATTCGGCGTTTCTGCGGCGCCTCACGTAACGATTGCTCCACTTGACGCAAGAGTAGGCCGGCAAGAAAATGACGCATCAGAAAGTCTTCGGAGAGTTTCAGCTTGGCTGGGTCTGGAATAGGTATAAAAGTATTATTTATTGTTTTTCTCATATTACTTATTTCATTGTACAATAAAGAGGACTTTAAATTTGTTCTCGAGATCGTCATTCAGATTAGAATCAACAATAAAGTTTTGGAATTAGAATAAATGTAAAAAGATTATGATTTATTATTATCCAGAATGAGACAAAACCTCTAAACCAATTGCAACAATGTATGTAATTTTTACGTATATGTTATTACGTAACTTATTTGTACACTAGGATCTATAAAGTTTTGACTATATCTTAATTTACGTAATTATCTACGTAGTTACCTTCATCACAGTCTTTGGCAAGTTTGTTGGCATGGAGGGGCAAGTTGAAAGGCACAAAATGCTCGTGCGAACATATAGTTTGTAGGAAAGTGAACTTGAACTCAAACAATGCCTTGGCGTCGCACATTTTGAATTTCTCTAAGTAGTTCTTGATTTGGCGAAACACGAATCCTCGATCCATGAATGATAAACATGACTGAAAATAAAATATACATTAAGCATAAATCCAATACCAATAATGTTATAAAACTTCCAAGTTGAGTATATTATTATGTAAAATATAATGCATGAATTAATTAACAAATACATTAAAGATTTACCTTGAGAAAATTTGCTAAGTTTTTATTGAAAACATGGGTCTGCATCGGTTGTTGTAATATGTATGAAGGCTCAACACTTGACACAAGTTTTTCAATATTATCTAGTAAGTCCGCATGGAATCTTTCATGACGTAACATCTGAAAAAATATAACAAATTAAGTCGCAAATCATTTTATTAATAACAGCAAGAAGAGACTTTGTTAATATGGAATGTATAATAAATGAAAGCCAAGGATTCTTACGTGTTTTAAACAATATATCAAATATAGTAAATAGGATGCTCATAAATAAAGAACATATCCATTGGTACACCAGTCTGGAGATTGGACATTCGTTTTCTAATTAACTTGTCCCACTACCTGAGCTACTAATATAATCATTAAAATGTGCAATAAGACCTATATGTAATGATAAATTTTTATGAATATTTTTGGTAGTATTTAGTACGAATTGAACCTACCTTTATCCTACCAGTGTTGATTAAGTACTGCGCCATACTCTTCACTATGATATCAAAGAAGAAGTTGGAGTATTGCATGAATTTATGGCCCAGTAGGAAATCTTGCTGGTTGGATTCAACGAACATATGCAAGGGACCAGTCAGCACAGTGTGGAGTTTGAACTCAACGCAGTTGAAAACATACTGCAAAAAATATATGTATTAAGATGATTATATTATAGAGGTGGAGAACATTAAGATTCATGCAAAGCAATGGTAATAGGTTATTAGCCCATTATAATAATAATAATACATTTCAGACTTGTGTTAAGCGTACTAGTTAACGTATATTTCAGAAATATATACTTATTATACATAGAAAATACCATTGCTCAAAAGATTTAATTTACTCCTGGTTCGTTAGTTAGGCAGCCAATCAGCATTCTTTTTACGGACCAGACGAGTACATGACCAAGAATAATATAGAATACGTATATAATCCATAGTAACTGGAAGAAATTCGAGTGTATTCTTTTTGTGTGATAAAATTGGAATTACATACCTTGACATAGCTGTCCAGTAAGTCTTTTCTGCCATAGTCATGTATCACGTGTACGATATGCACGATTAGTTTCACAATTTGATAACCCAAATCCTTAGAATAAGATCGTTCGAAAGTCTGGAAAACAAAAGTTTATTTTCAATAAACATAGTATGAAAACTTATGCAATTTTACCATCTCTTAATTAATTCATTTAGTAAATGTTGGAACTATACGTATATAAAAATAAGTATTAAGATTAATACAACTATCAATTAACCATACACTCGATATAATATTATTGGTTGGTCAGAATACAGAGAAATTGAGGATTCGTAATCTCTGCTTAACCCCTGTAAGAGGCAGACGTGATGAGATTATATTATTGAGGAATATAATAGAAAACAGTTACAATTGAAAGAAAATCATTTACCACTTACCATCAACTCAAACAGCTGATTCAAGATCGTCGGTAGAAACGCCACAAGCGAAGATATCTTTATAGCATGCGCCCCCTTCAGGGCGTTGGAAACATCTCCCCAAGGAGGCGGTGTAGTCGGTGAACCACTAGAGGGCGCTGTTTTGTACAACCGCTCTATTTGGTAGAACAGGTTGTTCAAATGTGGATCTCTTGTCACTACCGTAGAGTCGAGAATTAATTGGCATCGGAATAGGTGTTTTTCGCTTTCTACCCACAAAACTTCCGGGCCTGTGTTCTGAAAAAATAGATAGTATTATTAATTATCATGCTCTAATTAAATGGCGATCTCTATATAGATTATCAATAAATAGTTTGACATGCAGCTTACAAACGACAAGGCAAGAAATATATGTTCGGTCAGAGCGTTTATCTATAAATTGTCCCAAGTATCCTTAGTATATTAGAAGTAATAGGCATTCAGATAAGGAGTAAACTAGTTAATATAGGGTATATAATAAACACTTACCCCTTTTCCTAAACCAAGTGGCTGTATAGACATGTAGCCAGATGGTAAATGAGTCGCAATCGGTAAGTTAATTATTTCCTCAACAAATTTACCATTCTTCAAAAGGGGAGCCCATGCGTACCTGAAACATTATCGTCAACATGAAACATAACAGACGAAATATTCCATCAATACAATATATATAAACAATCTAAGAAACATATAACCACTAAATTTCCTTTACATGTCGATCAATTTAATATTCAATTGATAACATGTAATTAATTATACGATGGACAGGCAAGTCATCTATATTTTATATCAATGCGATCACGACATTGTTACTAATACTAAAATTTGCCAAAGAGATAATATGTTTCACAGGTACAGCCCGAAAAGGATTAAAGGATATGAATGTTACTGTACGTATATGATAGAGCCATATTCTTTTACTTACCCTATACACGTTTCAACATTGGTGTCATTTTTCTTGGCCAGATCGCACGAGATGTGATGAAATGTAAACAGAAGGTGGTGGTTCGGCGTTATAGTTGCCGGTAGGCGGATTTTAGCTTCATCACACCATGTTGGATTTGTATTGTGATGTAAAACTGAACACCGATATTTCGTAGTCATACCCGCCCGACCATAGACAACCTGAAAGTTTTTGTATTATTATTATGAAAAAGTTATTCAATAAAAGGAGGTAATAATATATTTACGTGTGTAAGAATTTGTATTTAATTATTTTTCGGTTGGTTTGGAGCTTGATATGTCATACCATAGGACAAGGTAATAAGTAATATTCTTTATCATTAATATTCTTTAATTAATTATTCCTAATAGGATACAAATCACAATATATTATTAAACACGATTAACTATAGGGTTTATATGAGTAAAATTAAATACACGTAAAACAACTTACTTGTAAGCCTTCGCCTCCAGAATCACAGTCCCTAAGCTCAATAGAACAAGCTATATTCCTCGCTCTTGCAAACACTTTCTGGTACTCGAAATTAAGGGTCAAGGGCCTCACATATAAATGGTGAACGTAAGTCGCATAGGGTTGCTCTGGTTCTAAACTGAGATTGGACATCTCTAGTGTAAGAGGCGCCGTGGGCGGTAAGGGAAAAGGTTTCAGCGCCGCGTATGAGGTTGTCATGCAATCTGAAATGATTTGTCATCTTTAGTTTTAACCTTTGCAGGTCCCATGATTAATAACTAACGGGACTTATCGTGTAAGTTTTTATATAATAAAGTTACCTTTATTAACCCGACGTTTATATTAAGTTAAGTTTTGAAGGTCCCGTGATGTTTGAGACGTAAATAAAATAGTTTGTAGCTGCTTGTTGTATGGGATTGTCGTAAGAGGCAATAAATGCTTAATGGACTTACACTAGTTAGCAATGTTCAATATCAAGGCCATCACAACCCAGATAGTAATACTGAAACTAACCTACCTATATAAATGTAGAACGTTTAAAAAAATATACTATAAAAACTATTAAATGGATACAAAATAGTTCAAAATACTCACTTGGTATAGGATCGTTGATTGTTTGTAAACTAATACTAAGCCATCCGGGTATCACAGTTAATTTAGCTATCTTTTCTGGTTTTCTAAAGTCAGATAGAATTTTAATTAGATCTTCATCCGACATCTTATTTGGTTCCTGTTTGTATATAGCAGAAAAGTCTGGGGAAGAGTCCAGATCATTGCTGTATAGCCTAAAAAGGAAATATATTGAACAATAACAACATTAAAAAAATACAGACATATTAAAGAAAAATATCTTTTCTGCATGATTCTCATCTTTAACATATCGATCTCATACTATTAGTATTTGTCCAAAAGAACAAGATTATAGCCATGTATAGTGAACGTATATATAAAAACACACAAACGACAAACGCGTTCACGACTATTTACCCCCGCGGGGTTGTCAGAAGTTCAGGTGTCAATCTCCGCAATTGCGACGGTAGTAATTCTATGGCCACCTCAATCCCACGTGTTGACCAGATAGTCAGCACTCAATGTAACAGGTGGTAAGCCATGTCGCCATTTACAAGCACTAACTATTACCTGTTAGGGTTTGTATATATAATTTAATATATATTCCTTAGTATAATATAACACATATATCAATTAAACTCACCTATACAAAGGTTTGGCAGCCCACGCGAACGGCATCTTATAAGTACCAACCCTATTGGCACAGGCCTGCACTGTTTTGTTAACTTTGAGACCCAACCTCGGGTCTTTAGTCGCTTTGAGGTATGGCTCAATCACATGGTTCACGTGCCCTTGGAGAACTTTGTCTATTTTCACGACAACGTATATGTCTGGATGGGGATTGTTTATTGATATTATTGCCTGCAAAATGAAAATTAAATTTATTATCAATATCTTTATTTTATTATTTTTAAATTTGTTATCTTATTCTTAACGACTAGGTTAGAGGTTTACATGTCCATCACCGCTCTTGCAAAGTAGCACATTTATGGTGACTATAAGTACCTAACGGAAAGGTAATATTATATATTTCAGTTAAAATTCACAGATTATTTTCTATTCTAACTAATAAACAAGTATCCTCACGATATTGTTGTCAATATAGATGTGATATGATTTAAAATCACACTGTGAAAATCGACATACATATATTCTCGCATATTCTATCCCATTTTAACAAACAAACATAATATGTATAAAACCGAACTTGAGTAAATAATATAAACGCTAAAAACGTTATAAGCGACGTCGTTATAAATGAATTCTACTGTATCTTATAATTTCTCCTCACCTGTTTCTTAGACCTGAACCACTCCTCAGTCA
Source organism: Leucoptera coffeella (assembly GCA_030578115.1). Taxonomy (NCBI): domain Eukaryota; kingdom Metazoa; phylum Arthropoda; class Insecta; order Lepidoptera; family Lyonetiidae; genus Leucoptera; species Leucoptera coffeella. The sequence continues at coordinate 87,766 of JAMBLF010000785.1, forward strand.
ATTGTTGCACGTCCACCTTGACATCGTAGCTAAAATTCTCGACCAATGCCTCTGTAGACTCATTGTCACTGACTAGATTCTTCACAACTTCGTGGTTCAGATCAAAATGGAAGTTCTCTGTGAGTTTCTTGCCAGTTCGCGTGTCGTACAACGCTAAATAAGAGTAGTAGGGCTCCACTTGACACAGCATCTCTTTCTCACTCTCGAACTGAGCTTGTAACCTAAACTTTAAACTTTCGCATTTGAGCAATATTCTTTGGCCAAAATGTTCTCTGAAAGACAATAATAAGTTCGGTTAGTAATTAATAACGGGATTTTAATCATAATTAGAATTAAAATAATATAATTATAATTTAATAATAATAATTAGAGTAACGAAACTTAATTAAACTGTCAGTATATATAACACACTGAAATATACATATATTCACGCCTCTACAGCCTACCGTATTAGGCAGAGTCTATTTATCGGCAAACGAGATAACCCGAGACCGTTAATTGCGAACTTGACCTTATTGCTACTTAACGGGACTTATCGCGTAAGTTTTTATATGCGTAGCCGAAACGTCGGGTTAATAAAGGTAATTTTATTATATAAAAACTTACGCGATAAGTCCCGTTAATTATTAATCATACCTAAGACTTAATCACCACATTGAATAATATCGATCGATTGTTTTACCAATCTTTATACACAAACTCGATTGTAAATTAATCTATCTTTAACTTACTTGAATGGTTCCAACTGAGGTTCAGGGGTGGCTATTCTATTATATGGCAAGATAAAAATATTCGAGCGACATTCGTTCCGAGCTGCCGCTATAGAAAGATCAGTTTCTCTTGAATACCTCATTAACAGGGGATTCATAGACTGCTCTAAGCCTTTAAGAGTTCCGTAGGTGGTAGGGGGCGGCTCTGCTGTCAAGGAGACGTCTGAATCTGTAAATTAAAGGTAAATTCACATAGTATTATATCAGTAAATAATATGTATGTGTGATCTAGGTAGATGTATAAAGTTGGTTAATTTCATAGCTAGCAAAGAATATTAGATCAATTGTGATTCTCAAGTTATTCTAGGTTATAATATCAACACTGCATTGTTGTTCAAAAGTATGTGTGCAAGCTGAAGAATACCAATTTACAGAGAAAGAAGAGTTTTCATTTTTCATTGCACAAGTAATAAACAATACATATGGACACAACAGCATACAAAAGTACTTTTGGTTTTCTCAGCCAGAAATAAACGCTATGAAGTATATTTAGTTTTCGTAAATACTATACAACTAAGAGTACTAATGTTATACTCCCTCTATTTTATTCTCCCCGATACAGAATAAAGTTGGAATGTATGTATATGTAATATCTGTATGAGTGTAATATACGAGTATGTATATGGTGGTATAATATATATTTAACACGCACCTTTCTCCTCAACCTCATCAGCCTGGCTGCTATCAGGAGTATTCTGGCTCTTCTTAATAGCGGCTGTGAAGACACTGATCCAATCATTCAGTTCCTCTTCACTATCAGCCGAGAAAGTGTAGCCTTTTCCACCGGACATGCGGAGCTCGAAACAGTGTCTACCCCGTTTAGGATTCTGGAAATATACATAATATGTAAAGCAGACTTTATTTAAACTATTGAATGAAGAATTATTCATAAAGAAAGCGTCTGCACCAACAACATGGAATACCTGCGGTCACGTTACGTGCCCTAATCTTGAGAAGTTAGATGTAACCAAAAATGAACTACTTCACAACTGTGAAGAGGGACACGTGAATCTCTGACTATCACAAAGGAGTATTATCGAGATGTGTATAGTAATAATAATAATATTTGGACATTATTACACCAATTGAACTAGGCCCTTGGTAAGTACATTTAAGACTTATGTTAAGGGTACTAGTCAACGTATATTTAACAAATATATACAGATAATATATAGATAAATACATATATAGCATATATAATCAACGACTGGAAAGCAGTAAGAAAGCCAAGTTCTTAACTCTGCCTCCACCGGGAATCGAACCCGGGACCTCTCGATTAGTGTTCAGGCGTCTAACCGATCGCGCCACGGAGGTCGTCGTTTCGGTCAGTTATGTGTGTAGACAGTATATCGAACTTTATTGACATGCTTACAACCCAGCTGGCTCACATTACTAATATCATTACTTCCTATGGGTGTTGGATGCACCAATTAATTAACTTATGTTTTCAGGCGAATATGAACTTAAGTCTCAAGATGTAAGATTCGAAGCCTTTTGGAGAAAGGAACGTTCCCTTATGAAGAATAACATCAATAAGTCAACAGATTATTTTCTTTGATTGTCAATGTCATTTTAATTATTGCATAACAAACTTTCGATACATTCATTAGTTACGTAATAAATTCATTTGAACGATGACATTTTGTATAGCACGCTATTTACATGTCGGTACAATAACTCGACTCATAATAAGAGCGTATCAAAGTACCTTGCATATACTATCAGTAATGGTTCGTTATAGGCATATCAAACAGATTGATTGCATTGTATTGTACTTGAGATAAAACCGCATCTATTGCTCGTCCATCTAAACTGAACATAAGTAGGCATATCTTCTTTGTTATGAGAGTAGAAGGCATTTAAATACAACCTTTGACGAGATGTTTTGCGGTGACATTGAATACATACACATCACGCGTGTTTTCTTTGTTCAGGTCGACAGAGCCTCATTTTATTTATCCCTCACATTTGCTTCACTGACAACCATACAAATACGATTACATACATAGTGATTAAAAGTATTTCTAAAGCAATTTAAGGCAGTACATCTATGTTTTGTGTTATCTGATAACATTTTTGAAACATTGCAATAAAAAAGGGCTCATATTAAGGCATCGAAAAGTGTAAATAACGATATTTGGGGTCAGACATTTTAGATGTTAATAAGTTGCGCCACATACCTTAACAACCTCAGAGCAGAAGTCCATGACAATAGTCAATTTGGTTTCCAATTTCTTCTCATCTTTGTAAACTTCTAAGATATAAGCACCGTCCGCTTCTTTAACTATTGAGCAATATCGTTTCTTGAACGACTTTGAGGCTAAGTTACTGAATATTCTTTCTGAGCCGATTTCTGGGCCCTTTTGTAAGTACCCTTCTTTGGTTGCAGCATCCGTTTTGCTGTTTTGAGCGTCATTCTCGCCTTCTACCTCTGTGTCTATGTCATACACTTCTTCCGGGATCTTGTCTGCGGTTCTGTGTCAAAATAAACAAAAGTATGTTTGAATATATGTAGTATATGTAAGTATGAATACGTATACATATGTGGATGGTAGCCGTAAAAAGTATGGCTACTAATAAAAGGCCATACATAGTATGAACTATTTCAATTATAAAATTGGATCATTATATCTACGGCACTGTGTGCGACATGTTAATAGTTAATATCTAGAATACCATATATTATTAAAAGTTTACTTTTTGAGTTCAAAAAGTAAATAAAACAAATGAGTCTCTTTGCCACATAGACAGCAATTAATGATGTGGCAGGTGGTGTGCCCTATACAACTGCTGACTATTGCGTGTTCCGACGAATACGCAACTTTTCTCATGACATTTTCCCTAACAGCAGAAGCTATGTAATTTGTATATAACAAAGATTATTGCAACGCCTTTATTACAAACCAATCATTAGTCAATCCCATCAACAGGCACAGCAGTGGGCAAACATTTCGTAACAGAGCAACAAACATTGTTTGCCTTATGGTATATTTACGGAACAGTTCAACGGAGTAGTTCTCCCAAATTAGAATACTATAGAGCGGCCTTGGGCTCGCTGTACGAATGCTTCAGCTAACGCAAGTGCTAATAGCCATACTAATAGAGGCGTATACGTTTTGTATGCAATTAGTACCCGATAATAACATTCTATTAGACCAGACTGGCGCGCATTCATGAGTCTAGCTTTTTGAATAATTGATAATTCATGCATGCAACACAGTGTCCTGATTGACAAAATATTTTGCGTTGCAACAATGGGCTATTTGGACTTCAATTTGCAGTTAGGAATTATTATTAGCATTAGAGAGTTGTGCACTAAACAGACATTGTTATTGCAAATCGTGTACATCGAATAATGGCTAATAGATAAAAAGATAAATCGTGCATTTGTAAAACCTACCAAACCTATATAGTTATATACAAATATAAAGAATAGTGACGTCTACATGACTTTATAAGCAAAATAACTAACTCTAGATGTGGTAAATATTTCTAAGTTATTACTATTACTTCCGCTATTATGAATATTTTAGGAAATAAAAATTTGAATAGTTTTAACATACCTATCTAGGTTTCGCGAACAGAAGTGATATCAGATGTTGTATATTTATTTAGAAAGTTTTGTGTACATATGCAAATATATTAAAATAACTGCAACTATGTCATTTTATTATCTTTAGAAACGTATGCTTTGATTCTTTAAATAATAAAATTTACTAATTACAAAATCAAATCAAAAGTATCTGTATTGCATCAAATTTAATTCATAAAGGCTAAGTATCGTCGACATAAGTACATTTATATCAATAATGTTAAAATGTTTGCCCATTATGTGTGTAAACGTTCCTATAAACAAAACCTACGTCGTAAACGTATTTACAATGAACATAAACAACGAAAACCATATCCAAACATCTTTTTTACGCTTATAATGAATAAAAGCAATGTTTATGAAATATAAGTGCAACCAGTTTATCAACCATAAAAAAAGTTTTCTATAAAAAGATCGGTCATGATGTCAGTCCATTAAAGCTACTATTAAGTGATAAGATAAAGCAGTGAGAGCTTCTGTGCGTTCATAAAAGCTTGCCTTGTAACAGAATAACATTGAAATGCGATATACACGTATTAGGAAATTGCGTAATTGAAAAATGAACCAAGTGAGATCATATGAACACATTCTTAGGAAGCAGATGTGTTGGTTTGCACCGATAGCAAAATTTTATCTTGTGTTGTAATTTTATTTTTTAAATATTGATTCAACCACTTAATGTGTAATCTACATACACATCACGCCTGATTTCCTGTATAGGGGCAGTGATCACGGATCCCCATTTGTGCCGTTCCTAACAGAGCACATACACTTCATTGACACTCATACATCTTATACACACTCAGCGGTTATAGGTACTCCTAACGTTACCCTTTTTCAATATAGCGTCTATCTGACTGTCATATGTATTATTTAGCCGTCCCTTACGTAACCGCCCTTCCACTTCATTCTTCAAAGTTTTTAGGGTTTCATACTTATGAAAAAAATACTATTAAGTATGTACTAACAAAATTTTACTGGGATTTAACTAGTATGTCTACCATCCTTCATGTTGTATGCTGCCAAGAACTCTTTTTGGACAAAATTTCTAGACACATAAAAGAAAGGGATATTCAAAGAGCATTAATTATTTAAAGAAAAAAGAATACACACATGTGTGCAATAAAGAAATAATGCAATAGTTATTTGACTTACCGAGGCAAGCTGAGGTAGGATCCTGAATAGGAACTGTATTTGTAATGAACAAGATTCCAACTTGAAGCATAGCTTAGTAGAGCCTGTCTCGTGAGCAGTGGACATGATGCAGCCGTCCTTACATCAGGGACTGCTGTGATAACAGTCCTCCAGCGACGTGGTAAGATAACACTCTGATAATAGAATCAATGGTTAATGCTGTTGAAAAGTCATCATAGATGAGCGTGTTAGGTTAGTAATTGAGTAATAATTATTGGTTTAAGTAATGAAATCGTAAAAATAACCTCTAATTAAACCTCAATTTTAAACACATATCAGCCAAGGTGAGGTAACACAGTTAATAATTTATTGACTGTTGTAAGTTATTTATATCTTTATTCATTTATCGTGATACAACCCGGTCTCACATAAATTAAATTTGTATAAATTGCAAGTGTTTTAAAATAATGATTGTATGTTAGCTAAATAACCATATATTTCAACATTAAAATTTTCAATTAAAAATGTCTTAATAAATAAGTTTCTTTTCTTTGACTACAACATATTATGTAGAGAAAAGATTCATATGGCAGAGCAACATGCAACTGCAATCAATCAAGCAGAAACATCAGATTCTAAATTAAAGCCAACATACATAAAAAACACTCACTCATGTGATTAATTAACTAATTAAAGCAAAATTGTTGTGACTTAGCCAGTAATAACTTGTTTGTGAAATATTTGTGAGGTGTAGCTGACTCAATGTTCAATATTTAAGTTATTTTGTATTTAAGGTGTTGGTTTGACGTGTTGTAGTTGTGTGTTGTTTTTGTTATAATGAGATTAGCTAAAGGCCAAACAAGAGATAGATTCTTTTTTAAACAGTATAAGATCTACATAACATGATGTTTTATGTTACAAAAACTTGTTGGACAAAAGCTTTCAATAAATAACAATATTATATTATACATTCTAGCAATGAGGGAATTTCTCTAAGCTTTACATTAAGAAAGATAATCAGGCTTTAAGATATTATGAATGCAGCATAAATGGGTTAAACTTTGATTCAAGGATCAGGTAAGCACATATGCATGAAGAAAAACATGGCACATTGCTGATCCCAAATGGAATGTGTTGAGTAAACATCGCTATTCAGCTTTGATCTAATCTAAATAAAACATACAACATAAATTAAGAACTTTATTTACTTACTGAAACATCATCATTAGGGTAAATCAGAATATCTCTGAGAGGATCATTCAGAAGAAATGTCTTATTTTCTTGAATATATCGTTCAAAGTCCAGTGCTGTACATTTTGATGGTATGATATTCTAAAACAACAGAATAATCTCTAATTATCTTTGATTATGTAGTTTACTGAAATGCTTCAAAACTAAATGGCAAATAAGCCATTGATTGATTAAATAGTTACAAAGTTTGAAAATTTATAATGTCTAGGAATAAGTACTGGGCAAACAAATTTTCAAAATAGATATCACATGCCATAACTAGATGTTATTCACAAATAAATAGAAAAGTTTTTATTTTTCTTTATAAGAGACAGGTAAGAGACAAAGATAATTCTATTATCGATGAATGTGCTTCTGAGTAGACTATACTATCAATTATTTTACTTAGATCGGCGCAATGTTTACTATTGTATTGATCTCTTCCTATTTAAATATTCACATACACATATGATAGCCAATGCTTATACACAGTTAATAAGTCAATAACATATTCTATGAAAGCGTCGTCAGGAATTCCATAAATACACATTAGAAATACCTCATATTCCGTACTAAGCTTTCTGTTCTTTGAGTTTATGGGCGGCATTTTTAATACGAGCTTCTCACATTACATCTCAGATAATATAGAATCATTGCACAATTAATACACTGATTAGGAATTATCACAACATATATAGAAGAAACCGCAATATTTTACGGATTTGTTTTCGTTCTTGGTTTTCTTTCACGTCCACCGAAATTGACCGACCGACCGACAACAAGCGAATAGTGTTGGGAGTTACATTATGATCGATTTTTCTGTCAAACTTCTAGTAATATTCACTGACAGTCGACATTGATACAGCTAAAATTATAAAATCTGGTAATTGTTATGCAATGTTTCGTTCCTTATGTTTAATATATGTCTTGACAAAGAATAAGCTTAAAGGTGATAGTAGGAATACATGGATGCATACGGTTTAAGTAGATCGTCGGTGAAACCTAGTTAGTTACCTATTTAGTTTATTTAGAATACACCTTATTTTACAGCAAATGTATGTATATTGAAATTTATGATTTTGTGTGACAGGATAAACACAGCCAACAGCATAACATAAAATCATATAGATAATTTTTTCGGTAATCTAGTCATAGGAATGCCCTTCTCTAGATGCTTTTGACTTTTGACGAGCGTTATTTGACGCATCAATTTGTCACTTATATCGACGGTTAGTAATTAAGCAATTACTTAATAATAAGTCGAATAGGGTAAGTTAAATATATATTGAGGGTAGAAAGTTACAACAACGTTGAGGGTAAAAAGTCTACCGCCAAATGGATTCCAGTACTTCTAGTTCCATGGACAACTCCTGCGGCATGACGGAAAGAAATGCAGTTTGTATTCTGTAACTAGTTGCTTCAAATGTAACTTATATATTATGGTGTGTAAATCTCAACCAAGATTATATATTATTGTACGGTCAATGATATATGTACGTCACGCCCGTTTGTCTATAGAGGAAGCACTCGTTATGATGATACAGTTCAACTCAATTTGTCGTTTTGTCGAACACGTACTTCCCGAAGTCAGTAATGATATCTTAATAAAACTAATGTCAAGAAGTAATAATTTTATTTAACAATAAATCAATCTCACTTAACTACCTATTTACATTACATTTTATTTAGATTCCTTAATATTTATCAAATAAATATGTATGGTGGTATACATTGGTACACAAACATGTTCATTTATATTAATTATTATTTTTTGGTATTAAAAGTTTAAAATAACTTATTTTATAAAAGGTACTTACCACTAATTCATAAATAGCTCATTATTATGATAAAAGAAACGGAAGTTTCTGATGGGGGTAATTCGTACTATGAATTACCTATAATCTTTTTTCAATGATATTTTTCATATTAGTATTTCCGAAATGAAAAATATTGAAGTATTGTCGGAATTTATTATTTCTTTAATCGATTTGTTATGATAAAAAGATTATACACAAAGAATAAGATATTTATCATGTTGACATTCAAAACTTTTTTAAAGTGATTAAAATCCATAGGTACAGTGTATAATAACGTATGAAGTATGATTTTTTACCAATTTTGCCACAGTAATAATCATTATAAAAAGAGGCTGAACCTCTTTCAAACACAATATTATTTATTATCCCTTACATCAAACGCCTATTTTAATATATTCCTATCACTTATGAATGTACTCGATCGTTTCTTTTATCTCTAGTCCACCGTATACTTACCAGAATGTCGTTCGATTTGTCTTCTTGTCAACAACCACAGTAAAATATATGGTTTCTAACTGTTCTTTAGCTTTAAACGTTATAATCATCGATATACTCGTATCCACAGGTAACACAATGTTTTCTATATTACTATCATTTTGTACATTATCAGTCAGGTAACATAATAATTAAACTTACAATACTCCTAACCTTACATGAGATGGATCTTCTTAATATCTATGGCTCTTTGATCGAGGAGGCATTATTACAATTGTTATGATATTGTGTCGATTATATACACATACAAGTTAAGGTAACAGTACGAAATATGTACATCAGTTGAACATAAATATCACACTAGAGTTGAGTATTTCTCATTTGCAACTTTACTGTCATTAGCATTGGTAATAGATGACATTATTTTTATCATTGCCTAACTTAATGCACACAGAAGAATGTGTAGAGCCTGATGCAGCTATAAGCGACAGGCACTCTCCGGCCGCGTGGAATGGAGTCAGAGGTCAAGTGTACTCGTCATCTTCATCGTCTTCACTCGACTCCGTATCAAGGTCAGGCAGAGTGGTCAAGTATTCAGCACCCACCACAGGTGGAGCTGGTATCAAATACCCAGCGGAGTCTTGCGGCGGCGGTGGAGGGCGCGGCAGTCGTATGGGCATCGATGTCGCCATACTAGCTGCTGCAATCTCGAGCTTCTTACAAATCTCGTCGAAGGTTATACGGTCTTGAGGGTCTGTTCTCCAGCAAGCCTTCATCAGATCCCCAGCAAACGACGGGCAGTCTTCTGGTGGTACTAACACTATACCCTGTAAGATTAACTTAGTAGCACTGTCATTATTGTGCCCGTAATACGGCTGTTTACCGCGACTGTATATTTCCCATAAAACTACTCCATACGACCAGACATCGGACTCATGCGTGAAGCGGGCATAGATTATGCTTTCTGGTGACATCCAGCGCACCGGCATAGGTCGCTCTCCTCCCATCTTGTAATAGTCACAGGTATACACGTCCCTTGACATTCCAAAGTCAGCTATCTTTACGGAGAGACGTGATCCTACCAGACAGTTTCTAGCAGCTAGGTCTCGATGCACAAATCGTCTCGAAGCTAAATATTGCATGCCTTTGCCCACTTGTAGAGCAACGTGGAGGAGTGCATGATCGTCTAATGTCGGACCTGCTCTGCCGCCGCCCTTAGAACCACGTAGTACTCCGGCAAGATCGCCCCATTCCATATATTCGAATATCATCCACGGACTAGCGCTTATGTCATCTGTAATCAAGATATGGTACTTAGTAAAAATGTTTGAATTAGAAATATAAACTTTAGATAAACGCTCAAAACGTCTCCCTAATTTCAACTTCTACAACTATTTACATACAGCAAGGATTAAGTTTTGTATTTTTCTGTTTATTAGTAGAATTTGATCCACAATTGTGTATTTTTATGTCAATTTCCTTAGTCATAGTATAGCTATAGATGCTTAATATATTATATACACCATTTGTTGAAAACAGTAAGAATCATCAAATTACCTCTATAAACAACCCCAATAAGCGTCAGAATGTTCGGGTGTCGGAAGGCTGACATAATGGACACTTCCCTCACGAAATCTTCTTCGGCACTTCTCCCCAGCGCTTTCTTTTAACACTTTCACTGCCACTATTTCTTCACCTGTACTTTTGCACAATAGACCTGAAATAGACAGTTATCGCTCGTTATTTATATACGTACAATGTACTCCTATAAATTCTTATTAACCCAGGTTAGCCTAACTTAAATATCAGAAGGAGTAGAAATAGAGATTTATCAGGATCGTTCATGGTAATTTAATATGTATGTACAGCTTGGCAAAAACGTCTAGAAACGTAATCTTTTATTTGCAATCTTGCAACCTTAAAAAATAAAAAATAATTATGTAAACAAAGTGATGTCAAATTTCCAAATATTTGTTTCAAATAAACTCTAACATAAAACGGTTATTTAAATACGTAGAAAGTTAATTAAAATGAATAAGACTATCCGAAGTGATGTCAGGAGTGTGATTTACAAAGTTTATAATATTTTGACGACCTCCGTGGCGCGAGCGGTTAGACACCTGAACGCTAATCGTGTGATTTGGCCGGGTTCGATTCCCGGTGGAGGCAGAGTTAAGAACTACGCTTTTCTACTGCTTTCCAGTCTGGTCGTTGATTATATATGCTATATATGTATTTATATATATATATATATATATATATATATATATATATATATATATATATATATATATATATATATATATAATAAGTTTATATTTCTTAAATATACGTTGACTAGTACCCTTAACACAAGTCTGAAATGTACTTACCAAGCAGCTAGTTCAATTGGTGTAATAATGTCCAAATATTATTATTATTATAATAAATGTCTGGCGGAAAAAAGGACAAATCTATTCTTCCGGACGTGGACGATGTTTATCAAAGAACTGCTAAAATGACCGGCATCTGAACGTTTATTTTGTTGTATATAGTTGGTAAATGCATTACTTGATGAACTATAAACCATTGTGAAATGCTTGCATACGAGATAAGTGTAATATTATACAATAAACTTCGAACACGAGGGTTATGTTTACATCTTTGTTCAGTACTGTGGCGCGCATTAATGAACTTGATACTTTTGAGTATTTTTAACTATTTTTGGAAGAAAATTTATTTGAATAAAATATGGATATTTTTTTTGAAGTTTGGTACATATATTAATCAAAGCCTGAAGATTAACAATACATTACATACAGATGGTATTAGCAAATGCCCATAATGTTACACAAATAATATTTCTATGTACTAAGTACCGAGACTAGGTTGTCCACTTTAAGGGTTGCTATGAAAAAACTTAGTGGCGCCCCCATTATTTTCTACTCTTTTTTGCCAAGCTGTATATGGAAATATATACGAGTAGTTATATGTTTCGCCTTTCAATCTAACTTTTAGTTTAGCCAGCAAAAGATAGAAGAGATTATCCTAACCTAATCTAAGTTTGTTGTTTTAGTCGACTAATCTAAAGTGTAACTTTATCCTTAACTTGTATCAGTTCGAAACGGGAATGAGTCTCATTCGACCCGATCAATCAATTCTAAAAGAGGACTCAATTTGCAACGTAAGGACTTGTCTTCCTCCCTTGTATTTTATTAATACATTCTGAGAGGAGAGCATGTAGGTTAAATTTACCTATAATATCCAAAATAGGACGCATAATGTTATTAAATGTTTTCTCGCCTAAAAGAAAGGTTTCTTGTTTTTAATAATTGAATTTATACGAATATACGTTAACACTGATGCTAACAATATATAATAATATACATAGAAAAACAGCTATTTTATAGCCATTGTTGAGTATTGGGTTCAATGTTTGACTATTAATGAATGAAGGTACTATTGTTATATAAATCTAAGTAAATGTTTCCACTAATGCAAATTGTGAAATTCTAAGGTTACATACAAAGTCTAAGGTTTTATTCAATATATATATATATATCCCAGAAATAAGGTTCGTGACGTATATAGTATGTATAATATGTGGCATACATACCTTTATGAACCTTCCCAAAACAGCCTTCCCCAACTTCTTCAAGAAACGTAAGAGCATGTCGATCTATCAGCGGCACTTGAAGGTTATCTGATTCCTCTGAATTGGTAGTCTGGTTTCCTTGGATGATGGCTGTCAAGGTTCCTGCTGCACAAACTCCGTATTGAGGGTTGCTGATGTACCTTTCGGCTAGAAGTGGCTCGCCTGGTCTGATCCGCTGGAAATGTATGCATTTATGATCAGACTGCAGTGATTACAGAGGGCATTATAAACAAACATACGTGTTTTAACGATTACTATGTTTAATTTACGAGCCATAGTGAAAATCGCAAAATAGAGATATATGTAAGTAACCACATCTTATTAATACACTCAAATTGCGAAAACTGGAACTTAACATTGACGAAATCATACACTGAATAGTATGAATAGTAATTAATTGCTATTTATTCTAACCCCGAAAAAACAATCCCAAGCAAAAAGTACATACTGCGTGGTAAATATAAATTATGTATTACATCCACGAAACAAAAACAAATAGTAGTTGCTCCATAATTACATCGTTTTATGTAATACCTAGCAGGTCCTAATCCTTACAACCTAATCCTAATCATTCTTGGGATAATAACGTGGAACAAGAGGGTATACACGTTATAATTCCATCTAAAGCACCACCCACTTAATAAGTCCGTAAATGGATAATAAATGGTAATGGCATTGTTTAACTACTTTATTTTATCTTTATAGAACCAGAGCAATAGTACAATCTAAAACTTTTACACGTTACACGGGATAAAAGATTTTGTATGTTGTAAATAAAATTCAAACTTTCGTTCTACCATATCTTAGAAGGCAACTCAGGGAGAACTAAAGAGTTTAGCAATTATTTACTTTTACTATTGTTTCATATTACTGCCACCTCGACCCACAGATAATGCTAAAAGTGACTAACGAGACACTAAGCTTAACGTTACTTCGACCCCAAAAAGTGTATCACAGGTTGTACGTCGTTATGTACATAACTAGCGACCCGCTCCGGCTTTGCACGGGTATAAAATATATATCCTTCTCCACTATTTAATGGATGTTATTGAACATATAAACCTTCCTCTTGAATCACTCTATCTATTAAAAAAAACCGCATCAAAATCCGTTCCGTAGTTTCAAAGATTTAAGCATACAAAGGTACATAGTGACAGAGAAAGCGACTTTGTTTTATACTATGTAGTGATATAACAATAAAATCTGGTTCTTACCGGTTGAGTTTTCCCAGCCACTAAACATATTCGTTTCCTCCAATAGCACACGATTAGTGAGGCGAAAACCAGCACAAGAAGTGCCCCGCCTATCGCCGCTCCAGCTGCTAAGACTCCTGCATTCTTCACAGCTGCAGTCCCCACTAGACCTGAATCAGTTCCAGTTGTGGACTCAGAGGTTATTTCCGTACTAAACGGCGATCGAAGGATCTGGAAGAAAATTCAATGGTTAGTTTACTTGAGTTAGAACCTTTTTGCTACGACAATAACATGCACAAGCTATACCTCCTAGTTTGTAAGTTTGATTTGTATTGTGTATGTTGTTGTTGCAGTAAATAAATGCTTTATTATTATTACTATGCCCAGTATTTAAAGGATATAAAAAATACGGAATCGCTCATCAAAAACACTGAATCGTACACCGAAATAATACAGTCGCAACCTAACTTACATTGACTGCACGTTTAGCTATATTTTTTGTGTAGATTTCACAATTTTTGAAATGCCTTTAATGATGTTCCATTAACTATGTGCGTAGTGTAAGTTGATCTTAAATTTGAATACAATGTAATATGTTAGCTTCCGTGTGGTACCTATATGTTGTTGGATTGCCTATGGGATTAGATGGTTTGAAAGTTGTTGTTGTTGTTTTTATATTTGTCCTCAACAGCAGGTAATGTAATGAAAGAGAGAACAATGTTTATTATATCCACCTATGTATGGATTTTGTAGTGAGTGTGTAAAAAGGTAGTTGGATAGAGAATAATATACACTTATATTAGATTAATGTACCATGAAGTATACAATACTTCTTTTAAATACACATTCATTACATGCGTATAATGTTGTACATCCCTTGCGGAGTTATCAAAATTGTAAATTAATTTATATCGATACCGAATACGTAATCATTGTTATGAAATAGGTGACCGATAGTGTTTCTTGGCGCCACCGTATATAGGCGCTCTTTAGGCTGAAGTTAAAACAGCAAATATTCCATAGAGAGGACATATCTGCGTTGCATTAAATGTAGCAATAAGTTATTGGGCACAGACACTAAAATTAAAACTTACTAAAATTAAAAATACATGAGTGTATTCAACTAATCACATTCGCTTGACATTACAAATTAAAACTCTCATCTTGTATTTTACGATATTTTATACGCTTCAAACAACAGTCATAAACGTAGAGTCGAAATAACTCATTCTTGTTTTAGTGCTCTTGATACATGATACAAATTTTCCTAGAGGGAGGCGTTTGTTTGTAGTGGGTTCAAAGCAATGCACGAGTTTCTGAGTACTTTTGTTTTCCTCGTGGAACTTTTAGATGTTTTTACACTGACGCACTCATAACTCAAACACCTCGTTCGTAAATATAGTTTCTTGTAGCTCGTGTGATTCAGTTTTGCGAGTTTAAATGGATCCACCAAAACCGTATATATCAAATTCATGGACGAGGGAATTAAGGAGTTCTTCCATTTTTTTAACACAATAAATAAAAGTTCTCAAAAAGTTTTTCTTGGGTTCTGCATTTTAAGACTAAATAGCATCATGCAATTACCGATCTAACAGCTACTAACATTAAATTATACCATGTTATCATTTGCATCGGTAAAATAATATTTCTTTGAATTTTACGTTTTAGTTGGTTTCAAGAAAAGAAAATACTTTGTATAAACTGATAAACCTTTGTTTGATCTTTTTTCATTGCGTAAAGTTTTTAATATTATAAGTAATTCCGCAATCCTTCATTTTCCCTATACTAAGATTCTTTTTGATCTTGTTTGCCTATCTATACTGGTTTGTTGATATCATCATAGAACATTAGCTCTAGCAATATATCATGGCAGTGTTCGTAGGAGGGCATTATGTTTTTACTAAAGAGATGGTGTGTAAAATGGAAACTGACAAATGGCATAAAAGATTAAAATCTTTGCTTTGATCTTCATATTATAATAAATTATATTTACATTGTTCTACTAAAGATTATAAATACGTCACATCCCTAATCTCATCACTGGGCATAAGCATAGACAACGAACCCAAGTTATTTTAAAAATACATTTGAAGTAAGGGAATTGATCTTTGATCTAAAATGAATTAATATTCATAATATCGTTACATGAGTATATGATAGGTCACTGTTAGAAATCTATTCCCAGATTAAGAAGGGACAACGTACTAATTTATCACATTTGTTTTATAAAATAAAACATTTTTAACAGTAATTTATTCAAACATTTATCTTAACGGTGACACTAATCTGTGAAATTATTGCTCTGTAACAAGAAAACCCATCATTAATTTTATTAGAAAGTTCAAACAAAATTCACAGTCATAATGATTACGGTCGAGAGTCTTATAAATTTCTTTATCGATATTGAATTACTCACAAGTAACAAATTAATATGTGATCATGATGTATCGACTACTACTTTCTAATGGTGAGAAATACGAATGTGTTTGGAGCAATGCAATCATTGAAGTAATTTGTCCACGAAAAACTTATAATTTTAACAGCTTGTCAAACAGTGCCAACAAAATTGTATTCTATTTGTGACTTCGACCATATTATCTTTCTAGATCCTAAATGACTTTTGACATTTTAGTTTAGTAAAATATTGTTTCATAAATTCATAAAGCTAAAATTGTTAAGGTTGTATGTAGCCGAGGTGATATCTTCAAGTTTTGTCTACACCGTGAAGTCTAGCGAACTTAACTTCAGAAAATTGAAGATGAAAGTAAAAATAGATCGAAAAAGAAACATTGACTAAGCACAAGCTAACATCTCAATATAGGGAATTAAACCAATAAAAGTCCGACCTAGACCACCCAACATTGCGTGATCGTCAGTTAAATATTTTGACTGAAAATAGTGAAGAATCTATTTTACCTTTTATTTTTATGTGTTACTATTTGTTACGTAAATACTGATACATATATAAAATAAATGATGGTAATAAATAATGAGAATGATACTGAATGAAATAATAAATAAATTATTTAATCATTAAAAAAAATAGATACTTAGTATTAAAATTCACTTAGCCGAAATATAATTCAATCGCGACGAGAAATTTGTCAAGTCAGTTTGTATCAAATTACTATACTCCTGTCTGCAATTCTCGCAAACTCACTTTTCTCATTTTCATAATTTCTAAACCTTACCTTCAGTTTGCAGGGGTAGCAACAAATCTTTGTACGTCTTCTCTACTTATATTGCTTCTAATTGTATATCCGCAAATTTGTTATAAAAGCATTTTTTTGAATGATACAGTGTATGCACCTATAGTCTTAATAGACATTACTTCCTATTGATATATTCGCATGTGTTACAAAAGCATTTTTTTGAATGAAACAGTGTATGCACCTATAGTCTTAATAATAACATTTACACAATACAATACTCATCATTCACGAAGTAAAAAAAACATATCACGTAACAGTAGTTATTAAAGCTGTAAAAAGTATTGTATTTAAAGATAGATCTCCGAGACCACTCACCTGTGCCGTGGGCGAGGGAAATCCATCTCTATCCGTCGACGTGTTAGAGGTACGAGGTGGGATCACGTTGTGTATTGGCTTCGGCGTCAGGGGAACTGCGAAGCAATATCAAATGCACATTAGACTTGTCTCTTAAATAAGGTTCAGATATTGTCCCGTGATAGTCTGAGACGTAGATAGAACGCTATTTAGCTTGCTTTTAATTGTATGAGACTAGAATCGATCGATGGGCAAGCAATGTGTCCTTAATATTCTGTATAGTTGTCATCCCAGCCTCGATATATTGTTAAAGAAGATTGAGCATTTCTTGATGCCGAGGGATAAGAGTTAGTCTATGTATTAATCATCACCAATTTCAAAATTTTCTGCCAGCTTGTCAGGGTAAAATTGTAAAGAAAGTTATTCAAGTGTATGTTATTATACCCATTGCTTATTATTTTCCGTAATCCATTACGGATAATGAAGTATTTCTGTAATAAGCAATAATATTATATCCCTTTTATTACTTTTAAAGCAAAACGCTAACAATTTGCATTCTTTTTATATCTCAGACAACAGCAGCACAAAATGTGCACCTTATATTCCTTGAACGTACAAGGGAAATCCCGCTTCAAGATTTACTGTTAGGATAGAGAACAGAGTATTATGCAACGGAGAATGGATCTCAGGTATAAGAGATTGGAAAAGCTAGACAGAGATTGTAATTCAATATACAGAAGACAACGTAGATTTGTTATGGAAACCCTTTGGCCTTTTACGGTAGAAGCTGTCCCAGCTAGATTATATTTAGAGAATGCTTACATCATGGAACTACTGTCATGGATTCTTTTCCTTTTTCAAGTTGGGACGTAACTTAAATATTAACTACCTGCCTTTTACTTGACTCGTTAGTATATATTGTTTACGTAGAATGTTATACAGCCAAAAGTGGAATGTAGTTTGACGGCGTAAGCCGCGTAGAACATATATACAGCTCAACTTTATATATAAGACATATTCTTCTCAAGGCAGTTGTATCAGTATGAAGAACATGTAGAGAAGGTTGATGGGTGTGAGTGAACCAAGAGAGATTTGTCAGATTCCTTCCAAGTGGCGATAGATAGTCCCTGCCTATCCCGTTAGGGAAGTAGAGGCGTGAATATGTCACACCTTCGGGACCAAACTCGCACTTGTGCAACTTTTTACTAAAATGACTTAAGTATACAGAATTAACCGCGATAATCGACTTTATATACACAGAAAAAAGTTTTAAAATCCTTTAAAAAATGGAGCGGTGAGGCGGGGGAGTATGTTATGTCATTACGCGTAATTGAAAGAGAATTTAAAGTGAAAAATCGCTCTCCTGTAAAATTAGGTTTGTTGCATAAGTGCGAGTTTGGTCCCGAAGGTGGGATGTATGTACAAGTACATATGTATATTATATGATACTCTTGTTATATACCTGTACTCCTAGGACACTTGAAGTCGTCTGTAGGTGGTTCTCCATTAGTAGTACAGAGACAGTAGTGCATCGTGTTATTTTTGTACGGCATACAGGCTTTTTCAGGCCCACACGACGACTGCTGACAACCACCCTCGAATAATTGTCCTGTTGATTAATAGGGTAATTAATAACATGCTAGGTGATGTTAATTACATATTTATTGCGTTCACGTCCTTTAATATCTTTCTGTACTGAGCTGCAGTTAGTTAGCAATTTTTACGACCAAGTTTAGCACGGTATATTTAAATTTTGATCGTTAATTCATGGCTAATTATATATAATTATAGACTAATACTAAATAAAGGATGCATTAGTGCCTTAGGGTGATAAATAGCAACGATATTGTTGCTAAAAGTGACTAAGTAGATGGTGTCACTCAGAGGTTATCTAAGTATGTAATGTAACCTGGATTGTATACGATGCACATATACATTTGTAGAATTTAATTGACATATCCCGATACCAAAAATTTTTCGAAGGATATTTAAAATACACATTCAAAAGGTTGGAATTACCAATAATGTGTTTAATAACGGTTTGTAATGTACATGCATCTTCCCCGCATGTCGTAGGAGGCGACTAAGTGAGTAGGGGTAAATATAATATATTGGGCGATGGGTGAGCAACCTGTCACCAATGTTCCATTATGCCATCGCTACACCCATATTTATGCTAAAAGTGAATTAGGAGATATTATATCTCCGAGGTTCTGTCTACCCCGGAAGGGATTAACATAAATACATATACATTCACGTCCTGAATGTATATGTTTTTATGTTAAATTTACAACTGAAAATGATAATAAAATATAATATACAGATTACAACCCTTTGGTCTATAACTCCTTAAGGGGTTGTAAAGAACCTTTCAACGTTTGCCTGATGTTGGGAATAAGGTTGTAAGGTATAACAAAATGGTAAACAGTCCTAATGGAGGTACTCACTTCTCTTTTGTGTTCCATCTTGCAGTCTGATCTCTTCCCTTGCGACTCTCCTTTGTTTCTCAGGATTATCGCGTAGCTTCTGAAGAGAAGAATGAGTTTAATTATTGGGTCAAATACGTAAACTTTATTATTAGGTTGTAATTAAAATTGTGTGTATATAGTTATATATATTGTAAAAAATTTAAAAAAAATTGGATATCGCCGTTAAACCATTATATTGAATAGTGATAATAATGTTGACTATAAATTACATAAGACATAATTGTTTATATAAATAAATAAGTCGGGGAAAAGTCTACTATTTTTTTTTATAAACGTGCCAGATGGGCATCGGACTAAAAGATTAATAAAATCTACAATATTGGTGTCAAATTTATTAGCCTATCACTCAGTACATTCCATTTAACTATACCCGGCCCTTAGTCGTCTCTTACGACATGTCCGACGAAGGGATAGGTAGTAGCACTATCACGGAGTAATGTACGTATGTAATTATATTAGGCATATCCATTACTGGTTATTCTCTAAATATAATTAGTTACACTAATTATATGGTGCAGAGAATCTCAGTGTAATTATAATTGCTTCTACTACTACATTTCTCGTTACCAATTAGTTCATTGTCTGAATTGTACCTAATATATATAAATATATATTTATACATAGAAAAATTGGTCTGTCGAATGTTAGCCTTGTTGTTTTGTTTTTTAGGCTTCAATATTACTAAATTGCCTAAGCTGCCAACTAAACGAATTCGATTCCCATTCAGGTATTAATTTAGTCGATGAAATACCTACCATTATTACCACATTATTCTTTTTGAGTTTTTTGATATTTGGTTGAGTATATGATGTAACTTGGTAAATATTGGTTATCTTGTAAAACAGTAAGAAAATGTGAATAAAACTGCATTGTTAGGATAGATATCATCATCATCATCTTATGGTACCCCAGTGGTACAAAGAGCCTTCGTGAGACGTCGCCAACCGCTCCTATCCTGTGCCTTGCATACACAAGGATAGATATACAAGAGGATAAATTTGGTTGCTAAAGGAGGTTGTCTAAGTGTCTATCTTCCTTGAAAGACGAATAGTCATGAACCATATGTATGTACGTGTACTTGTAGTAACGTAACGAATCGGAGTTACTTTTAGAATTTCGAGTGCTCTGTGATTTACGAGCGTTTTGCACTTAAAACGTACGGAGATACATTCATAACAACGCCTATAATGTAGCTATTACTGTTATTTGATGTACATAATAAAATAATATATAATTCAATCAAAATGAAATCTATTGCTCATTGAAAAATAGTAAAAGTTAATGCGTGTAGGTGAAACGGCTGAAGATTTTGATCAAAAGTCGGGTATTACGTTTTATTAAACTTATACATTTCACATATTACTCTTCTATAGTAAAAGTCAGTCTAATTGAACAGCTGTGGTTTTAGATCGTCTCATTTATAGCTTATTTTAAATTATGAGAAATTTAAAATAAGCTTAGTTAAGACTTTGAATGAACTTCGGAAAGTGAAAATAATTAACACTAACATCTAAACCTGACTACGTAAATCTCCTTAAAATCTTAGTCGTTTAAGTATTAATATGGCTTAAGATACGTAAACTTGATGAAAGATTATCCTTTTGCTCAATAGATTCAAATTGTTACTAATATATATACGTGAATAAATCAGTCATACACAATATAATTATATACGTACGTACATGTAAAGGTCGCATAAACGTGATTGTAACTTTGAAATCGAAATTGCTATTTGCTGTAAGTAAAATTGAACGTTCTTACTATGCAACGAACGTAAAGCCGTTTTACCACAGCTCTGTTTGATCAAGTTTGCAAAGTAAATTGAATTGAGAGAAGCGTAATTTGAATTCAGCTAAGTACACACTCATACACTGCTATTGGTTAAAACGCACGTGAACTCGCGTCGGAACTATATGTGCATGAGTTGAAATGAAAAGTAACTGGAAAGACTACAGATAGGCACCGTAAGGTACTATACTATATACATAGGTACTATTATTCGCGAGCCTCTCAATTATAATACATACATACACATCACACCTGATTTTCTGTAGAGGGGTAGGCAGAGATCACGGATCCCCATTTGTCTCGATCTTGACAGACCACTTTCGCTTCATTAATACTTCTACACCTTCTAATACACACTCGACGGGGACAGGTACCTCTAATGTTATCATTTTTCAATATATCGTCTATGTGACTGTCAAATGTATTATTAGGCCGGCCCCTGCGTAACCGCCCTTGTATAATACAACCAATGCTATTATGATGCTTGCAAACTTGAAGAAGGCAAGAGAAAAGCTTAATTCCCGATGACAAACAAATTTACTAGCGAAATATAACTAAATCATAAACGTGATCTGTATGATAGTATTTAGAAATCGCTTTCCCTATTTTTTCTATTTACTAGCTCGTCGTCTAATATTAATATAAATGAACCTTCAGACATATCAAATTAGAATGATACAAAGAACATGAATAATAATAGTAATCTTTTCTAGGAATTGCCCAAAGTAACACGATATTAGGTTTACCCAGAAATTATACAATAACAGATGTTCTTACTAGTATATTGGTTACAGAAGTATGTCGTTGATTTATGAAATGTTTCACGATAAATCCAAATATATATATGTCAATCCTCACTTGCCTAGATATATGTATTTAACGGTCCAAGATTTTATACCCAAAATGATTTTTTTTAGATATTTTTTAATGAAATAAAATCATTTTAAAAAAAATTATAAGAAACCGAAGATTCCAGTCTCAACATTATAACTTTCGCATGTACAATTTAATACTACATTCTCCAATGTTTTTGCTACATACATGTGTTTTGACGTATGTACATATGTGAGCATAAACATAGGTAAACTCAGGACATAAAGCCCCTCATTGTAAAGTAGTGTGGGTCTAGGCCAATACCAGATTGTGTAACTATTTACATAGTATTTCATACCTAGCTTTTCATTTATCTGCCTACATATTTACATAAGCTGATAGAGCTATATGTATTGTTACAAAATCAATCATTTTGATGAATAGCAAAACAACTGTTTCCATTCATAAAAGGAAAAATACTATTATCGATGCAATCAAGCTGTTCTTCGTAGAGCTATTGATGAACAATATTCTAATTATTCACAATAATTAGGCGTGGGTGGAACAATGGATCTGAATCAGTTATGCATTTGTTATTTGGCTGACGTCAACGCCAAACAATTATGATTTTGTAATTGACAAACTTTCTTTTTAAACACACTGCGTATGTACATAACATGTTATATTGTTTATTTTTTGAACTTCGGTACAGTCAGAGGGAATTTACGATTTAACAGTTTCGCTCTATCTGAAATTGTAACCGTTCACTGTCTGAAAATATAAAATTTAAGTAATTCCTTTGATTTAATTAAATAGTCCTATTTGTTAATTTAACTATGAAGAATGTATTCATGTAAGTAATTTCGACGAAAGAATTATTACCGCCGTTTTAAATAAATGTAGCAGATAACCACATCCCTTACTTTATCTAAGCCATACGACAAACTTGAATAGAAACTTAGACCACAAATAACTTCCGATGTTAGTGAGGACACTCTTCTACTATTAAAAGACCACGGCCAAACCGTTGTAGCGAAAGGGTGTAATAGCCCACCATCTGCATGCACCTGGCAGAAGCACAAACAAAGCGAGCCGATCATTAAAAATGTTTATTTAAAAATCCGAAACGCTAAGCGCTTGGCCTCAGCAATGCCCGCGTGAGCCAGATTCTAAGTACCAAATCAAAAGGGTTGCCAACTTTTCAAACTACGATCATGAGGAAAATTTTTAGGCATCGCTAAAACAGTTGAGAAGATTATGATTAAATGTAGACTTGATTTTGTTTAAAAAAACTTATGATACAAGTTTACGTATATTATAATTACATATTTATTGTTAAATTTACTTATTGAAAATATATGTTGATTAGGAATCAAAAGATCTGTGTTCAAACTATAGAGCTTTGTATTTGGTTCGTGGTTCGAACGATTCTAGAATATACCCGTTGATTACTAAAATTGCCTGTTGTGGATTTTTATTTTTGTCAGTGAATAAAATCGTATAGAAATGTATATGGTTCTGTTGTTAGTGGTATGACCTTTCACGAAATTGTACGTATTACAGTCTTTCAAAATGTCGTTGTAAAATCATTGAATTTAAATCAACATTAAACATACATAGAGTATTCAATTGAAAATCTTCACATAAAATAGCTGCTTTAGGGAAAGTCTCATTCGCATTTAAGTAACAAAGGGCACAAATAAGGCACTGTCCCGTACATTCATTTCAATAAAAGATACGATGTAATACACCACATAAATACATGCCGTATTTGTCCAAATAATCGCTAGAAATAGAATAGCGTAAGATGTAATGTATCATGAATACAGCTGCAGACAATCTCACGCTTCCTCAACGAACGTTCAATGTAATTGTATTATAAACAAGATAACATTTTCATTATTTAAAAACATCTTTATCCAGAGCCGCAGCCGAGCGTCCTCATTGCGACAAAGTTTGTTATCGCTGCCCAAAATGGAATTAAAACTGTTCAAGGGTTGTCATAGACATGTGGACACAAGAATTACTGTTGTCATCCTGAAATGGCTCAACAAACAACTGTTCGCGCCTTTGTTTTCTTTGTAGATAATCTCGTGTGTTTATTCAGCAATAGAGGCGCCAAAAGTGCTCTTAAACGTGTCATAAAAAGTCTAAAAACTTTTGGGTAGATCAAACACTCAGCCTAGATGCATATGGCGGTTGACAGACGGCGCGGTGTCACGTTACAAACGTTGGGTCGCGTTTGTAGAAAAAATAATAAACAACATATTGGTGTAAATTGTAAGAAGCACTTTATTGTGCCACTAGCCCGTAAACTGTGGATTCCGGCATAGCAATAGCTTGGTTCTAAATAAATTTACCGCGAAGTTCCGTCTCGTTTTAAGACCTCTTTGATTGTGATTTTATGATTTGCTTACGTTTGTGTTGTAATGTTTGGCATTTTATTCCTTAAGCTTAATTGATTGGAACATTTAAAAATATCTTCTTTTTTTAACTAGACATCATTAGCCCGATTTCAATTTCCCTCCTACTTCCGCCTCCGTTTTTTATATTAAAAACTTGAGAAAAGTACCTAGCATAGTACATGATACAAATGCCGTATTTACTGAATTATTTATTTTATTTTTACAGTAAATGAACTTTGGATTTCGAAAACAAATAGTGCTGTTGCTATTACAATGCAAACAAATATAAATTCATTAGTACGAGCACATCCGCATTTTACTAAGAATACATACACGCACGAAATAATTCCCATCGTAGTTAACTGTAACCTTTAAATTCATAAACGTATGCATCATTCGCATTATTTATGTAATATGACATTGAACATTTAGGTCTCAGAAATGCTAAGTTAAGAAAGAACTTGACCTATTTCTCCTGCGAAGAAAATTTAGCAAACACTAACCGTTGCATTGCAACGTTAGAACGTATCGCAACTTCTTATGTCCCGTGCTAGTATGGAATGTCACGATGGTGTAACAACTTGTCATCAATATTCTACATACATATATTTTTCTACTACACACAATAACTACATATATTTTGCTAAAAGTTACCAAGTTCACAACGGAAGGTATTATGGGACATGTGTGTATGTTACCCCGAACTAAACATATCAAAGTATTTGGCCCGATTTTGTTCGTTACTATAACAGTGGTTTTATCCATGTCCTGACCAGCTGATCTGATGAGGAAGTGGGAACGCGCGAGGGGACCCAAGCTATGACCTCAAACAGGATATTACGAACCCATTACGTACCCGTAAATAATTTTACGTAACCTATTCTATAACCATCGGTACATATAATGTAATACTATAATATAGGTACTATAGTTATTTGATCTGTGTAGTGATTATTACGTCTTGATTATAATGTAACCAGCCTTCTCGGTTTGTCTTAAAAAGCAAATAAAGGATTGGATTAAAATAAATTTATTCCGGAAGATTTTATTACTACCATAGCTAAGCTTATGAGTAATGTTACATCTTCGCGTAAGCTTCTTCTAAGCTCTCACTAACTCTGAGGTATTATGTATGTGTATTATTTAATTTTATTTAACTACTACAGTATAATATGGTAAAATTATGCGGTCTTTTTATAATGCAAGTAAATAACGTTATCTTAATTATGTATTACTGAAGATGACGTGTCATTCAATAAGGAAAAATATTCTCACGAGAAGGTTTTGTTTGGATACTTTATCTAATAAATCATTTAATGTGAGTCAAACTCATTACTTTTGAGACTAAACATATATGTTTGTACAAAATAAATGTGTTATTGGAATAATCTCTCTATTTACTACTAATAGATAGGTCCTGTTGAATATAAAAACAATTATTTGATGTAAAGGAGATTGCTGCTTGCAAGATTTTCGATTAAAATTCGATCGATTCGAACATGTGATTGAAGGAGCCGACATACACCAAAGCATGCAAGGACTGTCAAGGATAAATAAATGATTGCATTCCCATACTTAATTACCAACTAAGCCGCAATAATTGAAAGCCATAAATCAGCGTCAACGTAAACTGCTGGAATGTCAGTTGATGGTATGTCTTCTGCAAAAAATACCAATGTGATAACTGCTCGTTTATTTCAAGTTGATGTGTCGGCAAGTGAAATGCAATTACAGGTACTGGGACCTCGTTGGAATGACCAATCAGGTAGTTTCAACAGGGTGCCCAATCAGAAATTACACTACATATATATGTATGCACTTAATTTCATTAGCGAAAAGCTACCAGTTTGAACAACGAGTTCGTAAAACGTTACTTATATAGGTAACAGTTTTATTATATACATTCTTAGAAAAATGTACAATAAAGTATTTTCCTGGAGCAGGCGGCGGATGATAAAAATCTGCTTCCCTTTAATTCAGTGTTTGATACGGAACTTGTAAATAGATGAAATTGTTGTCATGGTAGAAATGAAGGGAGGGTAACATTCCAGAATTTTCCGCGAATACATTCTGATGACTAGCACGGGACATAAAAATAATGTTAACTAGCTGCCGTTGTTTCCGGCTGCAGGAAACTAAAGGACTAGGGGTATTTGGGATCTATTGACCGATAAGCATGCAAGTTTTCTCCAATATGACATCACAACCCCAATATTTATGCTAAAAAGTGACAAAAGAGATGTTATCATATCTCCAAGGTTATATACCACCACGACAGGAACAAAGGGCGAGAATGTATAAGTACGTATTTACTGATGGAAAAATAACCAAAGTTCGTTTGCAGAACTCAAAGTGCTTAAACGCGGCCGTTTATTGAGCAAACATTTTGCAGACGAGTAATTCAATATCGATCTTCTGAGGAGAGATTAGATGTCGGCTTACGCGTCCAAAAGGCCACTGATTGCTGCGCAATTATTTAACTCAATCATCCTTTTATGAGGTCGGCAACTCAATGGAATATTGTATGTCAGAGCACTTGTAGCATCCACCCTGTCATATATCAATGTAGATGAAAGGGATACATACATACACAAATCACGCCCGATTCCCCATTTATAATATGTAATATAAAGCCCAATAAGACTTATGAGAGTCAGATAGATGCCACATTGAAAAAGGATAACGTAGAAGTACCTATAACCGCTGATATGTAAGGAGGTGTATGACTGTTAATATAGCGAAAAAGGACAGGATTGAGACTGATGCCAGGAATATAATGATTCATAGTGGACTGGTGGAAATCCCGGTTAACCTTTGATTTACAAGTATTCCAGATAAATTTGAACTAGTTCCTCTGAACAGATATTTAATGCTGAAAATTTGTTATCCTGCAATACTAAGTTTTTAAACCCAATTAATTAATTGTTACAGCGAAAAAGGGTTTCCTTCCGCATCATATCCAAAAATAAAATTCCTCACTGAACTTAATTACATGTTACGAGATCAAGCTCACTAACTCAGCTTTCTCAATAACATACTCGTAATAAGTAATACGAAATAATTGGAGTCTTGATGGCGAAGTTCTGTAATAACTTATGACAACGATATTAAATACTGATTCATGGACCGTAACCAATAAATCAACAGCTGTTTTGCCAATATAATCCTAAGTTAATGATATGTTGGTGTCAAACATTACCATACCGGGCTAATAACTCATAATATTCGAACGCATGTGGGCATATCTCACTGGTATATACGGTCATAAGGCAAAGGTTATAAGTATTCACAGACACAGATAAACTATTGTGACAGCCTTAAAAACTAGCAGATAAAAAAGCGAGTTCGTTTTAAAAGGATTTTTATATACGTTTGCGCTGATTATACATTATAAAATATGATTTTATTGACAATGAGTTTGAGTATAAAAAGTGAGTTAAAATTAGCACGAGTAGGTTTTAGGACATTCAGAAAGGTGCCGTTAATTAAAAAACTATCAAACATCACGATCATAACAAATGTAAAAAATAACTGATATCGATTTTAATAAAATTGATGTATTGAGATCAATATGTGACGTTATAAATAAACATTAAAACTCTGTTATCTCTAAGCACTGCCACATTCGTGAGGTTTTTTTAAAGAATTATATTTATTTTATTATTGAGAAACTTGTATCTTTATCAATGACTGTCAAACATATTAATTAGTCTAGTCTGGGGATATTTACCTTTTTAGCATGAATCACATCAATTTTATTTCAATTAATTTTAACAAACAAACACATGTGGTATTGCAAAGATTTATTATTTTTGTAAATGGATTTCTTATGCCTTAATTTATATTTGGCACTTCTACATAGATATAACTATGTGATAAAGTTTATATAATCGAGATATAACCATCGATTATTAGGTTGGTGTATTCCCATGTCGGATGCTAAATGTGGTGGGCAATTATTATTAGTTTATTGATCGACAAACATTACACGGGTAGGTAACAAAAATTAGATGATAAAGGCGAAATAAAATTACTTATTGATTTATTATCAAGTGACCCCTTTTGACGAGAGGGCGTTCGTGTACACTAATATTGTCATGCGAACAAGATACCGATTAAAACAACACTTTTATTGATGTACAAAAACAAATAAGTAATTTGGAGAAAACAAAACTTAACTACTGGTATATTATTCTTTCAAACACTTATAAAATACATGCGTCGATGATCGATGGAAGCTATTTATATGACGGAGGTTTTGTAAATCTCAACAATAAAGAATTATACATGCGTATAATGTCTTGATTTCCAAAATGGTGTCAAAGCAACATTTTTCTTTCCTTAGAACAATACCTAATTATTCTACCATAGCAACATACCTATAACTTATATACTTTTTCAAGTCAAAAAAGGCGCAAGTATGTATACGCTGCGCTGTACCCATCAGAACACCTCAAAAACTGCAATTGAAATAAACATTGAATTCCTGCTCGCAATCAGGGTTTGATCTACGATATGCTCATACGATACCCACGAGACTGAGAGGCATGTTATTAGCGCGTGCTGGCCCCGTTCCTTAGTCACGGACGCAGCCGTAACTACAGCAAATAATAGGTTCGATACAGAGACAATCGTGGAGCGAAGACGCTGCCTTATCGGCTCTTTTATCACAGGAACGTGACCCTTGCTATCTGGGCTCAGACCAGTCAATACTCTGGGCTTCTCGAAAAATGTAAATAAACACCACCACTGTCTTATGGCGGCCAATGCCCAAATGGCAGCACAAGGGCCTCAGTGTTGGACGATGCTAAAGGAATAATTTGGGAAGAGAATCTTTGCTTGGAGCTTTTTGGAAGTCGGAGCTAGTAAGTTAGATGTTAAGAGGATATTCTCTTTACCTGTCAGACTAGTGGAATCTAGTCCCTTAGGTGACTTAGGGGTAAATGGAATCCATTAGATGAGCTGAGAATGAGTCGACTACACTAAAGTTGCATTTTAATGTCATACTTTTGATACTATTATATTAATGACATTACTATTGATTTTATAATTTGATTCTCTACTATTTATTTTAATGACATTACTATTGAGCTAAAATGTTTTTGAGATTCTACCAAACCAAAACGAATTCTGGGTAATAAATAGGTAGTTGTTAGGCATGTGATAAGAAAATCATAATACAACTGGATCTTAATTTTGAACATTGGTTCTTATTTAACTGCTAGCCAGAAGTCATAAATAAGTGTACACATTAAATAAATTAATATATAAATGAAAAACATAAAAAAAATTAACATAAAAGTTTTAGTTTGTTCAATTGAAGTAAAATATATATAATATATAAGTTATATTTTTTTTGTTTTTGCAAGTAACATTATTCAAATATGTTTTGAATAAAGATTCGCTAAAGTGACACTTGATAAATTGATATTTCGTTGAACCGAGTAAATGCATAAATTAACTTTGAAAAACATGCCTTTTAACTCTGACAGGGAATTTATCTAACGAAATTAGAAAAATTGCAATGAATAGGTAAGTAGTTTTGAAAATAAGGAAGCCATCTTGGTTTTATGAGAAACGTTACGTTCGTTACGGTTACGAGTCTTTAGAATTATGCATAAGGCAAAACTAAACTAACATGGGTGTGATGTGCATTTGATAAATTAATTTCAAATATGTCACGAATTATTATCACTATTTTGTCATTCGTCCTTCATACCACCAAAGGTATTAAATGACACTATTCAGGGAGCGACCTTAATGAATGCACATAATAACTGCATTTAATACTACTGCTCCTTTTCACTGTACATTACTTATAAATACATATGTATTTGTAATAATTTAACGACCTCCGTTGCACGTTCGGTTATTCACCTGAACGCTAATTTTGAGGTCCCAGGTTCGATTCCCGGAGGAAGCTTACCAATCTGGTCGTTGATTATATACACCATATAAGTATGTTTTTATCTATGTACATTAAGCTTATATTTCTTAAACTATACATTGACTAGTACAAGAGGCTATACAATTGGTGTAATAGTGTTCTAATAATTATTAATATTTTTATACCACAGCAGTGTAGTACTTTCTTTCTTTTTTGAATCAGTACTCAACCGTTAACGGGATTGCGAGATGTGAATGGATGTTGTTATTTGATTTGGACTCACATTTCGATTTGACCTTTTGCTCTCCATATATGTCGGCAGATTCGTCATAAAGGGAGTGATTCATTAAAAATGTGGATTGTATTACTTACGAACTTCTACTTTGAGGATAATTTGCCAATAATTCTGAAGCTTTGAATTACATTTAGGCTAACGGTCCTTTAGGGTAGAGGTTAAGATGTAAATTTTCTAGTATGTGATCTGTGTGTCTTCAGTGATATCAAACCAACTTGATACCGATTCTTAAACGAGGTCTAGATGGCTTTATTGTTTTAAATAGAACATAAAGAATAGCAGGAAATTATTATAGGTAATATTATAGACCTGTATCTTTTAAGCATGGTGGAAAATATTTATTACAAGAGGTGGTACAAATTTGTAACAATGTATAGGATAAAATAATGTCATAGGTAACATCCGGTAGGAACATGATTTCCGCTACGAGAAAGACAATCACTATTTATGAGAATTCTATAAGCATATTATGAAAGTGGAAAATCCGATAATGTCATCTAAAAATATGTGTAACTATCTCGATTTCTTGTATTCAAATCAATAGCTTTATGGAACATTGTATGTAAAATTAATCTAGCTCAAACGTAAATTAGTAGACTAGACTGCAATAAGATTTGACCCGATTTGGGAGATAATGACGCAATTATTATTAGAATATTAATTGTGCTATTATTAGTATTTTGTTGTTGTACGCAACTTCGTATATACATAAATAAATATCACACAGAAAAATCGTTATAGAGTCCGGAATGTATAGCAATTAATAAGGGTAACAATAATCCCTTATCGGTCTAGATATTATTATACTAATTGTGTTTTGGCGATCCACCTGGACTCCTAGTTATAAGCCAAACATGATGGAAGGTTTACGCAATGTCATTCAGACTTTCGGGGATTATAGACGTCATTTCAATGAATACAATTTCAGTGTACCTGGCTCTAATTAGGGCAAACTATTATATATATCGGTATTCTCTACGAAATAGAATGTTTACGCTTGCTTTTATAATGTTTTACCTGTGTATGTGTATGTCTGTTTATTTAAACTATTTATTCAGTCAATTTATTTTTTTAAACCTATCATACGTTTCAATTAGTTAAATACATACGATTATAATAAAATTAATATTATTCAGTTATATGTGTGTCTATATCATTTGTTTCATTATAGTTTATGAAACTTTTATATATATATTTAGCAGAACTAGTCTGGTGTATTATAATAATAATTTAATATACATGTTTTAAATTCCAAATGTTTTTTTTTATTTTTTAAGCCATTTTACCTCTAAGGTTATGTCGGCTTAAGTACAAACACTGATGCCATGTCATTTGCACTTCTTGTTATTCCGTCGCCATGGTTACATCTACACCGCCAGCCGCTACAACCGAAGAAAAACGAAGCCGAAGCTCCAATTAGTCTCTTCCTTGTTCTTCGGTTCGTTCCAGTTGAGGATCCAAATACAATCCCAAAGCGAACATATTTAGCCAGTTTGGCATCACAATTGACTAAATATTCTGCCGAAAATAATTATTTGTATTTTCAACTTTCACTGAGCTGCTGACTTTATTGACGAACCATAGACAACTAAAAGCTAAATGTCAATAGTACGTTTTTCTATATTGTGCTCCTAAGAGAGGGGTAGATGAAGCATAATTAAATTCCAATACAACTTCGACATCAATACCAAAAGTTCCTGAAAAGCTATTAAGAAATATTGGTGAAACGCTGGTAGGCCTTCCCTTAATAGATTCAATTTTCTGATAGTCCTTTAGGACATACCGGGATGGGACGAAAGAATATGAAAAATAAGTAAGTTTAAACTTTTTAAATAATCATGTGGTTGAAGAATATAAATGAATAAGTTTATATTTAGAATGTAAAAAGCTAATGAGGAAAGTAGAGTTAGACGGGGTAGGCTGCGTAAAACTGAAACAGATCAAATTAGAGACATTCTTCTCAAGGATGTGTATTTAAGGTGTACGTAGTGTGAACAACAGAAGAGCATATATGAGAAGGAAATGGGAGTGAGTGAAGCAAAAAAAGAGTTGTCAGGATCGTTCCAGGTGGCGATCGATAGTCTATGCATTCTATGCCTATCCTGTTGAAGACGTAGAGGCGTGAATAAATGTATGTTTATATTTACAAAGATATTGCCAGTGTTAATTACTCTAATTATTATATGGATAGCTAAGCAACCGATGTTTGCCTTTTATCAGACAATTTATCAATGGAATGTTATTGTAAACTTTACACATATAAGCTGTGCTGCATGTTATAGATCCAAACTAATTAGGCCCTGCTCCAAACATCAATTGCCTGCATGCTACTTCTATTCGTGATTATTCATCAATATGTTGATTTATCAATACATCATTATTTAGCTAAATGCTTTCGATACATACACATATTTGTTACAAATGGAGTTACAAAATTATTAATACATTTATGTTTATTCACCAAATGAGAACTTTTACATAGATTATAGAAATATTAAGTTATTTCACGACATATTTACACGAATATATGTTTTGTTACGTATACGTAAATGGAAGGGTGCCAGCCATTATTGTGACAAAGGCGACATATTTTCTCCTTTACACATTATAACCAATCAAATGTGTACATATATATAGTACAGAGGTGGATTTGTGAATGTTACTGAAGCGAAAGTATATCGTCAAGATTGAGTTAAATTATGTTAGTTGAATTCCAGAAACACGTGTTACGAGCTTCTTAAAAAGTATAATTATAAAATAAGAATAACAGAATAATGTTTAAAAAGACATAGCTCTATCAATTCTATCTAACAAACAAACAATTTATAATGGCATCGAAAGATATTATCTGTATTTTGACACACATTTATCATGCAGGTCATGATAAACTTTTGTTTTTAATGCTAGAACCATTAATTTATTGTTGTGTATATGCAATTAGTATTCCACGAGCAGGATTTTCTAAGAATACTTAATCAACTTAATGATAAAATAGTTGTGAATATCTGTTCTTAAAGACGAATGTTCATGTAATGAATACAAAATAGTTTTAAGCATGTTTTCCATTATGTAATTAAAAAGTGTAATTGATTATGGCTCAAATACATGAGCATACACAATATTTTACTATTCATTTGTGTTTATTATTAACGTGAATGTCGAATGAGATTTTATTAAGCTTACAGTGTTTATCCTCATGTTGACATGATAATACAATTTGGTTGTGTTCGGCTTACAACGCTTTTGTTACTAAATACAAAAAATAAAATACCTTTCAAAAACCATAATTACATTACATTATTATAAAAGGAATTAATTTTAACAAACCTGAAATGTGAATGATAGGAAGTGTGGTGTTTATAAAAATTCAACACGAAAATTTCTTCCGTCTAGAAAAACCCAAGTAAAAGTAACTAAAGAATTTGATAGAACCATCAATTCTTTAATTCTATGGTAAAATTTTGCAATCGGCATTCCCAACATAAGATGGTAAGTTATATAAGTACTAATTTCAATAATAAACTGTACCTACTCAATACATAAAATTATAGGAGCCCGTAAAGTTTAATTTTATATTCAATAATAAAACCCATTAGTAACCTTATGATAAATCAGGATTTGCAAGGAATGCCTGTTAATAGTAAATATCTATTTTATTTTATTTGCACCATAACATTTGTAAGGAGTATTAATTGCAAATCCTTCTATCTTTAAAGCGTTGCTTTAGTCTTGTAGACGACTTCGATTCGTATAAAAAGAATATCACTTTCTGGCGTACACTTAAGCGTTAGATAAAAATGAGAACGGGGCTTCATTATCAAGCATAGTTCAAAGGTCTGACGAACTTTTGTTAAACAAATACTCCTTTTCGTTTCGTCTAGAACTGTTTATGTAAATTCTTTTTTTGTCGCAACAGATGCGGCGAAAACGTTAATTTATGCCTTGACATGGTTATTATCTCATTTCGTTTTACTTCTATCGTAAAATATTAAGTCTCCGTGATCTATTGTCTTATGTTTTCTATGCTGACAAAGTATCTCTTTGTCTTGTTAGTCATTTACTAACAGGTATTCAAACAAAACGTCCATTTGTCAGACAATCTATATTTAAATTAACCACACAAATTTTCTTTCAAAGATTTGAAACCAGGAAAACTATGAAAATATTAATTACTAATAAGAATACTAAGTCACATACAAAACGAGTATGGTATGGTCTTTATGTTGGGTAATAATATCGTTATGGGAAAATAAAACATAGTACCTTTTAATGGCAATAGTCACAACCTAATAATATAACATGTAAAAATGCTTAAATACACAAAGTTCACCTTTTCCTTAAATCACAGAATACCTATCTCCTGAAAAGAACAAGGTCTTTTCCAAAGCTAAAAGTGCTTACTTTACCCTTATAATGTAAAGTTAAATACGTTTAAAAATGTTTATTTAACAGTCTTTTACCTTAATTCCGTCAAGGGTTTTAGTCCCAGCTTTCACGTTTGCTTTATACTTGTCGGCATTTATTTCTTTTAGTATTTATTTAATTATATATACTCTTATTTTACTACGTACTTTCAAAAATGTAGAGTTTAATTTTAAATACAAAGTCCTTTTTCAATCGGATGGTTCACATTCTTTCCTCTTTAATCGTTTACCATTAGTAATGTTTATTTGTAATGTAGATTACACTTCAAAGTGTTTGTTTATAATTTGAGAACAATTATGCTTTGATGAGACGTTTCGTAAATTTTTCGTTTAACTATTTGTCTTAAAACATTTTCAGGTACTTCTACTGTTAATAGCTTTTAAGAAAACTAACGATAAGTACATACATAAAACATGGTACGCAATTTAAATGCACTCATTAGTTAAGTACCTCCTTTGTAAGGCTTTTAGAAGTATTTAATGAATGGAAACTAATTCCTAAACGAAACCTCAATCTTTTAAATAGGCAATACAAGATCTAGGGTATATACGTAATTAATAACAGTATTAAATAACATATTTGGCATTAAGACTTGATTACTTGAACTGTATGTGTATGGATTGCATGAAGTTTGTTAATAGAAGTATAATGATATATCCTTCAACAACCACCTTTTTATATTTATCTAAGCGAGATGTATCGCGTACACATATATAACAAAAAATCTTCCTTTTTGCTATTCCGACG
This sequence comes from Leucoptera coffeella, assembly GCA_030578115.1. NCBI lineage: Eukaryota > Metazoa > Arthropoda > Insecta > Lepidoptera > Lyonetiidae > Leucoptera > Leucoptera coffeella. The sequence goes on from JAMBLF010000785.1 coordinate 123,926, forward strand.
CGAGAACCCGCCGTATTAACTTCCAACTATTTTTCCATAGTCACTCTACTTTCTTAGAGATCTTTTAAATTGCTATTTTGTTGTCTCTTAAAAGTACTCTCATTTCAGAATTCGTTTCACACCGTATTATAAAAAATTGGCATTGACGACTGACTAGTTACTTTTTATTATGAGACTAAATTAAAGGGATGGGCTTGAAACCAATAATGTTTTATATTGCATCCTAAATATATAAGCTCAAACGCTACCTAAGACAAATTATTGTGTCTCCGAGGTTCTGTCCACTACGAAAGGGATCCAAGAACGTGAAAGAATAACACCTCTTCTACAATATGGAACGGTATGAAACACCACACACATTGAATGTGAAAAGACATAAGATATACGTAAAAATCAAACATATTGGTCTATAAATATAACAATTAGTCGCTAAGAGTCCTATTCTTTTGTAATCCAATCACATGATCGGTTCTTATATAATGAATCGGATAATATTATTTATGAAACATATTTATTCAGCTTTACTCCTACCAAGTGAATAATCTTTAATAATAAATTGTCTCTACCCTATTTTCTTGTATTACATACACATCACGCGTTATTCCCTGTAGAGGGAAAGGCAGAGATCAGGGATCCCCATTTGTCCCGATCCTGACAGACCACTTTCGCTTCATTGACACACATACACCTTCTCATATACACTCGGCGGTTTAAAGGCACTTCTAACGTCACCCTTTTTCAATATACATTATATTCACTATACATTATATTCACCCTTTTTCTTTATCATGCATAACAGGCTCGGAGCGATGAAAGTGTTTAGGCAAAGATTAAATGCTCTCTATGGGAATATAAGTAGACCTATATGTTTTAGTAGCTCATCAGGATTTACTTAATTACTTAACTTCATTTTAACATATATAGATATAATTTAATATACATATATAGATATAAACAACTAAAGGAATACGCGAAGAAATAGCATCTTGACACGTTGAAGCATTTAATTCAAATCCCAAGGTAACAAGAGCTAAAAAGCTTCCAAGAAAACTGAATTACGTAAGATCATACTTTTGAATAGAAATTAGGTAATAAAGTGAAGACTTGAATCGTAGGCGAAAAGCGGCTAACTGACTCTCTTCAAAAGGATAGACATTAAAGATTAAAGGAATTTATAGAGCGAAAGTAAACTGTAGTAAGAGGAAGATAATGAAGAACATAGTATACAGATCAAATTGGAGATATTCTTCCTAGAGCAGATGTATAGTGTGAGGAACAGAAGAGAATGTATGAGGAAGTTAAGTGATGTAAGTGAGAAGAGAACTATTTGCTAGGATCATTTGTGGTGTCGATAGTCTCTGCTTATCCCATGGGATATAGAGACTTGTGCTATGTATGTGTATGGCGTTATTGGGGATCTTAGTAATACGAAGCAAGATAACCTAGTGTCCTCTGCCTACCAATTAGTAGTAACACGTGTGTAACGTATATGATTAACCTAGTTATTCTTTATTTGAAATTGAAATTCATTAATTGTTTCAGTAAATATATAACGGCACGAGTCACTGCTTCACTTATATAGATCTAAATACTAAGCAATATAACCAGCTCGATTATTATTCAGTCTAAGGATGATCAAAGATTAAAATTAAACCTTTAGCCCAGCTTTAAGGCACGTATCATCCCCCATTAATTAAACTTTTTCGTAATAGAGATTTTATTTCTAAGAAAAGCTTTGATTTCAAATTAAATTAATTAACAGATGAATTAAGCAGTGAGGCATTTATAACATTTTAATTGTATATAATATGTTATTATTGTCCACCTAAGTTATATTTTATAAATGAATTAACATAAATAACAGAGGAGTTGATAACCAATAACCAAAAAGCAACTGTAATGGGTGAAGGTCAATTTTCTTCTCTTCCATAACATTGACAGGTTGCTAGCTCAACCTCCACAGTATTCCATTTACTGTTGAAAATAAAATGTTTGTATGTACATAACGATTATTATCTGTTTATTGCGTACATCTTTTCAATCACTGTCATTGTGTGACAGAGCATATTAGCATATTAAATATGAAACGTCCTATTTATAGATTAAATATGAATTTCATATACGACGTCTTTCTTTTGTCACAGTTAACAACTATATTTGGTATAGATAGAGTAACCTTGAAATTATTTATGCAATGTTAATATTAAATAATGTAATGCAAATAACTAATTTCAACATTAATAATAATTGTTTTTAAAACAATAAGCGATCGCTTTGAATAATAACTATTTGTACTGACAAATGATGTATACTAATAAGTTTATATTGTGTAATTATATATCCATATTAATGTGTGTACAAAAACATTTCGTATAGTAAGTAGAGTATAGCGGTAGCAACAATATTGGTGACATAGAGACCCGTAGTATCTGCTTATATTAAGCTTAAACGTTATAGATAATTACAACCCCTTGATTGTATTGAATTGGAATCGGTTATTACAATTATGGGCCTATTATAAAATATCTCTATATCATTAATCCATTTTTTATATTAAGTTGATTATAATTAAGAATAAATATTGCAATTTATTATATTCGACGTTTGTATCAATATTTTGTAAGTGAATGATAGAGAAACTTAAATAGTGAGTTCATACCGGCTGCTTCCGTATAGCAGCCTACACACATAAGGCATTACCTTAAAGAGCTACACATAAGTATTATCAGCTGTAATGTAAATAACGTGATTGTGGGTCACATGTTTTTGAAGCCTTAAAATTCTAGCGCCACATAAAAAGGACAATATTCATTATGATTAAAATTTCATCACAAGAAGCTGACATATTTGGGAGAATAGTACGGTAAATGTATTTTACGTAATAATAAAGAAACATAAAAAGAACTTACACGCCGCTTTTCCTTAGGCTTTTCAGCCGAGTGCTCCTGATAATTGATTCTCATGATTAAACAATCCCACACACAAAATTCATGAACTTTTACAAATTCTCCTCGATAAAAAGAAACACTTTACTTCAAGAATCATGGTCACCACTACACTGTTAATAAATAAAAAAATCCATAGAGTATGGTAGCAAAAAGTTTGGTTAAAGTTTTCCACGAATGGCGCGAAGTATTGAGGACGCGTCCCTAGCGAGCGGGATCCGAGTCAAAATGCAGGCAGTGGGCTTCACGAAGTGTGCTCCGCCCGCCCCCCACTACGCGTAGATAAATCACAATCAAATTCATTACCAATTACACTGTTTACATACATGTTTTATCCGCCATGTTTATGCGCAAAATCAATATACATTTTATGTTCCGCTAAAAGCTGCTAAGTGAACGCAACTAAGTAATAAGTCATGAATGTCGACGCTGCATACAAATGGTCGTCCATGTTCTTTAGCGCCTTTTAACTTGGTTGTTTATGGGATTATTAAAATGGCATAATGTGAAACATTCCTTGTGGGTCAAGGAAGAAGTGGCAAGGCATCGGCAAGATGCACTTTGTTTCAAAATTCCAAAGAAGCCTAACCCTAAATATATTTTGTCAATGGTAATAATATGAAAATTAGGATCTAAACACATTTTTTTCTAGACTTCTAATTGTTTTAGTTCACTTTTTCCTAGTTTGTCTTTAAATTAGTAACAGCATATACTTTTTCGTAAGTATATATGTATAATGCAGGATCATATTTTTATTAGTTAATGATATTCCTGAGAATACAGCATTGCATTTATATACGCAAGAAACATGGTTTGGGGAATTGCGGATATCTAATTAATTATTTGCAATCTCTGTTTACTTCCATTTCAGTGATCAATTGTTGTAAAATGACTCCATATTAAATCATTTCTCCTATATTTAGCTTTGGACTATTGGTGTCAACCATAAAGAAGATAATAGTATGGAGATCCTTTGATTTATTGCGTTTTAATTATAGCTTTGATCGCGTATCTTTGAATAGGATGTAAGTGGGATTTGTTATTCACACATTTTCATTAAAATACAATAAAACGAGACAATAAGTTCAAGATAAAACTTTATTTTCTCACCAACCTTTTTAAAAAAATATTTAAATATTCATAAAAATACTCAACTAATATTTTTTTATAAATAGTTCTGGGGTTTTAATAAAATATAACCAGTTGATATTTTTCTTTAATTTTACAAACGCACGTACTACGTATACGTACCTAGTAGGAAAGAAAAAATATATGAAAAGGTAAAAAATATTTCATCGATACTACCTACCTACTCAATAGTCACAGACTTAGACGTTATCTAATTTCGTTCAGCATAATCAATAACAGCGTCAACTAACAATTGGAACCCACACAGGGCTCTCAATGTAATTCCTAGTAGCAGTTGCACTAAGCATTTAATGCATAAAGTAGTCACTGCTAATGGTTACAAAGGAATCATAATTCCGAATTTATTGTCCTCAGGACTTATGCCGTGGCAACTGACCTTCCCTGGGCATTAATCTAACAACCTTATCTACGGTGAGGGAAAGCATTGTGAGGAAACCTGCCTTCTCGTTGTAACGAAACACCTTTTACCCATCTTTGGAAATGGATAACCCATATCATTGTTTCGCGAGGGATACTGACAAATGTAAGAATTCTCTCGTTTGTGAGAACACGAAAGAAATCATAAATTAGATGAAGCTTGTGTGACGTCAGTGGTTTTTTGTGTTGTGTTTTTTTTTTGTACATTTCAAGCAGTCAGGGGAACGCGTAATTTCTACAGTGAGGACAATATCATAAGGAAACCTGTAAAGAATTGGAATAGTACTAGTTTGGTTACAAGAAACACCACCAGTAAGTAATTCGTAACTATCTGGTACAAAGTCAAAGATGTGGTCGTACATTAATGAAACAATGTGGTATTCAATTTCTTTGGGTACTTGTCCGAATATTATATATGCGTGTTTGTCTTCAACTTGTTACATGTTATAACTAACCTCGTGAGTACGTATTGATCGAGTATGTAAGTTATCTAAAAGGTTATATTGTGACGTTGAATGTTTTATCACAATGAATACCTAGTGTTTAGGAATGCTTAACTTGCTAAGAGGCAGAATAAATATACATGTACTTTGTGAGTTTGATAATGTGAGCGTTTGCATACTCAAAATTACAGCAAATAATGGCTAGACTATTATCGACACCTACTGAATAAATACGAACCAGTCTGTTTGCTGTAGACACAGAAACTCAAAATCTTTTGTATTTTATATGGAAGGTGATACTCCACAAATTTGCAACACGGCGCGGAACCTTCAAATATAAGAGTATATTTATGTTTATAAAGATCTTAGACTTTTTAGTGAAACAATTAGTGGGTGGAGCTTATTTTTTTCTTTTTACGATTAGTATTCATCTACCTAAATAAAATTTATATAAATAATAGTAGAAGATAAATGTTGATCTAGGATGATTACAATTCGTCTCATTAATTTGTTGTGCCAGTTATTCAATAAAAGCTTTAACGATTGCCTATTCTTTCACAATATAAAAAAGTGTACCGCGTAAATACTTAATTACCATTAAAATAGAACTCGGACAAGAAGGTAAAGCCTTCTTGTCCGAGTTCTATTTTAATACGGCATTGAAGGGTTTATATTTCCTTAATGATCGAAAATTTCATAAATACTACGAGAATAAACCCTTGTCTAATTTAAAAAAAATTATTAAATTAATAGGATTAAATTTAACACGTTTTCAATACGCAAAGTCTATTTTAATTTAACAGTTTATACTAATTATTTGTGATCATTATTGACCTTAGTAAATTACACTAAATAAAATTGTAACGAATGTCTGAATCTACTGCCTAGTCTCCAGTTAATTCTATATAAATGGAAGCAATATGAGATGGATTAAGCATGGTGTCATCACAAAATAAGAACGATGTAGGAAAAATACTTTCATTGGTCTACGAGTATGTGAGTCCTTTCAATATCTTACCGTAGACCCGTTAATACTGCTAATTATTAATTATGTACTTTGTAATTGTTTGGGTTGCGTAAGACATTTACTCACTGAGTACCTGAGTAAATATGGGTAATTGGATACTAAACAGACCAGCGTGGTGTGAATAGGTAACGTACGATGTTTAATGTGGGTCACCTAAGCCACGAGCCGAATGAACAACGAGTTGGAAAAACTACGCTGACGTTTACTATACGACGTAAGGTTCCGTTTTATTCCTATGGTTGTAACCATTTCCTAGTAATTCCAGTTAGTAATAAACCTAACTCGGAACAGTGACCTTACCTGAGTATATACTCGCGTTACGGCCTCTATTCTTTGCGACGTTTTACTTTGCGTAAAAGTTAGATTTCTTATATTATGTTAACTCTCGATAACCCTGAAAATATAAAATATATTAAAACCTAAATTTATATTTTTTTTAAATTTACTAAAAACCTACCTTTTAAAATCGTCCAATGCCTCACAAGCTCAATGATACAATCTGTAATACTACGATGCTAAGTTTTATCTAAAGCTGTTCAAAAAAGTATCCATTGCTCAGATTAACTGTAATTATCGATCGGATAGTCATCGTCAGCCGAGGCTTACTTTCCATATGAAGCCTACTCGCCTCTCCAAATTTAAATCACTTACCAAAATGGCGAGATTAGTTATCATTCAATTTGATTTGGCGCAATGATTGACGCACAACTAGAACTTATGTGCTTGTGACGCAATAGCAGAGGAAAAATCGATAATTAAAGTTCAGGCGTGCACTCATACGGTTCTAATAGACGACTAGGACAATCGATAGGTAATTTATGCAAATGAACACGTTCCTTTCAGTAATTGATACTTATTAAAACATGCATATATACATTCAGGTCCCTTAATTTCGGGATGAACAGAACAGCGGTAATATATCGTATGTCTTTTATTATGTGTCTTTTTAGCATACATATTTATTACTGTGTATACATATATGTTTAAATTTAAACCTAGCTATTCCCCACAACATGAAATAATCAGGGTTTTGTAAACGCTTTACCGCCTGTCACGTAGACTATATGGTTAACGTGAAGATTCGAGGTGGTCGAAGAATCATTAACTCCGTTAATAGTTCTGGTTTCTCCCCCGTTAATAGTCATTAATATTTGAGTGCTTTGATTTAAATTAGATAGAAAAATTCTAGTTAAAATTAGTTTAACTGATATATATACTCTTCGGCTCATTCGGTGAATGTAACATTAATGACGTCAACCTTTTTCAGTACTTAGTATATTTTTGCGTCGTTTTGCCGATCGCGTACTCTTCCACCCCCTAACTTCTTCCATTTAAATAATAAACATCTATCTTATCTATATCCTATTATGTATATTATGTATACATATAAAGCAAATAGGACATATAAAAACTATCTAACTGCCATTCTTCCCAGAATAGTGTATATAGAGGGACAAAAGACATGGCTAACTACCGTTAATCTAGTTAGTTAGTTGCTAGTTAAATACTGATGAAATCAGAGCAATTGAATAGTAATTTTTAGCTTAACTTAAAAAAAGATGTCACCAACCAACCCAACTGCTAAATTAAATATTTTCATCTTTATGTCTAGACAAAGGCTTAAAACTTTATTCATAGCTCTTAGTTGATATTCATGTATTTATTTTTAAACAAAGTATCTCTCTTTTTTCAAACGACTGTTTTCTAAATTGTCAAACACAGAAATAAGCAATATTTCGTTCCTAATGAAGATACTTCTGCTTCTTTGTATTCCTTTCAAATTAAATCATAAACGGACTACGCATTCTATATAGTACCTAAGGTTTAAGTTGCGGTAGTTCTCACACCTCGCTAAGGTTTCCACAGCTGCGAAATGTTTTACTTGATCCCGTGACTATGTAACACTCCTAAATCCGTGTAACCGATATCCATAACCACAAAGTATCAAGGAGATTTGCGACATAGTCTGACTAACACCTTTCCCATTAAATTAAACGACTCTAGTGCTCAACACTGATGTAAGTGCTAAATATCCTGAATAATAAACTTTCCCGTGCTTTGTAAATAGCTACAAATCTTCTCGGTATATTTTAAGTCTCTGACGTATAAGCGGTAAGTAGAATATGCCACCATGCCCATTACATCGTCAATTAAATCAATAATGTTCAATTCTGATAAATATTTATAATAAAATAAATGAAATATTTATTTGTCAAAATAATTAGTTTCCTCATTTTCTAAGTATTCTGTCTGGAGTATTAAGTATCGACATAGGCTCTCTTCAAGAATCAGGCTTATACCTGTACACCTATAATTTTCAGTCTTTCAATTGAGAAATAAAATTATTTGAAGCTGTAGTTTTATCTATAAGACAAGAAATACATTAGCGAGGTAAACAATTACAAATAACTGGTAGGTTTCGCAGGATAATATTGGGCTTTTGCGTTCGTTACGCATGATTAACTGATCACCATCTCCTTTGTAATTATAATTGTATTAAGTTGTGGGGAAGTTGACGCTAAGCTTGTTCTTCTAAATATACATTAGAATACGAGTAGCAAAATTTGCTGAAAGTTTCAAATGAAATGCTAAACAATGTAAGATAATTAAGATCTATTTATATATGTAATTTCAGGGTATTTTGAAGCAATGGCTGTGTGTTATTAACTTTTATTGACATGGTAATAATAAGTAAATATTCGGGGGCTATGTCTGTCTAAGAATAAATTACTTTTCAGTCATGCCGCCGTATTCATGGAAAAAGAAAATGTATACATGAATATTTATAAATGACGTATATTTTCTTCCATCCAATGCTGACGTGATTTTCAACGTTTCAGTGCCGTGACTGGAATAGGAGTGGGATGTGGAGCTACTACCGAATTTATTCCAGGAATTAATAAGGTGAGGGGAAATGATCAAATCGGTCTCCAAATAGGCACTAGTTAGCGCTTGTATACTGTGATATAGAACATCAGATGTCAATTAGGGTGCTGACTATCTAGCGATAACTGGAATTGTTTGATACCATTACAAGTACAAGTTCGGAAATGGCAGGATGTTACAAATTTCTTTGTCTTTTAGGGATTACAGCTTATATAAAATATTCATACTAGCTTTGTTGATGTCGAATTTGATCGAATTGTAAAATTAGCCTAAAAAATTACTTGCAAATTTGCTAATTGCCAGAAAAAGACACTGGGTGTCATATTCAATTGAATTCCCAGATCAGTACAAGACAATATAACTTTCTTTATACCATATACCGTTCCCTACATAGCTGTGTTCACATCAAAGAAAGCCTAAGAAAGACCCCAAGGAAACTGCAATAACTCGTTTAATCTCAAGCTTCGATCAGCAGACAAGCCCGTTGGTTGGCTCAATTCGATTTATTGTTTTAGGAATGCAATTCGTTACTTATTCTCACCCACGTTAGCACTTGCAACTGGATAGCTGCCTCTAAGGAAGCGTGCAGATGACCAAACTTAAGATTGGCATTTATTTTACTATTTATGTCAGTTATTCTTGCTAGACGTAATGTTAAATAGCTTCTGAATTGGGTAGATTCTTATGCCTTCATTGAGAAATCATTTCACAATACTCAAATCTATGATCGTATACATATATAAATTGAACGTGTATGTTTCCCTTTAAATGTGTTATATTTCTACAAATTGTCATTGTCATATAGCATAAGCTTTGAGCTTCGACGGGTGGGAATAATCTTACTTATTATGTATTAAATTTAAAAAGAATATTTATCTGGACTCTCGAGTTTGTACCTTACAAATATGTATGGTACATAACTTGATACTCCTTTTATTTTACCAAGCTCTTAATTTAACTTGCATTCAATATGAACTTATCCTTACTTACCTATAGTCAACACGCGATACTAACGAACTTGTTAAGTATCCTATTGAAATTTGACGTGAAAACTGCTGTTTTCGTCCATAAATCACTGCTTAGGTGTTACATTCCGGTAAAGTTGCGCGATGTTGACCCATCGTATCTGACGTCCAATTTAAGTATGAATTTAGAAATACTATCATAGCTACTATAATAACACTACGATAAAAATAACCCTCCCTTTTAAAGGTAAGTTGTAAGATCTTCTCAACATAATTATATAAAATTGTAATTAGTACATACAACTACTATTTATCATCATACTTCATAATTATGCATAGCCCCTGATGTTGATTTGTTAAAGATATGATACATAACAGGACGAAAAACATTTATATATTTAGAGTAACATTACAACAAAACGTAGACATTGTATTAGTAAGGAAGACCAATATCCTTTTCCTTTTTTCCAAGAGCTCACTGTACCAGTAATCTACCGTTCTAATTAAAATGTCTAGAAGAGTACATGATTCAGTTCTCTACTAGTTCATCTCAAAGAGATCTTGTTCCAGGCGATTCAACGGATACCGCAGGAACATGTATGTATGGTAAATTAGCAAAAAATAATAATCTCCGTCCTGAATTCAAGTGCACAGATGGTATTTACGCAGCCTTACCGGTACGAACCAGTCTAAGAAGAGCTAAATTGATGCTATGTTCAAGCTTAAGGCAAAGGTAAAGTTACGCTGGACGTTGATGGTTATACTTCGCGAAATGCAAGTCAATCGCTCGTGCCGCTTTCGTCGATGTACGGAGCGAATCAAATTTGCAATAATACGTTTTTTAAGGCCCTTTAAGGAACAAATTATGGGAACGGTGACGCTTTGGACCGCTTTATTTTAACAAATTATGGCCAGACAGGTTCTGATTCGACTTTTAAGTAGGCATTAAAATTTATAAAACACAGAGCTCGGAATTTAAGAGTTATCGAAGGCTTTGCTGGGAAACCACCCACGGACCAAGTACGTATTAATTATAACCTTAATTTTGGATCAAGAAAGTGTTGTGACTATTATAGATACCAACTAAAAAGTACTTATACATACAACTCGTATGTATTATACATACTAAAAAGTACTTGTAAATACAGCTACTGGAAACAACGCGCACTATGCAACGTGAGGAAACCAGACCGATAGAAGTCTAGAGTACATAATAAGTTTAGTAGTCACTAGGCTACGTTGACTTGGTCTACATCTGTATTAAAGAGTGTCACGGGTCACCATAACAATAATCAGCTGATGGATCAACAGACTGCCTTTACGAGCATCGAAGCAAAGGTTCCAGTCAAACGGGTACTAGAGTATCAATTTGTTTATCAAACAACACATACTTAGGTAACTGTACTACTGGAGTTGAATTCCGATGCATCGGTCTACTTATTAGCGAATGATTGCTCTCGAAATGGGAGCACTTAAGAACAACTGATATAGAATGAGTAAATCATTCATTTCATAATACTCGTCCTAATAAGTAGCCAGATACCCTGCTACTACTATTTTAATTGATTTTTATTTTCGATTCTTAGTCCTTACATTTGTCTACGACAGACTATATGTTATATTATATATGTGTGCATGTAATATAAAGGGTCTTAATTAGTAACTTTAATTTCTATATATACTAGTCTAGGAAGTAAATAGATTGGTTACAATCTGCTATTCTGCTATGCAGTACGTGGTAAAACACCCTTTTTATCAAAACAATTATATTATTTTCCAACTAACTTATAAGTTAAAACACTGAAGCATTTCAGGTGACCTCCGAGATACGATACACCTTTCCTAAAAATAACTATATTATAGTATAGTAGTGTATCTACATACATAGACATCACGCCTATTTCGCTGTAGAGGGGTGGGCAAAGATCACGGATTAGCTTCATTGACACTCATACACACATAGATACTTCTAACGTCAAATTCTCAGTAATATTATTTAGTAGAGTATACTCGTGTGTTAATATACTTTCTTTATATTAAAGTGTAAGGGTATTTTATATTTATTTTTGCATTTTGCAGTAACCGTTCTTTTTGTTTTACTGATTATAACAGCAGTATCGTATGGTAATACAAAATTATATTAGAAGAGAATTTAGTGGAGTGGGGAAGCACTATGCCACACGCTTAACTTTGTATTTATTTACTAGCCCATAGGTGCCTTTGATGTTGGCTATGACAAAGAAACTGTGTTTATTGCCACTTGGCGTGAGCGGCTACGTTCAGCCACAGTCAAACCGAGTAATTTTAATTTTGGAACCTGTCACAAAAACGTCAACAAGGTTAATAAGGAAAACTTTTTGATTAGACTCCTGCATCAAGTTAAAGACTTAAACTTTGAAATTGAATGAAATTAAATTTTGTGAATATTTTGCTGTAACTTAATGTTAACTTAGAATTATTGTTATTAGTCATCCAATCTATCAATCTTTTTCTATTATACAATACGTTATACGAGTATATTATACAATACGTTAGCTACTAGTGATAATTGTTGGAAAATGTAAAGGGAAATAAGGAATTAAATTGAATGTATTGCAAAAATTCTGATTTCATTGTTCAATAAGTTGCAGGAACGCAAAGCATTCGCCAGCTTTGCCTGAAACGGCATTTTGATATGTATGTAATAACATTTGTGATTTATTTCATTAACTAAGCAAAATTGTCATTACAATAATAAGGGGAATTATAAAACGAGCGAACAAAAAAAAAACTTTGCGACTGATGATGACATACTGTTTTAATAACTTGAGCGGTATGAATTTGAGTAAGCGAAAAATTAACTAAACTGACGACGAATATTGATTTATAATAAAATCCAGAACGAGCTTACAAAAAGTAGATTGTGATAAATCAATTTCAGATATTAAAATTTTATCCGAGCGACTTCATTACTAAGTGAGCGACTTGAAAAACAGAGAGGGCAACTTCAATATTAAGATAAATTCGATTTTTCTAAGTGAGGTTATACTTAGCGAACTACTAAAAAGTTCACTTTGAGCAAAGTTTTGTAAGCTGCTATATTAATGATAATTGATTACTGATATTCTATTTGAGGGCTTATGTTTTTTATTTTGATACGCTTTTTTAATGAAAACTACAGATTTTTAAGTGCGGTAGGTTAGGTTAGGTTACTTTATTTTTACAGAGTACATTGTTTTATTTAATTACCCTTATATTTCGATAATAAAATTTCTCAACTAATAGAATAGTGTTTCTTCAAATACTTATTTCATATTATTTTTGTTTTTTAAATGTGAGCTCATTATACTCTGCTCATCAGTGTATTTTTCAAAGTAGTTTTTGTATTCGAAACACTTTATTTAAGATAAAATGCCGCTCAGTATAAAAAATACATTTGCCAAATATTTAAAAAAATGCAGGACGTAACGTTGACCCGCAAACAAATATTAGGTCGCTCAAATATTATGAAGCTGCTCATTATGTATTTTAAGTAACTCAAATTAATTTTTGTAGAGTACCCGCCACATAAGGTGGCAGTTGGAGGCGTCGCCACAGTCGCGTAATCCAGTGTTGCCAGTAAACACGCCAAAACTAGCACTCACTGTGCCATACGGCTCGATACATTATATTGAGGTTTCATTTGTAACGATCTTTGGTTGCAGAGCTATAAACTCAAATAAAACAAATTAATATACCAAAGTCAAAAGTCAAAATATTTTTATTCAAAATAGGCCCTATCATAAGCTCTCTTTGAAAGTTATTTTATGATCTAAGTACAAATTAAAAAAACTATATATTGACAAAAGGAATATATATGAGTGAAGTGGAAGGGCGGTTACGTAGGGGCCGGCCTAATAAGACATATATGTAACAGTCAGATAGACGCTATATTGAAAAAAGGTGACGTTAGGAGTACCTATACCGCCGAGAGTGTATTAGAGAATGTATGAATGTCAATGAAGCGAAAGTGGTCTGTCAGGATCGGGACAAATGGGGATCCGTGATCTCTGCCTACCCCTCTACAGGGAATCAGGCGTGATGTGTATGTATGTATGTAAAAAAACTATTTCAAACATGGCACAAAGCATTGTCTTTACATATTTTTACCGAGGTTAGTTCACCAACCATTTCGGCTGCTCAAGATGCCACGTCATGAAGACCACGACCGCTCTGATAAGAGCGTAACGATTGAGAAGAAGAAGTTCAGCGGAGACCCTTGGAGAAGAACTAACAAGAAACTCCAGAAATCAATTTATTATAATCACCCTTGACAAACATAAAAATTACAAAGAGTGGGCAAAAAACACAACGCTGGTAATACTAAATTTACCTTTCATACAAAATAACACGCAATAGCGGAAACGTCAAATTTAGTTCCAAGTTTGGCTACTGCCACCTTATGTGGCGGGTACTCTAAGTTGCTGTTCTGTTGATTTCTCGTCACTCGCAGTCAGTCGCTCACTTAGTAATTCTATAACCCAAATTAATTAATTTTGACACTTAGAACTGTAATTTACAGTCACTCGTTTTATTGCTATCCCAATAATAACACTAATGAGGTACACAGCTAGCTTATTTTATTTTTGAAGTTATTGTTACAATTCCATACTTTACTTAATGGTAACACAAACAGTTTAATTAACTCATTCATTTATTCACTCATCCGGTTATATTTAACCTTTTTTGGAAATAAAACATTAATATTACAAAATATAAAATAACACCTTGTAGACAAAAATAACATAAATAAATAATTACGCTAACATTTCTAAACTTCATAAATAAATATTACAAAATAAAAAAGAACTCCTTATTATTTAATGAATTAATAGTCAATATTTCATTCAATATGACCACAATAACACACATTGTCGTCGCCTGTACCGACACGTACGCTTCCCCACATCAATGCAATGCCGATTGAAATCCATTTGTTTTTACTAATAACAATTTTTGTGTACGCTGCCTTATATTTAACAGGAACTGCGTGTGATTCAAGGAAGTTTATTTCATCGACACATTTCGAGCGATCACAGATTTTGTTCCTTTGTTCTTCTCTCATACGATGTATGTAACCATTGCCTAAAGATGTTTATCTTATAATCCAATTTCCAAATACATCAAGTTGCTTCCGTATATTCGATTTGACGCATCCTTAATGAAAAGACAAGTCGAAAACATACTCGAGGTATAGGAAAGCTGAGGCTTTATAAAATTTTCATACTAATAAGAAACCATTTTAGTTCGCTAAGCTTATTGCGTTACCTTGCTGACTGATAAGCTATTCGCTATTTGGTCCCTGTTTTGTTCACAAAAGAATAGAATCACTTAATAAAAAGGTGTATATACATGTACATATAATTAATATTTAAGGAAATATCTAAATATGTCATACATACTATCACAGACTTACAGTGGTGGTACTATACAAAACTTGTAAAAGATGTTTAATATGGACTCTTAAGTGACAGATAACCATGTAATATGCAAATTGTTTAAGAAGATTAAGTAAAGACTAATAATCTCATTGCAGCGGTACTTACTTTGACTTGTCAATATGTCGAGCTCAAAGGATACGGTGAATTTAATTAATTTATTACTGTCAACAAGTTTCAATCGGATTAGTACTAAGCGCTGCGTTTAAGTGTTTAATTATTATCACATACAGATTTTAATATTACAGTCACACAATCTTCGTCTCATTTTAAATATGTACATAATGTTTTTATGCATAATAATTGGCATACATGTGCAGTTAGTTTTTATTAGAGGTGGTACTGTTTACGTTTACATAAATAATAGTTTCGTTTGGTTTCAAAATCACAAAATACACTAAGAGGCACGCATAGCTCAGTAACAGACTGCCTAGAGTCACGATCACAACGTATTGTTTCCACCAGGAATCCAACTGGCTTTCTAACATAGCCCAAACACCAATAAATATCACGATTTCAAAAGAGCAAACGATAATCCAAAATACGTGCCAGACACGAACATGACGAAATCTTATCTTAAACTCCATCAAGCAGAACAAATAAATAAACGCCAGAAATATGTAAAAACATCTTCGGTATGTGCTCGCAGCTGGAACTATTAAAAGCAGCAGCATAATCTGGTAATGGCAGAACAAAATAACAATGGAAGCGACCGGGCATACAATACTAAACGTCGCTATGGACAGAAGACGGGCGATGAAAAACATATGCCAACCAAGGAAATGCATGAGAGCGGCCGTCGCATCCTGAGGTTCCAGTCCCCTTATGTATGCCCTGGGTACCGGTCGAGGCAAATCCGGTTCATCCATAGGAACCTCTACATATTTCCTACGAGGAGGGGCTGACAACCAGGTCGGTATGGACTCAGCATTCTCTATAATTCTCTCTGCGAACTGCGAAATGGATAACGTAGGCGCAGGTTTTGTCGGTGGGGGTGTTAAGCTGATCCTTTCTATTGTGTACTGTGTATCCCTTCTTCTCGGTGCTGTTCTTTCGATAATAGTGACAGGTCTCAAATATTCGTCATCACTGTTCTCTGCGCTATCGTTGTTATTTGTTGCTATTTCGATTTCGCTGTCGTCAGTGAAGAATTCTTTGCCGGTTATAGGTGAAAATTGTATGAGATCGCTGTTCAATCTATTGTGTATCACACTGTTGGATATGACGGAGTGGTTTCTTTGATTTCGGGCTATAACCGGTTCATATATAGGTTCTGTTTCTACTTCAATGATAGGTTCGTTAGTTTGTTCTGTCTCTGCGTCAGTTTTAGTCTCTTTTTCTATCTGCTCGTTTATATTATTTTGTTCTAAAGCTTGTTGTATGCTCCAAGGGTACTTTCGTCCGCATATTTTCTCCCTCTCGAACCTTCGGTACACCGTTGCAGTGCTAGCCATTCGAAGCGTGGACGCGACTATGCTGATGAATTGTAATGGCACTGTAAATAATTAAAATATGTTTCACTTTCCTAGCTGTACCTTACAACTATAATTGTTATAAATAAATCGTTTAAAAGATTGTGAAAAACATAAGAGACGACATAAGACTTATCAATATACGGTAACTAAATGTTAATATACTTGTAGTGGTAAGCGCACTTACAGGTGAAGAAATGTAATTTATGCCACAATTTTTTAATTCCATTCTCAACATGGCATCGAATCTCATATTAGCGATGCAGGCCCTTCTAAGTTACTTTTAATGTATGAAGAAGCAACAAACCTATCTCAAACATCGGATCCATCGTTGCCAACATATTTATAATATTCAGCACCGAATGTGGGGCAGCGTGAAGAAAAGATTGCAGGAACAAATAAAGTTCAGTTGGCGATGGAGCTTTCACCCGACGCATAGCATCATTCAGTCGATCATTGTCATCAGCTCTGATAGCGAATAAAGCTTCCGTCCACCAGAATATTTGATGACAGTACCTGCAAATTTAATTATCATACATATCATTCCTGGCTCTCGGCACAGGTCAACTAGAATTCACGAATCTAGGATAAAATTATCCTGGTAAACTACTTTTGCTAATTTGACATCCTTAAATCATTATTATAATATAATTAACACATAAATTATTTATATAAGTACGTGATTATCGTTTTCCAGACCACTACTTTAATTAATTTGCTTAATAAAATGTTAGTAGGTATAGTTAGTAATGTCTGCCGTACGTTACGCGTTATTTGCTTTTAGAACGTTTATAATATACGGAATGATACTCAAAAACAAAATACCTTGCAATACTATTGCATGATAGGCTATATTCCTAACTTGTCACCAATCAATGTCATCACAACCATGATATTTATTCTATATCAAGGTATAATGCCTCAGAGAATGTGTCCACCCCATAAGGAATTTAAGCACTCGTCCTAGATATATGTCTATATACCTTCCAATAGCAGTGACAGGAAAAACCGTGAAATTGACGAACTGCATTGCAATCCATTTCAAATCCTTCATGTGAATTTCGAATTTAGTGGAGGTATCGTCTATTTGCAGCCCTGGAGGGGGGAAGCTCAATGTAAAAAACAGACTTATTACAGCAGGCAGAACCATAATAAATATGCTGAATGCCATCAATCTGAAACAGAGGAAAATAAATTATTAGAAGTATAGTTATTTTCTATTAGTAACGCCTGCATACATTAAATAGCAAAAATAACAACATTGATATTGCTAATAATGATCATACAGGTACTAGTTGAAATTTGGATTTATATACATTTTATATAAAGAAATTAAATCAGAAGATCAATTCAATGAGTTGTATAGGATGACTTTACGGATTACATAACATATTGAGTTTATCCCTTAGTTGCGTCCTAAAG
Source organism: Leucoptera coffeella (assembly GCA_030578115.1). NCBI lineage: Eukaryota > Metazoa > Arthropoda > Insecta > Lepidoptera > Lyonetiidae > Leucoptera > Leucoptera coffeella. The sequence goes on from JAMBLF010000785.1 coordinate 142,108, forward strand.
CATTTGGATATGCAAAAGTGTGAGTAATATGGTCTAAAGGCTAAGACTATAGTATTATATTATGTGTGGCTAAGACGAAATGTGACCCATTTCTCTTTGTTAATTTATCAATCTAGCTTAATTTATGTTGATACCGATATAATTTTTGCCCGAAACCAAGAGACCATTTAAAAAACCATATAAGAAATATTTTTCAAACTCACGGCTTATTCCCGCTTTTATAATGCTCATAGGCAAGGGTGATGTCGAAGCACATAAGCGTCAAATACACAAGAAGTCCTCCGCAAGAAGGTAGAACTCTATGCAGGAGTATCGCTTGCCATGTTGGTAGTTTCCATCCTAGAATTTCACCCGAAGTTTCCTTGTCCACTGCACAAACCACCATTTTCAAACAATTAGTTTATCACTTATGCTCATATTTATAAAATAAATCACCATAATTAGTCATTCTATAGATACGTTTATTTAATAATATTTTTCTAAAACACTCATATTCACGCTGTTTCATATAGCTTTTAGCTACATAAACAAAATACTAGTTAGGGGTATCCATGATTCACAAACTGCGATAAGAATTCTAAATGATAAGATTAGTTAGAGATACAAGTTAGTAATGTGTGTGTATCTCTGTATCCTTGACCAATCTAGGTTTTCTATTTGCTTGGCATTATTACGAAGTTTGGAATGCATAGCAGTCATCACGATTTTAAACTATTTCGGAATAGTAAGAGGTTTGAAATATTCACTCAACATCCTTATGTTCACTAGATGGATAAAATTGAACAAGATGAGAGAGCCTCAATTATTTCAAAAATGTTATTCGATGATTGTGCTGGATCAGTATACAAATATTTCTCATAAGTCGTTAAAATTATTAAAGTACGGAGAATTGAAATGTAGAATTTTGTTTTAATCCCGAATTCAAACCTAACTCACGCTCTTTTTTTATTGTGGTGGTGTATTCATAGATACTATAGCTAAATTTCTTTCACTAAATATGAAAAACTTCAATAAAAGAAGTGAAAACCAGGAGATAAACGTAATCGTTATTTAGATACAATTATTGTGAATAGTATTGAATTGAATAAACAGAATTTTCATGGAATGGAATGCTGTTGTGTTGAATGAGAGGTTAGGTTATTTAGTTCAAAATAAAACTTTAGTAAAACGGCGTATTACAAATTATTATTTTAGGAATTTAACTTTGTTTGTTTAGGTTACAAAGGTTAATCAAATGTGATTATAATTAATTCTTTCCTTTTCCTTAAATACTTAGATTTTCAAGTTAAAATGTATCGCAACAAAATATTAGATATTTTGAAGTATTCTAGCTGTAGGAAAGTCGTTCCAAACATAAAGAAAGAAATTAGACACATTTGTTGTAGTCCTAGTGTTTTGTATCCCAGGAAATTCACTAACAGTAATGTTTTAACGTCGCCCGGAATCGCAAGGAAATATGAAGTTATTACTGAAGAAAACTCACCAGTCATACATAACACTCATGAAGAAATACTCGAAAAAGAGAGTTATCAAATGGATTCTGACGAGTTTGACGGAATAAATTTACAGAGTAAGTATTTTATATAAAAAGATGGTTTTAGCCTACTCTCCTATTCTAGAGACAGACATGAAAATCCTTATCTTAGAAGAAATGATACTGACTACATACATATACATTCACGTCCTGTAATTCCTTTCTGGGTGTACAGAACCTTGGAGACATGAAAACATCACTATAGCCACTTATTACCTTATCGATAATTAGTATCAGGTTGCTAGCCTATTCTCTAATAGATTTCTTTGACCCCTAACCCTTAATTACCTAGTTGAAGTAATTTAACTTTTTTAGGCATTATCAAGAATGGCATAATTTTTTTTTTACATGTATTTTTGCTAATTAATATTGTTCATTTTTCAGGAGGTAAAACAGGAGTCTTTGATTTAGACGATCTGATAACATTACTCCAAAGGGAAAATTCAAGAGACATATTTGTTGCCAAAATACCAAAACATATAAATTACTGTGATTACATTTGCGTTGTTAGTGCTCGGAGTAGAAGACATATATTGGCCCTAGCAGAGTTTGTTAGAAAAGTTTATAAAAAGAAAAGATCAGAAAATGATCACACTCCAGTTCCTCGGATGGAAGGGAGCGGTGCTGATGAATGGATAGCACTTGATTTAGGTGAGTTTTTGATAAAGGAAAAGTATTAGTAAAGGGTGATATTAGAAGTATATACCTATAACTGCTGTGTGTGTTGTCAATGAAGCAAAAGTGTTTGTCAGGATAGGTACAGATGGGGGTCAAGGATCTCCACCTACCCCTTTATAGGGAAATAGGTGTGAAGTGTATGTATTACTAAAAATAACTTAAAATACCAGTTAAATTGCAACCAACTTTGAATAAGAAGATATATGGGACAAATGGGGATCCGTGATCTCTGCCTACCCCTCTACAGGGAATCAGACGTGATGTGTATGTATGTATGAGTATTACAAGATTCATTTATTTAAATGTTTATCACTGGCCTATTAACCCAAACAGAGATAATTGTTTACTCTGAATCAGATGGTTGTATGGTTGTGTATGGTGTCATACTATAACCTTCATACAAAAACTAGGGTGGATGCTTTTTATCTGATGAAATGACTAGAAATTATTATAATGTAATGGTGTTTACTCAAGTGTCTATCACTTCTTAAAAGTTTAGTTTAACACTTTTTTAAAGTAGTTACCTCATAGATATTAAAGTAATACATTATCTATACTGACAGCATTGGCCCTCATAACTTTAAATACTTGTTATGTGTATTTATATAAATAGACATTTAAAATTATGTTCAAAGTAATGTCTTGATTTCAGGTAACATAGCTCTTCACATATTCTCTCCAAAAGTAAGAGAAGTGTATGATTTAGAAACTCTATGGTCAGTTGGACCAGAACACGACGACAAAATGAAGCAGCAGAGTGAAATTGTAGATATATTTGAAAACTATAGTACATATTTAAAGGACTTGAAGCCTTTGTCATAGTTTTAAGAATATTTTATTAAAATAGTGTAACAGTCTTATATATTTTATTTTTACTGGATTCCATTTGAAATATACAAGAAATTAGTGTAGACTGCATATGTAGTCTTCACTGTAAACTACATATAATTGTATTGCCATATACAAAACCAGCATAAAGTAAAAGTTAAACAATTAACATGAGTTAGGAATTATAGAAACAATTCCCTCTGGACATAGTATATGTAGCAGGATAGACCGGACCTTAGAGGCAACATATTGTCATGTTTACCTTAGCCTAATGTGCAATAATAGCCTTGCTTTACTCAGCTACAAATGTGGCAAATTTATTGGTTCTGCACTTTTACATTTATTTCATGAGCTATAAGTATATTTTAATAGCCCATAAAACTGACCAAGCCAACACACAATCTCCTTTAATCATTTACTCACATAAGGTGCAATAAAAACATAATAATTCTTAAAAAATGTTTTATTTTTGACTTAATTACTTACATACATACTAAATTACTGTTATGAATTAATAAAATGACAATGATATAAACTTAATTTCTATTGAGATAATTATATTGACACATTAATTTACAAAACAAAATTAACATTCTTATGTAATGCTTTACATAGTAATAATTATTAATTTGGCATTTAGATTGATCCAATTGATTAAGTCCAAAGAATAAAACTATAAAATCCTGTAAAGAAATACAAAGTTTGACTACAATATCTTCTACCACAATCACAATGTTACCAAGGAATAGACAGTCAATTGGCAGTCATATCTCATTCGTATTACCCTAAACATCAATACTAATGGAAGCAATGTTTATATAAAAGTCTGTTGTAAATGCGCTACTACTTGTCCAGACATTGAGCTCACTAATTTATTTGGATTCAAAACTTTAATGTCACTGTAAATTATAATAAAAGTTGGACCACTATTTAAGTCTTTTGTTTCCAATGAATCTTGATTAATTTAAAAAATACAATGATGAAGTGACTAAACATTTGTAATGAAGTTATAAAATCATTGCTATTGTCTTATATTATCTATTATCATAATCGAATTACTTGCACAGCAAGAAGCAATACAGTAATTAATACTTTTGTTATGTTTAGTCACATTTCGAGTTTAGTGAATCGATTTGATTTAATTACATCTTGTTACATACAAATAGATTTTATTAGGTAAATAATGATTATACAGTGCAAAAGAAAATTGCTGGAAAGCTTAATTAAATTAAAAGAAGCCTAAACATATGACTATAAAATGTTAGAAAATTTAAAATTCATTTGATTGATGACCTTATTTCAACATGTATTAATTGTGACTAAATTTAAGAAAGTATGGCAACACTACGCCTCACCCCTGCACTTGAATTGACATTATCCAGGCTGGACCACTTCTTAATACCATTCTTGAACATTTCAGCAGCTATCTTGTCCTCCATCACTCTAGACATGGCCTCTAGTTTTTGAGCCCGCTCCTTGCTAAGGGGCTCACTAGGGAAAGCCAAATCATTAGCCTCTGCGAGTGTGCGCAGGTCAAAATAATACTTGGCATACACACTTGATGGTACATTAATATTGAACTGCAACATCTCTAGAAACTGTCTTTCCAATTCATTCATATCCTCAACAGTTATTTCTTTCAATATCTGGCAATAATCAACATTCCATACAGCTTGATCATCCCACACTTTACTTGCTAGGAGAATAGCACCCAGAACAATCCTCTTCCAATTAGATGGTGCAATATCTATTTCAGCACAGATTAACAGCCTCTCCAAATATACCAGTGTTATTATTGCACATTCAGCAGTCAGTTGAGCTGCATTGAATAATGTTCTCACAAACTTATATATTTGTTTATGTTCAGGATTACACTTATCATAATCATCACTTACACCATCTCTACTCAAAGGGTGCAGTCTTTCATCAAATATATCTAGTTTCCTTTCTGAGGTTCTATTCTTAATATGATAATAAATAGCTAAAGCTACACATTTCACAGTATTTTTAAGGTTGGGTTGTGATACAGTGCTATCATCTAAGTATATAGTAGAACAGGAACTGCTTTTCTTAAGTTTGTTGTCTGCAATTTGATATTGGCTTCTTTTTCTGGTCATGCCATTCTCTACTTTAGACCTCTCGAGGAATATGGTGGCTGCAATGGGATCTTGACTAGGGTCAATGTCACCATCATCTCCTTCTCTTTCACTTATATGTTGGATGTTGTTTGAACTCACTTCTACCTCTGGCGATTGGTAATCTTCGAGTTTCACGGTTTCCTTGCGGATAGGCGAAGGACTGCGGTAGCAACAGCAACTGTTCTGATTACCCATTTTCACTTAAAATAAGCTATCTACCTTGACGTCATTCTACAAGGACTTTTTGATGCAATGAGAAACGGAGAAACAATATGTTGACTCGTGATATGGAAACAAAAGTCCCATATTGTCTGAAACAAAGCGGGGAAATATCTGTAAATCAGTTACTTTATGGGTTATTGTTCATTTACTGCAAATGAGTTCTATATTTCATACTCACCACGATTTCATTTATGTGTTTGCAGTTGATGTGATAAACCGTTCCGGCTTTATAGGTACTACACAAGTAATTTCGATTATGTTATCCTCAATCAATCTCTTGTACCAACCAAATAAGTAGGCTGGAGCACAGAGAGACAAGATAATGGCACTTGGCTGGCAGCGATGTCAGAAGATGTTTTTAACACAGAAGTAAACCACATGACGTTGATTTGGTGTAGCAAATGCTCTGTGAAGTAATTTTATTTATTTCCTAGAGATCCCGCCACATATATTGGCAGTAGCCAAACTTGGAACTAAATTTGACGTTTCCGCCATTGCGTGTTATTTTGTATGAAAGGTAAATTTAGTATTACCAGCGTTGTGTTTTTTGCCCACTCTTTGTAATTTTTATGTTTGTTAAGGGTGATTATAATAAATTGATTTCACAACAATAAATATCACAAGCTCTCTTTGAAAGTTATCTTATGATCTAAATATAAATTAAAAAAACTATTTCATAGTCTTTACATATTTTTTACCGAGGTTAGATCAGCGGAGACCCTAGCTTGGAGAAGAACTAACAAGAAACTCCGGAAATCAATTTATTATAATCACCCTTAACAAACATAAAAATTACAAAGAGTGGGCAAAAAACACAACGCTGGTAATACTAAATTTACCTTTCATACAAAATAACACGCAATGGCGGAAACGTCAAATTTAGTTCCAAGTTTGGCTACTGCCAATTTATGTGGCGGGATCTCTATCAGCCCTTATGAATATAATAAGAATTATAAATATTCACTAATTTACTTTTAATTATTATATATTTACTAACTTATTATTACAGGTATGTTATATCCATGTTTATTTGCCAGCTCTGGCATGCACTAATAAATGAAAAAAATATTTTTTTATTTACGTACATAATTTATAGTCGCTAACTGTGAAGGAAAACCTCGTGAGAGAACCTGCCTGCGCTACAGGATACGTAATAACCAGTATCTTTATACCGCGATACGGATCTCTAACTATCACGTTAGATGCTGTCAATCTAATAACACACACCCGGGCTTTGAGTGGCTAATACCCAATAAGACTCTCGCGGCACTAAAGCCTCTGTCTACCCCGCTAATCTTACCATAGCATAATATATCGGTAAAAGTATATAGGCTTAATCGTAACGAAATTAATCTTGTTCGACGGATATCTCATATAAATTCAAACATCTGTAATATCCTTTAACCAACATGGCCGACCTACCCGGCCATAATTTTTTTATTTATAACATGGTCTGTCCAAGTTTGTGGTGTTTTGTATGTAACTCTAAAAGTGAATTAAACCTAAATTTGAGTGGTAAAGAAAAGCGTTTATTACCGTAATAATAACAGAATTACGTGCTCTTGTATGTGTATTTCCCTTGGAGTGTAAGTGAGAAATATAAATTGACTCTTTTTAGGTTGAACATGCGTCGCAAAAGTGAGCGTGCCGCTGCCAGTAAAAAAACGAAAGAACCCGCTGAAGAGAAAGTGGAAAAGCCAAGAAAGGGCCGGTCACGTCGGCGGAAACAGTCATCTTCTTCCGAAGAGGAGTCTGGCGAAGAAGCAGCATCGACTCAGGTAGAGGAATCTCAAGAACAAACCTCCCCGCCTTCTCCCGCCAAAGACAGTCCAGATTCTGAGGAAGTGTCGGAACAAGTATGGCAAGTAAAAACTCCACAGAGTTCGGGAGATACAGGAGAAATACAAAAACTTAAGATTTGTTTGGCGAGACCGCCTTTAACTCCCGAACGTGCAGACAGGTCTCCCAGAAGCAGAAGGAAACATTCACGGACGACTAGTTCTAGTGATACTGCTAATGAAGGTGAAGAGAAAAAGAAAAAACATAAATCCAAACGTTCAGCGCGTCATTCTAATGAGTCTGAGAAAGAACAGAGTGATGCACATTCAGTATCAAAAGATACTGACACAGATCTCTCACAAAGTTCACAGGAGAAAGACACTGCCCAGGATGAGACCACTGTGTTTTCTGCAGGTGAACATAATGAAATTTCAATACCAAGTCCTAAACAAGCGCAAATGGAGGTCGAGAATGAAAACTATCCTCCAGTTGAACTTGCGCAAACAAACATTGTAGAGCAAAGTAATGATACTCAACAAGATGATGCAGGTAATCAGATTGTAGATGATGAAAGCGATCAACAGAAAGATGCAGAATCTACTGATAAAGGTGATCAGTCTGAGAATAAAGAGCAACAAGCAGAGAATCAAGAACAACCTGAGAAAGACGATGGGCAATCAGAAGATGAACCAAGCAATCGTCTGAAAGAACAAGTAGAGGCTGATAATGAAGAAAGTAACCATCAAAATGAACAGAAACAGTCAGAAAAAGAAGAAAAATCCACAGAGGAAGAACAAGAACAGTCAGTTAAAAGGGATCACATACAAATGGAAGATGAACAGTCTGAGAATGTCAGGAAGGATGAAGCTTCTAATCTTAGCCAAGAGGAGGAAAAATCTAAAGAAATGGAAGTTAACGATGAGACTTTGAATCCAGTAATAGACTTTGCAACCTCTCCCATTGAGAGCAACAAGGATGAAGAAGAGATGGACCAAACCCTTGAAATGCATGCAAATGTTAATTTTGATGACAATTCTGTAGATGACATTAGAAGTAGTAAAGATAGTAATAGAAAATCAACATGTTCAGAGGAATTCAAGCGTAAGGAACCTGTTAATAAAGATTCAGAATTGTCTGAGACAAATAACATTGTGCATAGTTTTAAGAGAACTGATTCAACACAATCTCAGCCAGAGGAACCAATCACAAATGGACAGCCACCAATAGTTGTAAGACGAACAAGACGGTGGGGCTCCAGAGCTAACAAACCTACCCAAAAACTCCTCAGTATTTCATCCGACATCCTCAAAGAGATCATTCCGGATGTGAAACCAACGGAATTAGCTGAAGTCATAGAAGAGAAGAAACCAAAAAAGGTTGAAGAACCAAAAACTAAAAAAGTCACAGAAGAAAGGACTAGGCCTATTATGCCTACATTTATAATTGATAATACTGATGCAGAAATGCAGAATGCACCAGTTGTGAAGGAGCCTAAAAAGGAATCAAATCCAGGACTTGCACCAAATAGGAAAATCTCTATTGTGAGAAATGATGCTGAGGTGCCAGCTCCTCCGAGTCCATCGAGAAACAAGCCATCAAATGTCTTGTTCATTAGCAACCTTGTGAGGCCATTCACGCTGGCACAGCTTAAGAACTTGCTGCAGAGGACGGGGAAAATTATGGAAGATGGCTTTTGGATAGACAAGATTAAGTCCAAATGCTATGTTGTCTATGAGAATGAAGAGTAAGTATTTAAATAATGCTTTGTCACTTTTAGTTTTAAATTTATATTGAGTATTCTTGGGGTTTTTACCAGTGAATTGTTAAAATAAGTCAGGGTAGTACTAAACGTTACATGACAACTTTAGTATTTTTATATTGAATGAGTATTAATAATATTTCTTTTCTTCATGAAATGCCAATAATTAAAATTAATTTAGTATTAAATATTGTGTATTTTTAATTGTAATGTTAATGAATTTTTTTTAAGGGAATAAGGTTTTTTGTTTTACTTTCATTTAGTGATTGATATTTACAGCCCTTATTTTGAATAAGAAAGAATTTCCTTTCATTTTAATTTCATTAAAAATCATAATAGGAAGCTCAACATTGATTTATACACAAACTTCAATTAATGTTATTCCTTTTCAGTCAAGCCATTGAAACCAGGCACGCTCTTCATGGAGTGACATGGCCAGCGTCCAATCCTAAGGCGTTGAATGTTGATTTCTCAACTGAAGAGGCCATGGAAAAAGCCAAGGTTAAAGAAGAAACGGAAACCAAACCCTCAACTTTACCTGGAACAGTAGAAGACTGGCTTCGAGAACAAGAGATTAAGAAGGAAAGGGAGATGTCTATGGTAAAGCCTATATATTTATTTTAATATTCCTATTATATATTTACTACTATAAAAAGAATAACCAGTGTATATAGACTGTCAGTTATATGTGCCAACAACAAATTGTATATATCTTTGGCTAAAAATTTCATTACAACAATGCAACAATTAGCCACACATTCATAATGCCTGCATAATGTCCTAGTTTATATTTATTTCATTAATTTGTTTCTTAAGGTTTCCTAATTTATATCTGGGTGTACATACATACTCATCACGCCTGCATCCCTGTAGAGGAGTAGTCAGAGATAACGGATCCCCATTCGCCCGGATCATGACTGACCACTTTCGCTTTATTGACACTCATGCATCTTTTCATACACACTGCATGTTCAATTAATTTAATGTCATTTACTGGTTACAGGAAAAGACATGGGAAAGAAAGGCGACCATTGTAAGGGAGTGGGACATGGGTAAGGGGGACAAAGCAACTGATGAGAAAGTACGTCTCAAGGAGGAGCGGACGACGGACAAGCGGAAACTAGACAAGTTTGAACTGGACAACACACCAGAGATATGTGAGTTTTATTCGTGTTTCTTTCACAGAGTGAATTATTCAATATAATTTCCTGTTTTATCTGTTGAATAAAGAATGCTAACTAGCTGCCATTCTTCCCGGCATGTCGTAGAGGGCGACTAAGGGACTAGGGATTCATGGAATCTACTGGGCGATAGCCTAGGAACCTGTTATCAATGGTCCATATAACATTACAACACTAATATTCATGCTAATAAGTGTCCAAGGAGACATTTTCACGTCTTCAAGGTTCTGTCTACCCCACAAGGGATTTAAGGATGTGAATGTATATGCATGTATGTGTATCTGTTGAATTTGCAAACATTCCCATCTATAATTTTCAAGGTAGTTGACGGAACATATGTTGTAAAGATCTTTTCTGCAAAATTATCTTTATGTTCTATAATTGACATGAGATGGACACTCAAGCCTCGGCTTACCCCACCATAATAAAAAAGGAGTGTATACACAAGTCGTCAAGCGTATGTTATTTTCTATAATTAAGGATCATTGGCGATAGTGATACATGCTTGATCACCCAAAAACACCTATGTATAAACCGTATCCTCTTAGTTATTTTTAACAGTATACCTAATATGTAAAATCTGTTTTGCTACAGCTCGTAAATTCAAGAAGAAAGAGGAGGAGGCACCGGCGAAACTGCTCGATGATCTCTTCAGGAAAACGAAGGCGACACCGTGTATTTACTGGCTACCACTTTCTGAAGAAATGGTGAGAATCGTCGTTTATATTTACCGTATTATGTACAGTCAACGCTTAAAGTGCAGTCCCAGTAACTTATTATAAGGTTTACGTTTTTTTCTCATGAACAGAAGACAATATTTTTCACTTCGAAGCACGCGAACGTATAGTGGCCAAGACAATGCATAGTGGCACCAGTTTTAAAATGTAAAATATTGTCTTTTGTTCTTTAACTTAAAACTTATAAAAAGTTACTGGGATTGCACTTTAAGCGTTGACTGTACCAGACTATTTCACAATGATACATTAATGTCGTAACTGCATATTATTATGTATCTGATATCTGAGATAGTTAAGTTGCATACAAGTTGACTAATAATAATTTTGGTTGTCCTTAGAAGTAGTTTTAAGACATAATGTGTTATTTCGTCCCTTTATGAGTAGCTATAACCTCTGAGTCGTGCAGGATTGTCAATGAACTGATTATAAATAATAAACATACACATACATTCACGTCCTTTAATCCCTTTCAGGTTGAACAGAACTTAGGAACCATCTTCTTATTAGCATAAACATCGGAGTTGTGATATTATATGGAACATTGGCGACAGATTGCTAGCCCATCGCCAGATAGATTCTATATATATTCTGGTTCGTTACTCGCCTCCTACGACATGCTGGCATGAACGGCATATAGTACTTAGCCTTTCTTACGTCTCAGACAAGCACGGGACTAAATTATATAATGCTTTAAATTATTCTACTAATTTATTTTAATGTTTCCAGATCGCTGTGAAAGAAGAGCAAAGACGAAAACACATGGCAGAGAACGAGCGGCGATTAAAGGACAGTCGCCATCGCCGCCGCCATTAGAACGGTCCGTCTCACACGCCTTCACTCACACTTACCAATACACTACCCCCTTTTATATCTCTTCTAATTGTTTAAACCATACACACACAAATTCATACACTCATACATTCAGTCTCAACAACATTCACACGACACTAACAGTTTTATGTAAAGCTTTTCTTTCAGGTAAAGGTCTGTCGCAAGCAGTTTTTAATTTAAGTTAATGTTTCTAAGTCTCAGTTATAGTTTTTAGAGTTTAAGTGTGGATTCTGTATTTCGCGCTTTGAGAGGAGTATTATGATTTATATTCTGAAACTGATGTTATAGAGAAGGGCAATGGCGATCGCCATGGAGGATCCCTATGATTATTTTCGGCGGTGACCGGAGCTACGCGGCCTGAGCAGCCACTGATGTTTGGAATTTTGTGCGAATTCGGATGCTTACGATGGCACCAGTTTGATTTTGACCAAAGGACGTCTTTGCTTGCGCTTAGTGCGGAGAGGAAGCAGCTATTCCAGCATGACTATTGCGAGGAACCAGACTATTGACGTTTGACGTTACCCTATTGGTTTATTTGAAGAAATGGGTATACGTTAATAAATGAGAACATGCACCTACAATGATGGATATGAGTAACAATTGAATGTCTGCAGAAGATTGATCGGAAACCGGAATAAAGGAATTCGTTACAACCGGAGGAAATCGTTATTAATTTATAATGCCCAGTAATTTTGTCTAGATTAGAACATACATATAAATGACCACTGCTAATGATGTCGTCCGCAAGTACCTAAACCAACATACTGAATTCAGTTTTGCCTCATCTGACTGTAGAATTGTTCAACCAATTTTGACTTCAAATAAAAATAGTTAACATTGATTTGTATTTTATTTTCTCATTACCACAACAAGTCACTCTCTCATACTATCTACCTAGGCTGTAGGCCTAGTACAATATTATCATTGACATAAAAACGATCAAAAACCAGATTTAAAAAAAAGGATTTGGCGAGAATGTAACTTGAGACTTCTATCTGCGCTCAATTGCTCAAACCAAAAGGCGTGACCATAATGATGTATGACACTTTTTGTAGTATCTGTTAATATATGATTACGTAACTATGAATAGAATTCTAGTCCTAGAATTCCAAGTCTTGGATACTCACATACTCAAAATATGAATTCACTAAACTAATTGAATTATGATGGCATTAATCCTAGTTAATGACTAAAGTGACAAGACTTAAGTTTAAGTTTGGAACACCCGATGGACGTGAAGAAAATCGGATACGAGTCTTATTATCAATAATAGGTTGCATCTGGGTGCTTAAAAGAACATTATTTTAAGCATATAAAACAAACATGATATCGTTATCAATCAGAAGATAATTGTAATAATCGAATTGATATGTTGTCTTCGCCGTTGATAAGTTTTTATGATCGAAGTTTCAGTACATTTTTGTGCCGCCTAGATACGCGGCACTAAGTTCGGCGGAAATCTACGAAAATGGTGAGTAATTGTTTCATTCACATACAAATCAATTATAATAATCTCTTTCCGGGTAGTCAGTGGTTAAAATCAGTTTCGATTGCGATGGTCTCTGATCCCTCAAAACCCTTAACCTGCAAATAGTCAGCGGCCTACTTTATTTTAATCTACATTGAGAAAAATGTAGTCTTAGAAAACGTACAAACAGTTCAAAAAATCCTTGTTGGCAGAAGTAGTAGTAAAAATCATTTCAGACACATTTAGTGTGGATTAGGACCCGGAACCATCGATACTGAAACCAAAGCCGTGGTGGTCTCCGCTTCTTATTTTTTTATTAAAAAATAATATATACATCTACATTCTTACAACTTCATCATTCTAAAACAATATGGCCTATTAGGCGATAAGATTACAACCGCTTACCAATATTCCATATAAAGAATCACGTCCATGATCCACGTCTGAACAATTATTCCTTGTAGAATAGTTAGAGGTTCGCGTCTTCAATTACACCAATGCGTGAATGAAGAGAATAGATATAACTTATAATCCACTTCACGCTACTGACCAACTTCACAGCCGGTATATTGTATACACAGTGCTGTTGTTGTAAACACTGACTATTGCCGTGGCTAAGTGGCATCTATGTTTCCCAGGCGTGGTGGCACCTAGGCTTGCTGCTGCTGGCGGCGTCCGTGGCGGCACAAGAGCCTTTCACTCTTGAGGAAATAGTCCAGGGCACCTTTGGACAGAGGGGATTCAATGGCACGTGGATCTCTGGTAAGGATAACACAAGAACATACCCAAAAAGGGGACGTGAAAGTACCTGTACCCACCAAGTGTGTATGAAAGGTGTATGTAATGTCAGTAAATGGTTTGTCAGGATCGGAATAGAAGAGGATCCGTGATCTCTGCCTTCCTCTCTTCAGGGAAAAGGGCATGATGTGTATGTATGTAAATATCCCAAAATGTTATTCTAAATACTTTTGCAGGGACGTATTAGTTTTAAATGAACACTCTTTATATAAATAGAAATATATAAAATTTGTCCTTACTTATAAACACAGATAGGTCCTGTTCCGTGCTAGCTAAAAGAAATGGTAGCTATCTGTCTTTCATTCCCAGCGTGTCATAGGGGCAGCTAAGGGACGACGGGTAAATGGAATCTTTTATTTGGTCGGCTAGCCAAATGTCTTATTGATACCAGCTCACGCCTGATAGTATTTTTTATGCTATTATTTAATGCTTTAGGTAACAGAGGAAATATAAGTCAAACTGTTTATGAGCATTACTTTTTGTGTTAGGTATAGCTAGCAATATGACAATCTCTGAAATACTTATTTCTAGATACTGAATTCACCTACACTATCAGAAATGAGGCGGGAATCTACATCTATGATATGACAACATTAACCAGCAGCGTTTTAGTGTCTGCTGAATTGCTGGTAAGTTAATGGAATTCTTCGTTAACTAATTAGTATTATTAAGTTTATATTAAACAATAACGTTTTAATTTTATATAAACGACGTATCAGGCTTTGAGTTAGAAAAAGGTTTGTAAATACGACCGTGGTAATTCAAGCCTAGTTTCATGAGGTACGTACAATTAGCACGCTTGAACTAACAATTGTTTTGTTGTTTGATAAACAATATAATAGTTTTTTATTCATGTAGTAGGTATTGATTACTTAATTTTTTTTTAATAATCCTTAATGATTCAAATGAGTATTATTTCTTATTCTTTTTCAGGCTTTCTTGAATACTACTAGTCCAATCCTGTCTGCAGACAGAGAGTATATCTTAGCACCTAGTGAAGTGCAGTCGGTGAGTTATTGTTCATTCATATCTACACTACAGACTTTAAAAAATCGCACTTACGAACACACATTAATTGGTATTAAAGTTACTTTATTTTATCTCTCTTAAGTACAACGACGTAAGTAGTCAATTAACAAAAAACAATAGAATCATATATTTTTTTAAATTTTCTTAATGTCTGAATCTATAATTTCTGCTCTCTCCTCATATGGGAATGAGAGTGACGTGTATTTATACGTATATGATAATTTTGGATGTCTGTTCATTGTGTTAATCATACTTTACTTGATATCTCTGTGTGGCCTTATCACATCAGTTTATAACTGTGACACCTTATCGAAAATTCCAATTATATCTAAATTTTATACGAATTATGAATGTGCACTAAAATTTCAGTCATTTCAGTTTATCATAAAACAATATACCTAAATGATACCTTCTAGTTATATCAATCTTAACTCTCAACGTTGGAATAGTGCCCTTTATGCGATATAATGCTAGAAAGAGAAAAGTTTATTTCTGTTATAAATAAAATCATTCTCTTTTTTATATGAATACATTCAATGTTAGGAATACACTCTAATAAATTTACCAATAAATTAAACATTATCGCGGTTTTATTTACTATAAAAATAACTCATTATTGCCGTATCGTGAAAAGCGAACGTGTTTTTTATTTCTATATTTCATTATCATTACTGTATAGTATTATATTATCTGTGTCATTACAGTATTCATTACTCTTTAGTTGTCTCAATACAAATTTGCATTTTATTGGTTTGTCAGGTCTACCGCTATTCGACTACAGCACGATACGCTCTTTACCACATCAGTACCGGGTATGTCTTATTTTATAGCAGGATACTTGTTATAATATCACGTCCTTTTTCCCTTTCGGGGTGGACAAAACCTCAGACGCATCTACCTCTCAGACGAATACCTTTGTGGTAATGCCAAGATTTTCTAATAAACCTTTCCAATTATACACTTCTTTGGAGATGTCGTAAATATAGTAGCCAATTAGCAATAAAAGATAAGCATATCTTATGATTTCCTTATTATTAGCATTATATGCAACACTATAATCACACCAGGGTACAAGATATCCTTTTTTTGAATATTTTTTTCTTTCAGTACCGTCACCTATATAGCTGATCATCAGAGGCTGTCCCTGTGTATTTTTGGCGGCGGTCACTCCTTAGCCTATGTGCTGAACAACAATGTTTACTACCTCCCCGAGAACCAAACTCAAGCTATCCAGCTCACTACGGATGGAATTGACGGAGTCATCTATAATGGACACACTGACTGGGTGTATGAAGGTAAATTTGTATGAAATAATGTTTTAAATAATTATTTTGCCTGTGTCAAACATAATGCCAAATATGGAGCTATTTGCTTAATGTACCGAAAAAATATTAACCTTTTTAACTTCTTTGGCCTAAAACGAATAAGATCAGGTCTCAGCTCGCAGGTTAAAATGATAATCATTAGTGTGATAATAATATTATTTACACAATTACGCTTTCGCTTGTTTTGAAATGTAGTCACGAACCTCTAATTGAATGTGTGGTGTATAATGACAAATCTACATAAATACCTTATATAATTTTCCAGAGGATGTTATGTACACTGGCCAAGCGACCTGGTTCTCTAGGGATGGGACATACCTCGCCTTCGCAAGCTTCGACGACACTGAAGTAGAGAGCTACTCGTACTACTACTACGTGGACAAGAGTGAACCAGATGATCTGTATCCTGAGCTAGTCGATCTGAAGTACCCTAAGGTAATAATCGCATTGATGATTTAAAAAAGAATATTTTTTAGTTCACATTACAACTAGGCCTATAGTATGCTCAGGAGTTTCCGTATAGTAAAATGCTAGTTCAGCCCTATAGGCATATCCTTTCCAGATAGATACTTCCCGTGGTGAACAAAATCTGGGAAAAATACTTCTATCTTATCGATCACCTTTGCTTCTATATCACCCGTAATTATACTAATATAAATAATACCAATTGTTCCTTTAGTCCTCTTTTATGTCACACCGGAAAGAATGACACTATATTTACACATATACACATCACGCTTGTTTCTCTATATTTATCACTACATAGTATAAAACGAAGTCGCTTTTTTTGTCCCTATGTCCCTTTTTATGCATAAATCTTAGAAACTACGCAACGGATTTTGGTGCGGTTTTTTTTTATAGATAGAGTGATTCAAGAGGAAGGTTTATATGTATAATAACATCCATTAAATAGTGGAGTAGGCTATATATTTTATACCCGTGCGAAGCCGGAGCGGGTCACTAGTTCCTTTATAAATCGTATTTAAACTGTTTTCCTTCCTCATTTTAGGTGGGCCGCACAAACCCAACCGTTAGACTGCGCTACATAAACCTGATAGACTTGGTGAACACTGGAGTCCAGAACTTCCAAACCCTGGCAGCACCAGAGGTGGTGACTGAGGACCACATCCTCGGCGGGGTTCTGTGGGCCACTGACACCGAGGTGGTCGCCATTGGCTCAATAGGAGGCAGAACTACACTGTGTTGAGAATCTGCAACGTGGTTACTAATGTTTGTGAGGTTAGTTGTTTACAGTTTGTCTACTTATAGAAATCGTTATGGGATTTTTTAGGATATTTTTATACATCATTTCTAGGACATTGTTGCAATTGTGACCTGTAGAGAGAGAGAGAGACTAGCAGTGAACTGTAGAGTTAGTTAACTGTATGATTGTTTCATCATGCCTAAAATATCCTCATGTCTTAGCTACGAATTGCCGTTAGATTTTTAAGCAAAATCCAAAGGTCAAATTTGAAACAGTCACAAACGATACTCCAAAAAAACTACATGTTTAAATACATTCTAAGATTCCGATATTACAAACATTCACATATTGTGTTGTTCAATTCCAGGAAGAACACAGAGAGCAATCCAACGGGTGGGTGCCAATAGCCTTGCCCAGATTCAGTGACGCTGGGGACTTCTTCGTCTCCCTGCGCTGGTCTCTCCCTCAAAGCGATGGCCGGAGCTGGCAGCACCTGTACCTCAGCATGAGGGTCAACGGCGAGATCGTTTCCAGTTCCATTACCCCCGGAGCGTTCACTGCTGACACTTTTGTTGGGATGGATGAGGAGAATGTGGTCTAGTAAGTGATTTATTTATTTATTGAGGAAACAAAACAGAAATGAACACAAAAAATAAATACATAAAAACAAGGATAATAAGGGATAAGGGGTTCTTTATAACATTGTCAATAAGTTTTCTTAGAGTACTTTTGTAAGGTAATTATATGTCAAGTTCATCAGCTCAGAAGGTTATGATAGTACACTTGAGCATGTACCTTTGTAAGATAACGAGATTTTCCAAAATTTATACCGAAATTATTTTCTTTAAGATAGGGTACCATGTCGTGAGGAAAATTGCTTATTCCTCGTGACAGCCAATGGTCAGCGGCTGAACTCCTTGTTTAGGGAACATCAATGATCTATATCGGGGGAAAAGAGAAACACACAAACTGTTATAAAAAGTGTAATCCAACCGTCATTTTCAAAATTGCTTCTTTACAAAACCTATCCCTGCAAAGTCAAGAGTTATTGCAATTTGAACTTATAGATTTTATCCGTCTCTTAACTCTACAATCTAAAAGCTAAGCCATTTATACGGTAACGGTAGAATTTCAATTCTAAGAGACAACCAGTGTCAGGCAAATGTTTTGACATTCAATGAATGTACCGTACTTGTACTTATGTTGAATAAAAACATTTGACTTTGACTTTATTATCGCACCTATACAGGTCCAACTAAATTTCCTCTATTATCCACAGCTACTACACAAGAACAGTGACGGACACACCGTGGCGGCGCCACTTGTACATGGCAGGGTCTCGCGACGGCTGCATCACTTGCAACTTCGTGCTCACAGATGGCGGTGAATGTACCTGGGCAGCCGCTTCCATGAGTCGGGGGGGTTCTTACATGAGCATCACTTGTTCCTCGCCTACTGAACCTGCTACTGTTTACTTGTACGATGCTAGGGTAAGTATTGTGATGAATTCGTGATTGAGATACTTTCGCGGTGTGTTTATTTCTGAGGTTGAGTCATAGGAAGTGATGGATTTTTTTATGATACTACTATTATACTACTAAAACTCCTATAGTATCTTGCGGAAACAATATAAAATATAGTTGAAGAATGGGAATTAATCTATTTAATAATGAAAAGACAAAGAGTCTCAATATAAAAATACTATGATAAAAATGACTGAGTACGTGCGTGTTTGCCTGTCAGCTAGTGTTCCAAACCCTTAGCTAGAGCATTTATCTTTTGATAATAAAATACATTTGCAATTATAGAAGTGGAGTAATTTTCCATTTCCTTTGAATTGGACAGTATTAAAGAACCGTATTTTCACTTTGCGTGACGTTACGTTACACTGTGACAAAAAAAACTAGTTTTAGTCTCTGGGTGTCTCTTTCTGGTTAACATTCTTATACTTTTCCTCGCAGAACCTCCAAATCCTCAGCACTTGGGAAGACAACGCTCCCGTACGTGAGCTCCTAGTAAACAAACAGATACCGCAAAGCATCATTACTACCGTCACCCTTGAAAACGGTTGGGTAGCTCCTATAAGGTTACATTTGCCTCCTAACCTAGATGTTAATGGAACCACGAGATACCCTGTCATATTCTACGTGTACTCTGGCCCTAACACTAATAATGTGTTCGACACTTCACTGTTGGTAAGTAGTACTGTTTTTTTTTAATTCTTTAAAAAGCCATTCACCACTAAGGTTATGTCGGTACAAACACTGATGCCACAGCGTTTGCACTTCTTGTTATTCCGTCGCCATGGCTACATCAACGGCGCCAGCAGCTACGACCGAAGAAAAACGAAGTCGAAGCTTAATTCTTCTCTTTCTTGTTCTTCAGTTCGTTCCAGTTGAGGATCCAAATATAATCCCAAAGCGAAAATATTTAGACAGTTCGGCATCATAATTGACTAAATATTCTGCCGAAAATAATTATTTGTATTTGTAACTTTCACTGAGCTGCTGGCTTTGTTGACAAACCATAAACGACTGTATTATTGCATTGTTAAGATAAAAAATTAGTTATGTAAAAGGTATTTTTTTAAATTCGCGTTTATTCATGGCCTTCTATTGATTAAGTTAATAAATCAGAGACACACAGAATACAGGTTTTGAACTAGAACAAAATAAAGATAACTCTCTCTCTCTCTCCTTTTAGTACAGCATGTCTTAAAAGGTGACTAAGAGACTCAATTTTGACTTATTGTCTAAACATTCTAGGTTATACAATAGTTTAACTCTATCAACAAATACCCTGAGTTTCCTTATTCGTTAATGTCAGTAACAGTAAATAAATGTACTAAAAGGTTCTAAAGATATTTTATTGTCGGAGAGTATGGACTTAAATGTATAGGTTCCAAGTTTAACAAATAGCAAATCTGAGCAAATGAACAAATTTTGAACAAACATCTGGATCTTTAGATTCAGGATATTGCACATATGTTCTATGTTTATATTGTATCAAAACCATACTGAGATAAATAAAATCTTGGATACCCCGAAACAATACTACTCGTACCTTTTACGCTTTATCTGAAGCCAATCATTGTTTCCGAGTGCAATGCCTGACCTAAGATAAAGCAGACAATTTATCTTTTAATATTTCAATTACCTACCACGTTATTATTACAGAGATAATACATCAAACTAAACGTCCGATATATTCAGAATCTTGACGCTTAAAACCATTTAATGTTGTTTAGGAATAGGATGAATTGAAGATGATTTATACAATATGTCTACTCAAATTTTCAGTATATATGCTAATGACAATTTTTATCTAAACAGGAGTAGTTTTCCATTATTGAAACCAATAATTCATATTATTATTTATATTACTTAAATTGGTGAGGGAAAACATCGTGAGGAAACCTGCCTATCCCTCAGGATAGGTAATAGTCAGTGCCTATATACGGCGATACGGTTCACTACCTATCACGTTGGGTGCTGTCTATCTAGTGATACGCGGGCTTCGAATGACCCATACCTAACATGCCTTCGAAATTTCGGAGATGGGCATTCAAGCCTCTGACTACCCCGCCATAATAAAAAAGGGAGTGTGTATACACAAGTCGTGAAGCGTATGTTATGTTTTATGTATGTTAAATTGGGTGACCGACAAAAAGTCTTACCAATAAATACTGTTAACCGAAATAACAGTTCTTTCTCATTCATTAGTCATCTACATCATACTAAGAAGTATTCTATCTATGCCCCACTTTGATGTAGTATACTGAATCTAAATATTTTTCCTAGGATACCACTCCTACATAGCCACGAACCGCAGCATGATCTACTTGTTGGCTGACGGCAGAGGTTCCGGGCTCAAGGGACAAGACTTCCTGTACGCTCTCAACAACGCCCTGGGAACAGTGGAGATATACGATCACATTGATATACTCAGGTTTGTTGACTGAGGAATAATGATTGTGACGTTTGTGTACGTATTGGAGATTCTGTGTCTAGGTAGTATCAAGGATGTGTGTGTTGTAATCATATCGCGAGGATCTTGAGTTCTATTGGGATAGGAATTGTCTAGTGCCTACACAAGTCGACATGAACAATAGTTTATGGTGTATATTTTGGGTGGTCAGTATCTGGTAAAAGAGTTGATTGATATAGCCATACACCTCTTGGTTTGATATTAATATTTGAATCAGGGTATATCCATGCTTCATTTAGCAAGAAATTGAGTAGGTCCGGTTGGATTATTCATTATTATAATGTTATCTATTTGGAAGTAAATATTAGTCTTCGTCTACTAAATAACTAAACTATAACTGTTGTTCTCTGGTTAGCATATTTTTTTTATTTTATACAGACGAGTGACAGAAAGGTACCAGTTCATAGACG
The DNA here is from genome assembly GCA_030578115.1 of Leucoptera coffeella. Classification (NCBI taxonomy): domain Eukaryota; kingdom Metazoa; phylum Arthropoda; class Insecta; order Lepidoptera; family Lyonetiidae; genus Leucoptera; species Leucoptera coffeella. The sequence goes on from JAMBLF010000785.1 coordinate 164,016, forward strand.
AGTCGAGAGTGGCGATCTGGGGCCACAGCTACGGCGGTTATGCCACGCTGCTCACTTTGATTCACGACGACGAGAACCTCTTTCGGTGCGGCGTTTCCGGCGCTCCAGTCACTTCTTGGCTTTACTATAGTAAGTTTAATATGCACGACTTTCATTTAACTTTCAATTAATTTCGGGGTGGACAGAAACTATGAGACACGATATCTGATTGTACATTGTTAGCATTACTGACGGGGTTGTGATGTAAATATAGGGTATTATAACAATATGCTTCCTTTTAAATTTGAATACATAAATTCTATTTATACTTTATGGACTTCTTACGACATCACCTAGATTTATAATTACGTCTCAAATGAGCACTACATATAAAACACACTTACGTGTCAGGACTCTTAACCTTTTTGTTATAAACAGACTGTATCGACATCGCTAAGTTAAGGACAATTAAAGGGCATGCTCTTTATCACTTAGTCAGTTCTTAGCGTAACTAGAACCACCACTAACAGTAAGTGGATCTAAAAAAATAGGTAGATATTGTAATCTGTCGACCGTCACTTTTTTAGGCATATTTTTTTTACTTTGATAAACTTAGTTACCAAATGTACATTGTAATGTTTTAGAACCGAAAATAAAATAAACATACGGGATGTTCAACCAAAGCAATAAACAAAATTTAAAAGAAATATATTCCTATGTATTACATAAAAAAGTACCCATTGTAATTTTCTGATAGGTTGAATAATTTTAACCATGTATGAATGTAAAAAAGAGTATTAGGAACGAAACAAAGAATAATCACTTTCTTCGTCACTAACCCCGCTTTACACCCCCTTCCCAGACACAATGTACACGGAACGCTACATGGGTTTGCCGACAGTCGAAGACAACTTAGCAGGTTACGAGGCGGGTGACGTCTCCCTCTTAGCAGACAGGCTTCAGGGCAAAGACTTCTACATCATGCACGGGAACGCTGATGACAATGTCCACTACCAAAACGCCGCGAAGCTGTACAAAGCTTTGCAGGAGAGGAATATTCCGTTCCAGCAAATGGTAGGTTCAGATACGATAGCTGTAGTGTTTGGTCTTATGTATAGGTATATGTTATTTATTGATGTGTAAGATAGTTCTATTGTAGTATTAGATTGGACAGATATCTATTCGTGAATACAATTTCATGTCTTATTATCTCTTTGGGTTGAACAGACAACAGAAGCATTGTATACGTGTTGTGTTCAAATTGATATGAATTTTTTTTTGGTACATACGAGTATATGTGTTATGTATGTTTATCATCGTCCTTAATGCATATGTGTGATGGTCAAAAACAAAAAGAGTGACAATCTGTGAGAGGTGACTAAGGCAATCAAGTACACAATAATACTAATTGCACCTATCAAAGAAGTGTGTTATCTCACTTATATAAATTTTTTTTGCAGTCGTACCCAGACGAAGCACACAGTTTGACAGGTGTCAACATGCATAGGTACATGACCATGGACCGCTACTGGGACCAATGTCTCGACCTTTAAGCCAACAAAGCACATCGTTCACGCCTTGCCGCGCTGGATGAAAACTTCTCAATGAAGTTTTTTGTAGAACATAAAAAGAAGTATTGATATAATTTATTATTAACTGATATTACGTACGTTTTTAGCTTCTCGGATTAGAGTTGATTCAGTATGGTGTCATATCAAACGGGTGTTCTCCCTTCAATGATTACTGTGTTCGTATCATTTAATAATGAATTAGTTTTAACATGAAACTTTAATATAATTTTAATTGAACTGTACGAAGAATGTGTATTTATTTTGTTAATAAATTTGTTTATTCAATGATAGTTTGTGTATTATTTGTTTATATATTCCCGACATTATAGTGACTGGCTTGAGAAAAGCACACAATCATTGCATTATGTTTAACCTTTATAGATATATTTTACGTACAAAGACAGTTCTTACGTTAAAATTGCCACTAGCGATCGTATTTTTATTTACTATTAAACGTTGTTTTAGAGCATATTAGAGAAACCTATTAAAATGACTATTTCATTAAGTCTTTATCGATGAATAAATAGTCCGGAGAACTGTATAGATTTTAAGAAATTGCTAACATATCTATTATACAGTCATTCCTCCATTCATTCATCCGCTCTATAATCCCAAACCACTTTAAAATACATACCTTTCTCTATTTTCGTCACTAGATCATCTTTAGAATTAATTGTTATGAGGATATCTTCTGAAATATTCTCAATTCTTAAAAAAGAGTGAATCTTTTCCTTTAATTGTAGTATACTCGTATATTGCACTATTCACATCACCGGAGCTTATTATACTTTGCGAGTAATTAGTCTTTTATTTTATATATAAACCGCAGATATGTTTTATGTAGGTATATCGTAATAACCTTGACTTTTTGCGTCTACGTTCTTACAGGGATCCACATAATACCAGGGCCCTTACTCCACTAATTAACTTTGACAGTCACTAAACTGCGAGGCTATAGCGATAAATCTGCATCTCGGCCGTAAAAGTGGCACTCTGCTAATATTTTGACAGCCAGGGCCCTTACTCCACTAATTAACTTTGACAACCACTCAACTGCGAGGCTATAGCGATAAATCTGCATCTCGGCCGTAAAAGTGGTACTCTGCTAATATTTTGACAGCCAGAATAGCGCCATAATAGCGAGTCAATGGCACTTCAGTGGCCACACACAAAGTACAGAAATTATTGTCTATGGATTAAAACAATTTAAAAAACTGTTTGCACTGCTATGCAGCAATGTCAATTAATGCATATTGATTTAGCAGTTAAAAGTTTTAAGTTTATAACGTAAACGTAACTAAAAACGTAACTGAAAAAATATTTTATGTTTTTAATTGAAACTAAAACTACTAACTGAGTGTGTGAGTGTACACTAGATATTGACCATAGACAAAAATAGCTGTCAAAACAATAGTAGAGTACCAAAATGAAGGCTATTGAACTAATATTGAGGCACGTTTGATTAGTTGTATTTCGATAGCGCTTCAGTGGCCAAAATTTGTTAGTGGAGTGCGAAAAGTGTCAAATTACGGCCATTGAACTGCCACAATGTCGACACTGAAGTAATATTGTGGCCAATATGAATTAGTGGAGTAAGGGCCCAGAATAGCGCCATAATAGCGAGTCAATGGCACTTCAGTGGCCACTCAAAGTACAGAAATTATTGTCTATGGATTACAACAATTTAAAAAACTGTTTGCACTGACAATGCAGCAATTTCAATTAATGCATATTGATTTAGCAGTTAAAAGTTTTAAGTTTATAACGTAAACGTAACTAAAAACGTAACTGAAAAAATATTTTAGGTTTTTAATTGAAACTAAAACTACTAACTGAGTGTGTGAGTGTACATTAGAAATTGACCATAAACAAAGAAAGCTGTCAAAACAATAGTAGAGTACCAAATGAAGGCTATTGAACTAATATTTAGGCATGTCAGACGCAGAAGTATTTCGATAGCGTTTCAGTGGCCAAAATTTGTTAGTGGAGTGCGAAAAGTGTCAAATTACGGCCATTGAACTGCCACAATGTCGACACTGAAGTAATATTGTGGCCAATATGAATTAGTGGAGTAAGGGCCCAGTTCTGCTACTTCTCTAACCACAACGCCGTATCACTTCCTATTTTGAATCATACAGATAGAGTCTCTTTAAGATGCATTTCCCTACTTAGTGTCATATATGTATATCACTTCTATAAGATGCTAACCCATTTTCATCATTTTATTGGTTTATTCTACTTCTAAGTTGTAAAAAATGTTTTTTTTTCGTTCTTTCTAGTGCTTTCAAAGGTTAGTAGGGCGAGTGGGCTAAAATGAAGATAAATAAAACGAAAAGTGACTGTTGGAGCCAAAGTGAAAGGATGCTTGATCAAGCACCGTCTTATGTAACGATCAGTATAGTTATGGTTGATTACGTAATCTTTATTTTATGCATATGCGAGGCTAAATATGAAGTTCGTGACAGAATTAGGTGAAATTAACGTAGCTATCACGTTAGATGTTGGATATCTGGTGAATAATGGACTTAGAGTTGAGTAGGTTATTCAAAACTACCTAAAAGCGATATAATAGTCGTAAAACTTAATTTGTAATATAGTAATATTTGGGACACTATTGCACCAATTGAACGAACCTTAGTAAGTTCAATAAAGACTTGTGTTAAGGGTAGTACTCTACGTAACGATCACCGAGCAGACTGGAAAGCTGAACAAAAAGCGTAGTTTTTAATTCGGGCTCCATCGGGAATCGAATTAGATTAGCGTTCAAATGGTTAACCGTCCACACCACGGTGGTCGTCTAAAACTTTGTATCTTGCATTACACTTTTCAAGATTATTTCCCTCAGTATGGGCGTTGAGTGAATACAGATTGTTATATTTTACATTTGCAATAACAACTAATAAAATTGCAGTTTAAATTTGCATGCCTGTATCAAATTGTTAAAGCGTTTCCATGGCAACCGTGTCTTATGGGTATACAATTGCTTATATGGACATTGATTGCATTTTGTTTTATTACCATGAAGTTTTCACGTATCAGACACATCACATCAGTTATTCAAGACTTGTATTATTATAAATATGATGAACCTTCTAAGTTATTATTATATTTCTTATTGAGAATTTATTAACATATGGAAATGTCTCTATTTTAGGGTACACAGAATGTCAAAAACAAGTTTATTATATATTCCTCTTTTAAATCCTTATTCATAAAATATTTTGGTTGTTCAAATATTTTGCGTTTTATTACATGACATATTTGCACTAGTTAAGTACTTTTAAATTTATACGTACATGAAAAATATATACATAGCATGTATACCTATAGTATTATATTATCTGTGCCTATATTATTTATTGGGACAATTATATCATAACATTACGCTTACAAGTTTTCTATTCATCGTTATTAAGATATGAAGAACTTGCTTAAACTGGGTGTAGTATGGTCTTTAATTGAAATGCACTCGCTTGGAAGTATAATTATACGGTCATTATCCTTTAGTTAATATTGTCGAGGGCCTGTTTCACCATTGCTTAAACTTTCGATTAACTTAAAAAGCTACTTATGATAACATATGTAAGTAGTTGATATAATGAGAATATATTATTCTCTTACTAAAGTAGTCCAATTATAATATCAAACATTGAAATTGTATTCTGTTATGTCATAAAGAATTATTTGTTATTTGTTTACGGTACTATAGTTCTGCCACTTTGTATACTAATTATCAGGTAAATGTGGGTTCCGAGTGGTTAATTATCATCATATAACTCACTGACTACTCCGAAAGGTTTGTATTATGATAGCGAATCAATACTTTCTTTGTACCACGAGACAGTATATTAAAAATAAACAATAATTACTCAATTTAATACCTTATCAATGAGACAATTATCTCACTGGGAACCAATGCAACGGCAGTGTGTTATTAGCTACACCGATGATACAACCACAGTGTTCTTATTAAACTACAGTTTAGGTGACGACGGTGCAACTGAGCAGATATTTCATCTCAAGATGCGGGCATACTGTTTCTCAGTCACTGTTAGAATCTCGGTGTGTACACTCGTTTGTGACTTGATAAAATGAACGTGTTTTGATTGTGAACCACTTAGGTCATTCGAACGTGGTCTGCGGCTCTAATATGGTAAGTGAGGGCTGTGTTATTGACCCATATTGTATGTTGATACGATGAATATATAAGTTACGTTTCGGGGCTGATGTATATATACAAAAAAGCTGTAGTATTATATTATCTGTGAAAAAGGGTTAAATGTATAAGTTTACAAAAGTTATTAATAATACATCAACTTATTAATGTAATGGTTTAACTTTTAATTTACTTCTTTGAAAAGAATGTAACTTAACTGTGCTGTTACTTGGAGTGATTTACGTTTTTTTTATATGTTTACAAGTCACGAGACTATTTCAATACTTTATACATAGTTTAGTATTTAAAAACCATTATCTTGTTCGCATTTTAATATTCTCATAAATTTTACATAAAGTATTGTACAGATGTACGAGCATACATTGATATTTTCCTAATGTTCTACATCCATATTGACAATAGAATTTTAACAGTTTTTTCATGCTAACCAAATTGAACTAAGAACGTTAACATAACATGCCTCATTTAAAAACCGTTTTTTTACTGTTACAGTTAGCGAAAACATTCTCTAATTAACATATCCACAAACCTTATTTTTTGTTATGAGCTTGCTACTTCACGGATTTAAATCTTACATACGTTTTTTTATTCTATTTTAATCATACATAGTATAATGAATACGCAAAGAATACTAGATATTTCTATAACTGATTTCAAATGTTACTTTAGAAAAAATATTGATTAAAGGCATTTTACAAATACTATATTTTTATTAAAATAAATAATCTAATAACTCTTATGACTTCTTCATTTTGTCAATAACCTTTATCAGTTTACCACATTCAGTGAATTTAACTACATATTGTATTTTACACGAGGTGGTAAATAGTCATAAATACGTTTATATTGCCATCGCTAATATGAACAAGCACCTAGGTACGTATTTTAGTGTTTAATAAAGCCTAAGCGGATAATGTTTAGTGTTTGAACAAGGTCTTTTAAGCAATAAAATTTGGCACAGGAAACTACGGTGTTAAAATGATCTTTTAAAGGATACATTATAATTAAAGCGTATTTGTGAACGATTACGTACATAATTATCATCATATTAAAATAATGATATCCACATACATTGACGACAGAATCTCGAACACATAAAATATCCTTGGTCACTTATATAGTCGCCGTCTCAGACTAGTACAGCACATTATTTGATTTTTCAATAATACACTTTGGACACATCTATTGGCCCACCTAGCATTTTCAGTTTCGTTGGGTCCTAGCTAAAATTTTTTATTAGGTCGAGTTGAAAGTTTTTATGCAGTTTTTAACCTGGTTTATCCACAATGTCATTCAGTCTTTTATTGAATTTCGAACACAGAATTTAAAGAAAGAAAAGACAATTTGGAGCCTGTTTGTTGATATCAAACAATCGAAACCTAAACCCTAAGGTGGGCCAATAGATGTGTCCGGAAGTGTATAAGGGTTCGTAATATTATTGTAAATATTATGATGCACAAATTTTTAAATACAAAAGTTTATATCAGTAGAACTTAGAACTATTGAGTAAGTATACAAAATGAATATCATTGCAACGATACCTACCATTTATCAAGATTGGAAAGACGTGGATCCGTAACCTCTGCCATGGGAAATCGGGCTTAAAGTCTATGTATATATTTTTTATATATTATACATGACATGGCATGGTTGCCATAATTATTCAATAAAAACCGTTGAAGATAAACCTTCTATTATATCCTATAGTAGAATGAGTTTTAAGCTTGTTTTAAAAATTAATGATTCTCACTTCTTGAATACACCCCTTCATAAGATTAACGTAAAAATAGATCCCTTCACGAGGGTTCGTCACTCTCGTAATTATGAGCAAGATCTTTTGTTAACCAAAATAAACCATCACATTATATAGACTAGCCATCTACGTCACGTTTATAATACCTTATATTAAACTAGTGACCCGCTCCGGCTTTGCACGGGTATAAAATATATAGCCTACTCCACTATTTAATAGATGTTATTATACATATAAACCTTCCTCTTGAATCACTCTATCTATTAAAAAAACCGCATGAAAATCCGTTGCGTAGTTTCAAAGATTTAAGCATACAAAGGAACATACGGACAGAGAAAGCGACTTTGTTTTATACTATGTAGTGATATACTTACATATCGTCCTTATATCGCTTTTAAAGTGGACGGAACGTCAGACATATGATGAAATCTCCGCGGTTACTAGTTCTTAAAGATGACACATATCTACTTCCCTTGTTAAGGTGTCCCCTACGTGATTCATAGAGGTTATGACGTATGAATGTCCTGTGCTTCAGTTTAGTTTAACACACTCATGAATATTATACCCGAAGACTTCCGAAATAAAATATATGAGATAAGTTACTAATAAAAGAGACTATGCTATTAAGGAGCAGTCTCTGTGCTCGAAATAAAAGCTTCTTTAGTAAAAATATAATAAATTTATAAATTAATTATCAAGAAATTTTAATTCAAATAATTACATTAATTAAAAGTCAACACATTCATTCTTCTATCTCACACTGGTGGTCTCTTAAAATTATAGTTATCGCTGGTTCCGAAGCCCTAACTCGGAGAATGAATCAACAATGCATATTTACGTTTCATATTTTAGAAGATGCCTGCCTAGCCCTAGTTCCACTATTACAATCAATTACGGCAGATTTAGCGATTGGCCGTATATATTATTCGAAAGAGTCATTAGAAACCTTTGTATGGTGACATTGAACACTATCTGTGTTGTTAAAATCTACCTGGTGAAAAGTGGATTCGAACTACAAAAATAACTTTATATTATAATTACCATAAGAACGATGTGCGGGCACAGACTGAACAGGGCAAGGTTAGGAGCATTGCCGAAGACAGGGAGGGGTGCCGATACCTTTTGAAGACCCTCTACACCTCCTAGTATTTTAACACACACGTATTATATATTTTGACGACCTTCGTGGCGCGATCGGTGAGACGCCTGAACGCTAATCATGAGGTCCCGGATTCGATTCCCGGTGGAGTGATTATGTTGATTATATGTGTATTTATCTATATATAACAAGTATATATTTCTTAAATGTACGTTGACTTATACCCTTTACACACGTATTAAATGTACTAAGCAAGAGGCTAGTTCAATTGGTGCAATAACGTACTACAATATTATTTACATTACGAGTATAATAAGCGTTAAGCAAATGCTTCTAGGTTTAATGCAATATCATCTCTGTTACAGGCGGTCACCCCACTATGGATAGCTATTTTAGTATCCTTGTTGTTAAAAGACGTCAAAGCGGTCTCACTGAAGCCATTTACTTTAGAAGAGCTGGTTCCTCTAAGTTTTGACTTCACACAAGAGAAACTGACAGTGAACTGGGTGTCAGGTAAATATTGTACAAAAGACTAGGTGAATTAGAGCTATCTATGCGTATTGAGCTGAACAAAAAAGCATGAATTGGAATATTTATGGATGTAACAGAGTCAACAGATAATTCCTGGGTATCCCATCCCGTTGAGATGTAGAGACTTGATTATATGCATGTATTATTTTATTCGATATTAACACATAATATATTGCTGAATAATCAATCACATATCTGACGTGATCTTAATAGTGAATGGTTGAATTTTGGAATTGCTTAAAAATACCAATTTCTAGGATGCAGTAGTGAATATTGATAATTGTATACATAAATAATACTTTACTTTAAAATTACAGAAAACGAATTTCTATTCGTGGAGCGAGGTGTTGGAACCCTGAAATACGATGCTAGAACCAAGAAGAGTGACATTTTAGTAGCTGATGCGGATTTGGTAAGAGAGTTTTACATACATGTTCTTCGAGTGTATTCTTCAAAAAGCAGAAGTGCAATGAAACATCTCGCTTAAGGTACCGGTGGCAATTAAAGCTCACCTAAAAGAATATTGCTTTAAATCCGTTATAACATTTTAGAGTTTATGGGCTAGGATTACATATTATACGAGAAAAAGGAATGGGTAACAGGTTATTGTCATAGGTTTTTAGTCCATGGCCAGTTTCCATCTAACAGTAGGAAAGTTTAAGTTTTCGTACACCTCTGCAATACCTGGATTGCTGAATATTTTACTCGTAATTAGTAAATTGAAAGCGTCACAATTATAATAATTCATTATCAAACGACAATACCAAAAAGTAGGAGTATAAAAGAAATTTATGATATACATAGTTTTGCCTTCGAACATACCACAGGCTATTTTCGACAATTTATATCTGGCATCTAGTTAAATACGTATACATAATATGAGCAAAATAAGATAAAGAAGACAATGTACAAATGGATTATAATTATATTTATTCGCAATTGCACTACAATATGTATACAAGGTTCATTCATTAACTTATTTAGTTATCTAAATGCTTTCCGATATCGTTGTTTTCAGGTATCATTTGAAGAAATGATGCAGTTAACCTTTTCGAGTGACCGAGTATTTTCCAACGACAGGAAATATTTGTTATTGTCGACACACAAGAAGAAGGTTAGTTGAAAGCATATACAGAAATATATTTAGGTTTAGAAAAACTCAAGGCCAGAAATAAACATATAAAACTAAAGAAAAAATGACTATTGCTTCAAGACTTTATTACCGTACTAATTATGTACACACGTGTTGCAATAATAATGTGCTCTTATTATTAATAAGTTCTCTTTATTTTAGATATTTTCTATCATTTTGAATGATTATGATAAATTCTTATTGCATATCATGATCCGTGCCGTACCTCTCTATCTGGTAAAACGTGAATTTACGATTTAATTTCTTAATGATGATAATGGTCGCTCAAGTCTCTAGTCAGATATTCTAAAAGAGTTTCCTAAAATTGATATTTTTTGTAATAAAAATATACTTATTTAAGAAATGCGTCGAATACTACGGTGAGGGTAAACATCCTGAGGAAACTTACTTGTTCCCGAACAGGTAATATTTATTGCTTGTAAATGGAGACATGGATTGCCACTTGTTACATTGAGTTCTATCTGGTCAACACGTGGGTTCGAGGTGGCCATAGAATTACTACCTCCGCGATTGCGGAGATGGATACCTGAACCTCTCACTACGCCGCATGGGTTAATGATCAGTAACGCGTTTGTGTGTTTGTCTTCCCTAAATTACTCACTAAGTCTGTATGATAAGTATCTAAATGCACGTTACAACATTTTCAACATATGCTCGTCAATTTCAGCAACAATTAAATTTTTATTAATAAAGTTTGAATCGGATCCAGGACCTTAAGATTGTATTCTGTCGAACAATTTATTTAGAATCCCTCAAAGTTCATCGTTACTTTTAAATTACCATTATTAATTTGTCTATTGAATTAATCACGTAATATTAAATTAATTAATAAGCCTTATGATATTTCAGATTTACAGATATTCTAACGTTGCTGAATACTTCGTTTATAATACAGAAAAGAAGTAAGTACTTTATATATACTCTATACGAGTAGAAAAGATTTCTGTACACTTTCTCGACCTTTTCAACCTTGCAGAGTAGTCTGATATTCGTGTGTCCAATCCCATAATTATGGAGGTAATAAATCTAAGGCCACGTTTAACTCATGTGTTACACAAATAATCAGTATTTAATGCGACAGAATTTTTGCTGTTTGCGCAATATAACATTCAGATCGACAGTATATTGTAAAAAGTGACGTAACAATTTCCTATAACCAACAAATGCGTATAAGGAGGTGTACAAAATCCCAAGATTAGGACTAATTAGGATCCGTGATCTCTGCTTATCCCTCTATAGAGAAACGAGCTTGAAGTGATTATTAACTATTTTCACAAAGAGTTTTCTCAATGTTGTACATTGTTATTATGGATGTTGTATTTTTATACACTACCTTCACAATAGACATCTCTTTAAAAGAATAATTAACTTCCAATCTAATTTCAAACTAGTCATATTGGGTAAGTCACATAGAGAAAAGAGCGATTATGTTCCTATACGTGTTCCTTAATTCGCAGTCTTTATAATAGAGTCGGAAAAGCAGTTCTCGAGTGGAGGCCACGCCTCGCCAAACGTAGTGTAGTACGGGCGCATATGGACCGATGACCTCAAGAAGGTCGCTGGTAGTGGCTGCATGAGGGCCACGAATGATCGTGTTTTTTGGCGTTACCTTGAGGAGGCCTACGTCCAACAGTGGACTACTATAGGCTGATTGATTGATAATAGAGTGTATATGGAAAGATTTATATTTATATTGACGTATTATGTTCTTTCAGAACAATTCAAAGGGTTGGAAAAGGACTCTTGCAACTCGTCGTGTGGGGTGAAAATGGTTCTTTGGCATATGTACAAGAAAACAATGTATATTACGTGCCCAATGTTGATGATCCTAACACCATTCATACTATTACCACTAAGGGAGCCCTGCATGAGGTTTTCTGCGGTATAGCCGACTGGGTTTATGAAGGTAATTAATTAATAGTATAATGTATATTACTAATGTAAGGTGAGGGAAAACATCGTGACGAAACCTACCTGTTTGCTGAACAAGTAATAATTAGTACTTGTAAATGGCGTCATGGCTTACCACCTGTCACATTGAGTACTGACTATCTGGTCAACACGCGGGTTCTAGGTGTCCATAGAATTACTACCTTCGCAATTGCGGAGATGGAAGCCTGAACTTCTGACTACCCCGCAAGGGTTAATGGTCGTGGGCAATATAGTAAAGTATGTTACACATACGTTATTAACTTCGTGTGGTGAGGCACTTCTTAGCATCGACCAACATCTCAGATGTTTTGGTCTTACAGAAACGAATCTTATATGTACTTGGTGACCAGCAATTCGTAGTCGTACATACATTAGTATATTTTCACAAGGGCACGACTGAATAACAGCTTAACTACTAAAGCTCATCGATACATGCTATAGAAGAATCTACCCTCAGTTTTATATGAGCTCTAATCAATAACATAAATATAAATGTATTTATTTTTCTAATCATTTTATTGCCTATGTGAGACCGGGTCATATCACGATAAATTTAAAAGTTATCTGATTACCTTTATTTTGCCCGACGTTTCAACCCAGTTGCATAGGCCGTGGTCGCGGAGAAGACTAGCTCTAGTCTCAGCTAATGTCTGTCTACCCTCACAATTTTTGTTAATTCATAGCACGACACACTACACTCACACCATCCGAGGACACATCCGCAGTTAAATTAAAAAAAAAGGGTATAAATCGCAAGTATTTAAAAAAAATTTCTATTGTATATCTTAAATATAAATCCTTTCTATTTGCAGAGGAGGTGTTCAGTGGTCCAGAAGGCATGTGGTTTTCCCCAGACGGTGCTTTCCTGGCCGTAGCCTGTTTCAACGACACGTCAGTTCCTTCAGCATCATATCCGGAATATGGAAATAACTACGATCCGAACTACCAATACCCACACTTCGTAATGTTCAAATATGCAAAGGTTTGTGAGAAGTAAAACTTTGATGAAATTGCTTGCGTTGCACTATTACATTATTACACAATATCAGTTACTTACTATATTAAATAGTGTGTGGTGACAAATTTTGCAATCAATGTAGCATATTGATGAAGTGTGTAATTCATAACTATATCTTTCATAGAGTTGAATATGTTTATGCCTAAATAATAAAATCAAACATGGTTAAAAGAGTTTTGAGACATATTAAAATACATATGTATTTCAATTAATTTCACGGTGGAAAAAATATCAGCTACATAATATCTTAGGTTACATTTATTATTAGTTCCTTGTCAGCCCTGTGAAATACTTTACTCTTAAGGTATGAAAGTCCGATTTGTGAACATACATATCATACATTCAGTGGGCGGGCCACGTCTGTCGAACCGATGACCGTTGGAGCAAAGTGGCTATCAAATGGCCGCGTCTCGGTAAACGTAGTGTAGGACGCCCCTCTGCTAGGTGGATTGATGACCTGACCTGAAAGGTCGCTGGTAATGGTTGGCTGACGGCCATGAATGATCGTGGCCTACGTCCATCAGTAAACTGACATGTGCTACTTGATTGATTGACATCATTCATAGTGCCACTACTCAAAATCATTCTCTTTTTCCAGGCAGGGCAGAACAACCCAGTGGTCGACTTACAAGTGTTCAAGGTAGACGAGAGAGGTTCTGAGTGGGACATCGCAGCCCCCATGGATCTAGTGGGACCAGAGCCCATTCTGGCCCGGGTACAATGGGCCAACCAATACAACGCCATGATCTTATGGCTGAACCGACGGCAGAACGTCAGCATACTACAAAACTGCGACATTAGAAACTTGAACTGTAAAAATGTATTACTCGACACAGAGCAAGCTGGTTGGATAGATATAGAAGAAACGTTTTTCGACGATAAAGCGTCTCAAATGGTCAGGATCCAACCTAATGCTTTACAGAGTAAACGATATAAGCATGTTGTTAGAACTAATCTGGATACGTTGGAGATTAAAGATTTGACTCCAGTGAACTCGACTGTCACTGATCTGTTGAAATGGGACCCTGTATCGGACATTGCACATTTTATCCTCTCCCCTCCGAATGCGCCGTGGGATAGAGAATTGTGGTCTTCGAGAAATGGAGACTTAAAGTGTATATCTTGTCTTAAACCCTCATGCAACAACGCTGGAGGTAGCTTCTCTAAAGATGGATCCTTTGGAATCATAACTTGTTCCACGGTTAACGATCCTACGAAAACTTACTTGTACGATTCGAAAGTAAGTATATTGTATTTGTAGCATATGTTTAAACATATATTGAGACTGAGTGATGTTCTAGATGCAATTTTCGGAATTATTAATTCAAAGGGCACCACGAAACCACGTTTTAACTCGATTGTCACTACAAAATGGGTTATTCGAAAACGTGTCCCCATTTTCAAGTTCTGATGATAAACTTTTCAGAGAAGCAGATAGATTCCTTCACGATGATTTCCCTTATCGTAGACCTTATCTATAAATATTCTAGTTATTCAGTTATATCGAGCCAACTGAAAAGCAACAGATGAACCTCTAGATTAAGGAAGAACAACAAGTGATTTTGCTTCTATTTAATACTTCTCTTTTCCAGGACGATAGCTTCTACCCACTCAAAGACAATTCTAAGCTCGAGAAGAAGCTCTCAAAATACCTAAGGCCGATGGTACTATTCAACATTCTAAAGATCCAGGGCTCCTTCACAGCACACATTAAGTTAATGCTGCCACCCTTTATGAAGCCGGATGCCAAATACCCGATGCTGGTCAGAGTTTATGCTGGACCCGGTACCACGAAAGTTAGAAACAACTTCGAGTTAGGTAATTACATTCTTTCAGGACATGACATACTAGCAGCATTGGCATCCATACAAAATAAATCAAAGGTGACTTGTTCCATTATATGTTATAACGACACTTGTCGCTTTATCAATAAAAATTCAGCGTATATGTATTCTACTCTAATGGGGTTAGTTGGTAATATACTATTAAAAATTGTAGACTATTACAATATGATCAATATTTGATCATCGAAGACTTGTCTACTCATTACGCTTGTTACAAACACAAGATTCGTGCTTATAAAACTCGTTAGTTTTATGTCTAAGCTAATCAGCAACTTAATGTTTATTTAAATGAGGGCTTTAAGTAGGCATAGACCAATGGAGATTAGTCTACTCAACCCTAAGATTAGTCTAAAGTGTATTTTTGTTGTTACAGATTACGGAATGTATTTGACAACAAACAGAAGCGTGATCATTGCTGCGATTGACGTGAGAGGCTCTGCTGCTATGGACGTGGATTCATTGCATGCAGTCAACAATGCTCTTGGCACTGTCGAAATAACAGACACTCTTCTTGTTATGAGGTAGGTAGAGGATTATGTAAAATAATTTAAATCAATTTAGAACATTCATGCAAAGCTACCTCGACTCCTGGGAAAATAATACGCCGATTCAAAGACGGCGGTCGTAATAGTTGGCTAATTCATTGTTCACTAACCAACATTAATAAGAATTGAAATGCTCTTCGAGTTTTTCGTATATCTTACAAGCTTATCAAATATAAATTACATCACAAACTATCCTGAACAGACACGAAAAAATAACTAGAACGGAGAAGATTCTGAAAAGAGTTTCTCCTAATTTAGAGTTCTCTTTCTGTTTTCAGAGATCTGCCAAAGATCTACACGTTCATAGACCCAGACAGGATAGGAGTGTGGGGCTGGAGCTACGGAGGCTTCGCTTCCACCTCAATGCTGTTGGATGATAATGAGAAAGTGCTATCTTGCGCGGCTGCGGTAGCTCCTGTTACGTCCTGGCTGTATTATGGTTGGTATACTTTAAAATTCCTGATGAATGTTACACTGAAGATTTACAATTTAGGTAATTGTCGAATAAGGGGCAGGCTAATAAATAAATGACTAATGTATAAACACGTGATTGACTATGATACTTGTTGAGTTTTTAGTAATATTTGTATAAATTCATAAATTTATTTTAATTAGACATTCGGATGAATGTCCTTCATGATTCTAATCGGCTCTTCTTTGTATAACACCGACATAAGTGCAGAGGCAATGAAATTCTTAAATAGGTTTTAATCACATACATTGAGATAGTTTGCCACCACGTCATCAAGTTAAAATTTTACCTATTCGTCACTGTAGCGCACACCTCTTTTCCTTAGCCATTAAATATTCCATTTTTCAACCACTTACATGTTCTTTCTATTTGCAGACACAATATACACGGAGCGATACATGGACACGCCGAAAAACAACCCTTTGGGCTACCAGACCGCGGATCTCACTCTAAAAGCTCTGAAAATGCGTAACAAAACGTTCCTGCTAATACATGGTAGTGGAGACGACAATGTTCACTACCAGAATTCCATGATACTTGCCAAACAGTTGCAGCGCGCTGATATACCGTTTGAGGAGATGGTAAGTTGATATTTATTCATATAGATATTAGTTCTTATATTGATTTTGAGTTGGACAAGATAATGGATACTAAATATCAACTATCGTTCATATTACCCTCTTACTTATAAATTTGTTCAAATCCTCCTCATCCATTTCGTTGTAAACATAACCTCTGAGACGTAATAATATCAACTTGGTAACTTATAAGCATGAAGAACGATTGATAGTTAACATCTTTTACGTCCCAGTCTATCACATGTCTATTATAGGCTGCCTATATGAGTATGGTAAAATGTTTGTTTCGAAATACCTCGGCCTCTCGCAATAGAATAAAGATGTTATTTAATTCCAATTCATCTTTTCAGAGTTACACAGATGAAAATCATTCGCTTTGGGGCGTCATACGGCATTTGTACCACACACTAGACTCGTTTTGGCATAGATGCTTGAAATGGGATAAGAACTCCGTGAAAAACGAAATATAATCTTACATACATACATACGGAAAATATAATTTGTTGCTCTAATATACCTACAACTGATGTCTATCAATATTTATTTTGTATAATTGAACAATAACTTAATAAATGACTACATATTTCCTGTACAATTGTGAAAATAAAAAGTATTTGAAATACTCATTCAAAAATTCTTCTTGGCTCAAATGATAATTTTGGAATAAGACTGCTTTAATGTAAGAACTATGTAAGTATTATATTTCCTGATAAGAATAGCTCAATTTTCTTACTGAAATAAAAGTTAATAACGATATTCGAGAGTTTTATCCTTCCTAACATGCATATCATTCAGTTCACAGTTCACACAACAAACTTTAACGGGACTTCAGATACTACAAAAACTAATTATTGATTAACATAATATTTGTAGTTTACATACACACATAAACATTACATACATATACATTCATGTCCTTCGATACCTTTCGGGTTGCACCGAACTTCGGAGATTTAGTATCTCCTAGGTCAATTTGTTGCATAAATTTTGGGGTTTCGTGGGTTAGTGACAGGTTGCTAGCCCCTCGCCCAGCTGACATCATTTACCCCTAGTCTCTTAGTCGCCTTCTACGACAATCCGAGAAGAATGGCAGCTACTTAGCATTATTTTGTTAAGTCCTAGCTAAAACGGCCGGTCCCGGGAGTGATTATAAATACCACATTTTCATTATATGAATTGTAGAAAGAGAAGAATTGGAGCTTCGATTTCGTTTTTCTTCGGTTGTAGCGGCTGGCGGCGTTGGTGTAACCATTGCGATGGAATAACAAGAAGTTCAAACGCCGTGGCATCAGTGTTTGTACTTCCGCCGACATAACCTAAGTGGTGAATGGCTTAATAAAGAATTAAAAAATATAAAAAAATTGTAGAAACATTTAGCTTGACTTGACATAGGCCAGTTTCTGTTATAGGATTAAAAAAGTACGATCATTCATAATAAATATGACAGTTACACAGTTTTTCAAATTCTTATAAAATGCAACAGATATTTTAGTACTTTAGTCTCCGTAGAAAATTTGTAGAAACTTCCACATATGTATAATTATACCAATTTAGAATTACAAGGAAAATGTCAATGAAATCTTGTTCCGGTATTTGGCGAATAAAAAACTTACTGAAAAGATGGTAAGATTGTTATTATGTAAGATTATCATTCTTCTGTTTATTGTTTACCCTTTATTTTTGCACATTGGCTTCAATTGCTAGCTGGTACGAAGGGGATTCTGACACAGAGTACAAAATTGTTCGCTCAAAAGGCTATGTGCGTTTTTCGATAATTGGCCAATCGTTACTTTTGTGCATAAATTGATTAGATTAGAACACACCCGTACTTACGCCATTCTATGGAATATTACGACCCCATTGTCGTCACAATTATTTCATTTTACCTTTAGTGAACACAAAAATAATCACCCAATGATATTCAAACAAGGATAAAAGATAGTTACCATAATCTTACAAGACCTTACGTATCTACCGCAGCATGAGCACAGACATAGCAGTGAGGCAATGCGACCCATTCAATCTGGACCTCACAGGGATCCCTGACAACGAGCACTCTCAGCCACGTGTGGTCATCATTGGCGCAGGCATGGCAGGGCTGTCAGCTGCAGCGAGGTTGCACCAGCGTGGCATCTCCAATTTCGTTATTCTGGAGGCTTATGAAAGGTAAACATAAAAACATAACAAACAACAAATATGGTAAAATAGGTGAAAGGTTGCTATAACTTGATTTTCGCCTTTATAGTGAGTACCTTACTAGTTAATCTATTAAAAATTCTAGTGTAATCAATGTTTGGCAGGGGAATACTAAATACGGAGGCATAAATGTGTAGTTATTGGTCTTCAGAACCAACGAGGTACTTTATTTATTGAATATACGTCATCACGTAGATCACTAAAACGTAAATAAGTAATGTAAAGGACAACGTTAATTTTTATTGTTGCAGGCCGGGAGGGAGAATTCATTCCTCTTGGATCGGAGACGTGGTGGCTGAGCTGGGAGCCCAATATCGACCAGCTAACAAAGAAACCAAATCCCTTCAGCTGCCTAAAATCCAATGAAAATTTTGACATAGATCGGATGTCCGGCTCAGTCCATCCCAGAGATCTTTTCATGCGAGCTGGCGGAGGAAAATTGGATTATCCCCCAATAATTCACACTTATTACAAGTTCAAGCAAATTCAAGCGGAAGCGAAACAGTTGTACAAATATGGGGACTCAAAAATGCACGGCTCAATGCTCACATTCTTAAGTCAAAGGATACAACATGAATTGTTGGCCTACCCTGAAGAACAGCAGCACGACGCTGCTAGAATTTTATTCGGGTTGGTCCACATGGCAATTAGTAGGGGTAATGAGGATGTCTCCCTCATGGGATGTGACAATTTGGGGTGCTTCATGAGCATCCCAGGGTCAGAGATGAGAGTGCCTCTCGGGATGGTAGGATTGTTGGCTCCGCTGTTGCGCTCTTTACCCGAAGGATCGCTCAGATACTGTAAGCCCGTGAACTGTATCTATTGGGGAGTGTCCCAGAAAACTGGTCATCGAGCTGTAGTAACAACTTGTGATGGTGAGGAATTCCCAGCTGATTACGTAATTATAACAATGTCTTTGGGTGTACTAATCAGGAATCATATTCATATGTTTTGCCCAGCTCTCCCAGCGTCAAAAGTGGATGCCATGCGTTGCATCGGTTACGGATACTGCAACAAGATTTACTGCGAATATTGTTTGCCGGTCTGGTACTGGACTTCGAATGAAATAAATCTCAAGTTTTCTCCCGAAGACCTCGCGAGTCGCACAGACTGGACGCGGGGGGTGGAATCCATTTCGTTGGTACCCAACAGTAACACCGTCATATGCGCTTGGGTGGTAGGCCCCGATGCCATGACCATGGAAGCTCTGACTGACAAGGACGTTGCTGAAGGTATCACGTGTGTTTTGCGCAAAGCAACTGACCAAGAAGACATTCCTTACCCCACGAAAATATTGCGTTCCTTCTGGTCACTGGAATCCTTTTTCCAAGGCGCTTACTCTTTCAACTGTCACTGTGACGATGGATCAGCTCAAATTGCATTAGGTTCTCCATTACCAGGGTTGGGTGAGCCGGCTCCTCCTATTCTTTTGTTCGCTGGCGAAGCCACAGTGCCTGGTTACTTTGCCACGGTAGCTGGTGCTCGCTTGAGTGGCATCAGAGAAGCGGAAAGGATTTTAGAGCTTACGCAGAAGCTGAAGGGTCCGCCATTGCCAGACCAAATGAGCGTTTGTGTTGATGAGAAATCCGAAAGCCAGAACAAAAGACAAGAATGAGAGAGATATGACGTATTTGTAGTTTTATGAATATTTATATTCGTACTTTATTTAATTTGTGTTTTGTTTATAAAAAGAAAATAAATTTCAATTTGTAATTTTTGTATTTTAACTAATATTTCTAATATGCAAACCAGCACGTTAAATAGTAGTCAAGTAATATAAGAGTAAACTTATTATATTTCACTTAGTAATGCGAACTGAATTGAGATGACATCAAGTTCACTTTTATATCTCTATCAGCTTAAAAGAATTCTAATTGCGAAAAATACGTTATTGCACAAAATAACTTTCTAATTAAATACGTGAAACATAATAATTTGCTGCATGTAACCGTAAATTTATTGTAATTTATGTCATTATATATATTTTAATAAATCTTTATCTTCTTAGAGAGGTATTCTCTAAGAAAACAAAAACAATTTCCTCACTTTATTTAGGAATAGAGATTATTTTCTCTCTCTCCAAGTTATGGAGCCTGGAGTCCTTGTATAAAATCAGCTGTTCAGTGTCAAGGTGAGGCCTAATCCAGCTCGCGTGGGGCAGGTGAGAGGCGGTGGGAATGCGTAACGCAGCGCGCAGGACCACGATCGCTCTCGCATTGCGTCTTAGCAAAACACATCGATATCTGGCGAGAGCCGCGAGACGGACGGCTGTGATGCAGCGTGGCTGTGCGTGGTGCGTGCCAGAGGTGCGCGGCAGGCGGGCGCACCCAGCCAGCGCTCCCACCGCCAGTCGCTCCTCGTCCGCCGGGAGCGCGCGTCGTTGCTCCCACGCCCTCGAGCCGCTCAGTCGCGGAGCGCCCCAAACGCCCCTGTGAACCACTCGTCGGCCACGGCGCTGCTCCTTTTCCAGCTTCTCATTCATCATTGCGACCCAAACGCACCTTAAGCAGCTCCTCCGCGTCCTCAGAGACGCCGCGAACGCACAATAACTACGAGTTGCTTTCTTCACTCCTGAGATGAGATTAATTTACCGGTAAAGTATCCGTTGGAGTACCAATTAATTTTTAATTTTTGCAACACAGCCCATTGTTTGCTCCCAACTGAGTATTTCAACCCTAGTTTAATTTATTTTTCCTTCATAACATTATCGATACAGTAACATAACATTCATCAACATTTCTCCGAATGTCTTTTATCTAAACGAATGGAACGTTGGTCGTAAGAGAAAGG
Organism: Leucoptera coffeella; assembly: GCA_030578115.1. Taxonomy (NCBI): domain Eukaryota; kingdom Metazoa; phylum Arthropoda; class Insecta; order Lepidoptera; family Lyonetiidae; genus Leucoptera; species Leucoptera coffeella. The sequence goes on from JAMBLF010000785.1 coordinate 185,654, forward strand.
AAAAGAATGCTGGCTTCTAGCCAAACAGCAATAGTGGCACATGTCTTGGAAAACAAAATATCTCTGAAATATTGTGTCAGTGGTGTTTAAGCGAAGAGAGCTCTTCTAGTAATGTGTAGCACGTTTAGAGACGGAGGAATTCGCGAACAACGCGCAAATGATCACCGCACATGGGGAGATGTCATCAATTGATTTACATTAATCTTGATGATAGCCGACAGCTTTCTATTTATGGCAAAAATATTCCTGTTTAAAAGATATATTTTAATTCTATTTACATGCATACACCACACGACCATTGTGGCGTGGAAGTTATTTGTTAGAATTTTTACACTCTCGTAGTACGTTTTGCAATTGCATTATTGAATTTTCTTACACTTTTTTCACCTTAGACTAATTTATACTATTTTATACTTACTATAACAGTCGACATGTATTACTATTATAACTATACATATATATATATATATATATATATATATATATAATATATGACTACTGGTAAACAATTTAAAATTTAAAAACAATGTGATATGCCAAATTAGATTGGCCATAGCCATACTTTACTGTCACGCGACATTTTGTCTTTATCTGACTGAACTTTATCCTCTAAATCTGTCTTTCGTGGGTGTACTTTTCGGTTTCTATAATATTCACTTCATATTCTTATTATTACATATACCTTTCTCGAAGGGTCATATGGCTTAAATATCACAGATTATTGCGACGACGAAATGTAATAGGATTTCTCTTAATGTCAATGAAGCGGAAGTGATTTCTCAGAATCAGTAAAAATAGGTATCTGTTAACTCTGCCTTCGTCCCTATAGGAAGGAATGTTGTATATATTAAGAACGTAAAAATAATACCTTAACCTTAAAGAACCTTATTACACCAAATGAACTAGCCTTTTGATTTGTCATTAAAGACTAGAGTTAAGCGTACTAATCAACGTATATTTATAAAATCTATACTTTTTATAGATGAATAAATAATGTACGTATGTATACATATATTTTATATACTGGATATATTAGATTAGTTCAGGAAAACGCTATTATCGCTACATGTGTAAAAGATTACAATGAAATTGCACCAGCACAAATTAATGTGTCCACGCTATAAACTACACTGCCACTATAATCGTAAATAAGACCATTAGTTAATATGCAGTGTGTATTATGCTGCTGTGAATATGTTCGAGCGAATTATTAACGTAATTTCTGATATTAATTAACATATCAAGTAAATTGTGCACATAACATTATTTAGGTACTTAGTTGTAGTTTTAGAGACTTATATGGTCTAATGGATTAAATCGTAGTTATATTTATTTCTTTTACATAATTAGTTTTTTTACGTAAGGGATAGTTTTTCAGCTACATTTGGGAACATTTTAAACTTTATTTCAGTCGTATTAATTAATGATGAATAAAAATTGAAACTCGTAAACACTAATGAATTTTTAAGGGATAATAGCAATATCGTAATGTTAAATATGCATGTCAGAATTCAAATTGATTATGTAGCAGCAAATTGCTGAATTGGATTTAATTAAAAAGATTGGCATTGTATTTCTGACAACAGTTTTTATATGTTATAACCCTTAAATAATATTAATTTTCATATATTAATAATGTAAATTCCTGAAATAATGTAAATTCGTATGAGTTTTAATACCTGGTTCCCAAAGGGTTAAAGCAAAGCAAATTGTTATCCAATTTTTTATTGTTACGAAAATGTAAAAATAATACCTGGTACCCAATTCGAACGACTGAAATATATCTTCGATAATCTTACAAGATTTGCCAGCCAATACAGAATCTAGTTTATCTTTTGATCCGAAACAAGGACAAAACAAGAACAAAAGTTAGGAAAACTTCGCACTCTCTATTTTTTGGTGATTTACGCTCGCATGATTTATTGTCTTCTAGATTCTAAATGATACGCAATGATAAATAGATGATTTTATGAGCAAAATTTCACAACAAACAATTTACATATTTTTAGAAACTACACTCAAGTCTCTGCAATATAATAAACATAACAAGAATAGAGTCTCGTTCAAATACATAATACTAAATAATTTAAGATTCACTTAATATAACATACGAGTGTGTATGTGTGCCAATAAAGCAAGTGATTTATGTGGATCGGGGCCGATGGTGATCTTTGATCTCTAACAACCACTCTACAGAGACTCGGGCGTGATGTGTATGTTTGTATATAATATAACATTCTAGAGAAATTAAAAAGATGTTACTCGAGCCTTAGTACCTGCTAGAGAAATAAAATAGCAAAAATATACAGCTGAGAAAACCTTAAATAAACGATTGCTGTGCGAATCTTTAAAGGCTTCCATTTCTCTTGCACAGGTAGGAACCTTAGCAGACAGTTCTGTTCTTAATTACGTTTTAGTATTTTCTTTGAGTCGATTTTCTAGCTGCACAGGGAATAGTTGATAGTACTTATCTCCGCACTAAGGGTAGTAAACTCCGCGATTCAATTAATTTAATTACTGCTCCTGCATTCCAATTTTCTTTACGAGTGTTTCTGAGACGGTTTGTCTTTTATGGTTGTTCGGACTGTGGTTTGAGAATGGCTTTATATGAGATGTCGTTGGATAGTTGGTTTGGCCGTTTGGAAATACTTGTGATATAGGTTGATCTAAATAAAGTAATAAAATGTTTATATTAATGTATAATGTATTTACTCTTAAAGTTTACTCTTGAGAAATACATAATAAACATACTACGAAAACGTAAGTATATTTAAAGCAAATAACTGCGTTAGATGGATTTTTAAATCAATAATTATTTAACGAAAAGGGTTGTTCGAAGTCCCAAGTTATAGATAAAATAAGCCAGATATTTCTGTGAGCTGCTCGGTCATTATTTCATAATAACTCAAAGGACTCTTCACCATCCGTAGTAGTTATTTCGACATATGTACATACACTTTCACGTCCTTTCATCCCTTACGAGGTTAACAGAATCTTAGAGATACGATCATCCTAGGTGCTTCTTGGTTGCTTTTTACTTATATTGGGGTTTTAACGACATATAGAATATTGGTAATAGGTTGCTAGAGCAACGCCCAATTAAATCCATTGACCCCTAGTTTCTAAGTCGCTTTCTACGATATGTTGCGTAGAATGGCCGCTAATTAGCATTCTTTTACGTCCCTGACTAGCAGAGGACATACAAATATATCGTAATATAGCCATTTATATAATTTTATCGATATTAGTACTCAATTAAACTATTTAGTTTTCCACCATACGAGTATATGTATACTATGCTCGCAGAATCTGAATTTATAATTTTTTTCTTATCCCAAAACTTGACACACTAGCTTTAAGCCTGGCTTAAACCGATAAGAAAAACTATTTTGCTTAAAACTTCTCATATCGTGTATCTTAAGAAGTAGTTTAAGTTTCGAACTGTTTTGTAAGAGGAGCTGCCATGTTGTAGCTTAAGGAAGACCTTCCTATTGTTGTATAGAATTCAGGAGTCTATAATAAGCGGCGAGTTTTTTACTGACCCAATACTCGTAGTTGTATAATAGTTACTTAAATTTGAAACAACATTTGATTTTTATCATAGTTTTGACATTTCTTATGACTAGAGATTGAGTAGTGAGAATTATTATTAAGAAATGGATGAGAACTAAAGGGCATAAATCATAAAGAGTTGTCATTCCATCCATCCAAGATTATCTAACACTTATATATTCATTGTTCTTAAAAAACATTTCTGTCATCTCTATAAAATTAAAGCTACTGCGACTGAAATACGACATAATAACCATAAAAGAAAACATATATTTATGAAGCTCGTATAATTTTATTCACGTTTGATAACTTTTTCTGAGAGCCATGTAAGGTTAATAACAGGAGGGGAAATAAAATAACAATTTTAGGTACGTTTTGAGCACTGAAAAGCACATTTCAGGCAAAGTTATGTTGAGTTTCCACTGCTATAGGTATAGAGCCTTGGATGATGAGTACCTCAATTCAACGAGAAAATGTCAGTTTAATACTTGAATGTATAAAACTTTGATTGTAAACCAAGCGCTGCGAGATTAGAAACATCTAAATCACAGGACGTTAGATAACTTTGTCATATAAGATGGAAGTTGCAAACTTTGCCAATTAATACTTTGCTTTAATTGGTAGAGTTGTCGTTGAAAGCTTAGCTGAAGTGTGCAGTAAAAGTGCTTTAAAATGCTGGTATAAAGCGGAATGGAAGAATAATCAGTTAAATATTGCATACGCTAGCTACTTAAACGCTGAAATTACAGGGCTTATCAGTCAGAAGTGAAGAGTAAATACAATAGATCAAACTTACTTTTTGTGATTTCGTGTCACCGTTATAGATGCTAACAATAGTTAGAATCCTCAATAATAAGCCATCTTAAGAAAGCAGCTTTCAACACAATACTTTTCTTCGTGATAATATTTACCGTACATCGATAGTGCTTTGTAAAATTTTGCTTTAGAAATAAACTCACCACATACTTGTAATTTTACAAGGGTCTTCGTAGAACGGATATTCTTTGAAAAGATTTTTATCCGACATCATATCGAGTTCAATATGTCCCATCTCCTAAGGGTATTGGACAGCAATTCGGTCTGCGACATGACAATGTGTCGACGCTGCACCGCTCTCGAGACATGATGTCGCGACCTCTGTGAAATATTGTGATTAAACATAGTCCAGACTTGGCTAGTGCATGCTATCTCAAATGATACATTTCATTGTAGCTCGTTTTTCACACGATATGATCTTACGTATGTTTAAATGGTTTGGATTTACTTTGAATTTATGCTTTCGGCATTTATATGAAAAACACGGGGATCAGAAATACGTCGATGTATCTCGAATGTACTACGTATGTACCGAACTTCAAGGAACTAATACTTAAAGGCACTGATATTAACATTTAACAGCTGATTTTCTGAACACCTACCAAATTCATATTTCCGATCAAGTTCGTTTTTACAGCTACAAAAGCCGTTGCCAAGAACCGTCGGTGCTAACCCGCCATGTATCATACTAACCTCCTTTTGCGGTCCAACTAATATCTTACATCATATTTAAATACATAAATCAAAAGCGTCAGTGGAGGAGCACTTTTTCCTGAAGATTGATGGGGATAGCGTTGTATCCACTCGGGTATTTGTTGTTGGAAGAGGCTATTGTTGCCTTGATGCTGCCAAGGCTGAATGGGAACTACCCGAATGCCAAACGGTTCATTTGCATACTATCCTCGATAGTGTAAAGTCACTGGATCCATTTCACATATTACGGAGGGTAAGGCCCCGTGAAGCGTTGAATAAAATTAGAAGTGCGCCATTAAAGTCTTGACGTGCACTTATGAAACGTGTAATCTGTTTAAGTTGCACGTCATTATTGTTAAGACTAAAGTAAAATAGCGATTAAAGTAATGATAATAAAAAAATTTTGCTCGTTATGAAGTATTACAAGGAAATTTTGTACATACAATAATGATCTCAAACATATACCGTGACATTGTCTATTTCTGTAAATTAAAATTGAATATATTTTCGGATAGTTTGTTTACTTGGGTAAATAATTACTATAATCATAATAAGTAAATCAAAACAACATAACCTATTTAAATAATTTTAACACATAAGTACCCAGTTTAACACTGATACGTTTTAATTATTTACTCACTTTGACGACACAAGTTATAAAACTGATTAGTTATGAATGCATGTTTCATGCTTCTTTTGGTAATTTCTTAAATGTTAAAACTATACTTGTAGCGCATGCTTTCCACCTGATTAGAACAGTTTTTACACCTACTTTTATGACTTTTCATTTACAAGAAAGCTCGCTTCCACTGAAATATTCTCTAAATTGAAACACACACCATGTTTTAAATTAACGATATATTGTTTTGTTGAGTTATGACCTCATTCTTTATTTTAAACAGGACAAGATGTATAATTATGTTTTTGGTCCAAAATTGACATGAAATACTAAGTGATTGAAGACTGTCACATCACTTTTACTATTTATTAATAAATGTACATTATACTGTATGTATATCGCATTCAGATAGACACCGCATCGAAAATGGGTTCCGTTAGAAGTACCTATAACCGCTTATAACCACCGAGTAGGATTGCAAATGAAGCGATAGTGGTTTCTTAGGATCAGGACTCGTGATCTCTGCCTACCCCTCTACAGGGAAACGGGCGTGATGGGTATGTGTGTATGTATATTAATCTGCCTCTGTTGAGAAAGAAAGTGACGTATGTAAATGTATAGTATTCTCTTATTAATATAATTTTTTGTTTGTTGCAGGCTTGTGAATAAGTCAAAGTATTAAACAGTGATCTTTGAGTGTGTCAATAACATATTTTCAGTAAGTTAAACTTAATTGTGTAATAACTAAGATATATACTTTACAAAGTGATAGAAAACAGAATCATAGTTGTATTTTAATGTACGTTACGTAAGTGTGACATAAGTTTTTGGGACTCAGATCGTCTAATGCTTGAATGGTAAGTTGTTTTTTAATTATTTCAATTTATTTATATAAAAATCATGCATTTATTTCAAATTGTTTTACAGGCTATAATCTATATGTAATTTATTTAATGAATAATGATTTATTTGATATTGACGACCTCCGTGGCGCGATCGGTTAGCCGCCTGAACGTCATTCCCGCTAGAGGCAAAGTTAAGAACTACGCTTTTCTTCCGCTCCAGTCTGGTCATTGATTATTATATTATATGCTATACATGTATTTATCTATATATAACAAGGATATATTTCTTAAATTTATGTTATCTAGTACCCTTAGCACCAGTCTTAAATGTACTTAACGATGGGCTAACTCAATTGGTGTAATAATGACCAAATTTCATGAATATTAATTTTTCATACGATCGTTAAAGTAATATAAAAAAACCTTAGGATATGCATGCCACCAATTTATATGTTCTTCGTATCCATCCGCTACGAACTCTACCGTCCAACTTAGCTCAATAAAATCCTTGCACTAAATCCCTGCACTAGATTGAGAGTCATAAAACGTTTGAAAATATACGACTTAGCGAATTGGTGAAGAAATGCCAAATCCTTGCTCTAAAATAACTAAAATAGCTTTAGCTTTATCTAGCGACAGACTGCAATGCAGAACATAAAATTGCGTTCTTGACTTCTATGGAACTTAAAATATTCATATCAATACTGTAAGTGTCTTAATTAAGATTTGTGGCTGCATTACAATGACAGTATGACGTATGAAATAAGGACTCCTTTGTTGATTTCATCCCTTATCGATTCTTTACATGAGTCGGGGGATTTCACTTAACATCTAACTATACTAAATTGTTCAAGGAGGATAC
>JAMBLF010000786.1:0-192593 GCA_030578115.1 Leucoptera coffeella
AGTTAGTAACAAATCCTTATTTACAAATTAAAGTGAATTAAACCAATCATTGCAAGTGCAAAAAATCTTATTATAAAATATCCTGGAAACTAGCCTTACATCTATAGACTAACGAAATAACTAAACATCAGTAAGATATTTAAAATATAACCTAAGTTTCACAAACTCCGGGTCACTAGACCACTTAAAGGAAAATATAGTATTACTTGTCCTTAAGAACCCAGTGTAAGAATTAGATTTAACTTGATACATGTACTTTCATTACAATTAATTATGAATGTTTATAAAATTTATTTATTTAGTACAGTAGTTGCAGTATTAAAATGAATTGCAACATATTCTAAGGAACATTCTTTAACTTAGCTTCTTACAGAAAGAACAAAATATTGTATTACTTTTACCTAAGTGTACTAGGAAGCAGGAGTTAGAATTTAAAAAACCTGATGTTGAGAATATATCTGTTTAGACAGGTACAAATTTACCAAAATCGCTAATCAATTTAGTGATACGACTTCGTTTGGTCTACTTCTATTCCTTAGGCTAGGGCAAGTTATAACCATTTTGCCCAAAAACCTTACGTTAAGAGTCTAAAATTAACTTAGTGAACATAATGAGAAATGAGCGATAAAGTTTTCAGTTGATGCATTTGATGGACCTGAAAACAAAATAAGTATTAGAAATCATACATCCAATGTCAAATAAGCAAACATAAAAACAAAAAAAAAACCTGAGACATCATGTTCGTGGTCACTTTTAGCTGTAGTATTAGGGAACTTTTAGCTATAGTAGTATATGTAATATTAGTGACAACTTTAACCTATTCGGCCATTACATTTCACTGATGCCTAGTCCCTTAGTCAGTTTCTACGACAGACTACCATGATAAGCCGTAAATACTTTACTTTACAGTTAATATCTTCTTACATCAATGAATCAAGAATTAATTTGTTAAGTAATAATCAGCCATGATTTGGATCAAGTGCAATAATTCGCATTTTTATCCGTTTGTACTCACCTATCGTAAATAAAGCCAGTTCAGTTCATTAGGCTGCCGTGGCGCTGGGCAGTTCAATTCTCTTCTCCGCTGTGCGGGGTGCCCTCTCGGCTGTCAGGGCGGCCGTTTCGCTCCCCGTTGTCCCTCTCGGGTGAACGCGACCGTGATCGGGATCGAGACCGGGACCTCTCGGGCGAGCGGTCTCGAGACACTGAACGTGAGCGGGATCTTGACTTGCTTGCGGATTTCCTGTCATTGTTCTTTGGAGATGCCTCCTTGCTGGGTGAGCGAGAACGTTCCCTGTAATTAAGATAATAGAAATTAAATAGTTTTTACTTGCTTTTTTATAGATTTTATCAATATATTTTCTGACATTTATGTCAGGAATTAATCAATAAAGTTTTTATTACAATTCATATTCTTTAGTTTAGTCATAAATAGTAACAAGCCACCTGCTTTATAAAACACTCACCTGACTGGTTTATCCCTGTGTAGCATTGGAAAATAAAACTTGTTAAATAAATATTCCTTATACACTTTTAGTCTCTAAAAATCAAGAAACTTGAATGACGGCAATGGTATATTAAATTATTATTGTTCATGAAAATATATCCCAGTATAATCTCTTCTAAATAATATAATAATAAAACAACTAAGTTAATAATAAGCAATATACGAATGTTGATGAATTTTAGACATAAAAGCAATTATCATGAAGAATAATATATGTATATCACACATGCTTTACAAAAAGATATAGGCTACAACTATCATTGGCTATGTAGTATTGTTAATTGTTGGTACTCATCTTGATTTCTTAATGTGATTCTTAAAGTACCAATAACAAACTTGGCATGTAATAAATCGTCACAATCGTAGAACACAGACGGATTTTCATTTTCATCACTTTACAGGTACTTGATTGAAAATCTCCTCATTGAAGTTTCAATCAGTTTTTGGAACATATCTCCAATCCAAATATTGTATTTAATAGCCATGATAAAGTAAAAATATTTTTCACTGAATAATCATCATAATTTAAACTAAATCTAAATCATCATAATTATTGTGCGACCGACCGATGGCGGTATATCCATCCGAAATGGGTAGGGAGACCAAATACAAAGCCAATGACGGGCAGCAGCGTCATTTGTGCTAAACTCCTTACCCCTGCGATCTCCAACCCGCCTGCCCAGCGTGGAGATTAGGGCAATACCCCCCACGAAACAAAATGACGACATTCAAAAAGAAGGCCCCGAGTTCCTGGCGGCACTGTCGTCCTGGCCACGGTGACGGTCAGGGCAGCGACAGTGCCAGGGGTGCGAAGAATCCCCAGGCGTCGAACGAGTCACCAAAACGACTGACCGTGGCGACGTACAACGGACGCAGTCTCCGGCTGGATTCGCATCTTGCCGAACTGGAAGTAGAACTTACAAAAATCAGGTGGCATGTATTGGGGTTGAGCGAGGTCCGAAGACAGGGCGAGGACTGCTTAACCCTGAGCTCTGGCCACCTCTTCTACTTCCGGGAAGGAGACTGCAAGTCCCAGGGGGGCGTAGGCTTCCTCGTCAACAAAGTCCTCTGCAACAACGTTGTGGAAGTGTCCAGTGTGTCGACAAGGCTGGCATACATCGTTATTAAGCTCTCGGATCGTTATTCACTTAAAATGATCCAGGTGTATGCCCCCACATCGGCACACTCAGACCAAGAGGTAGAGGCCCTATATGAAGACATCGAACGGGCCTTACATCATACCACGTCCGCTCACTACAACGTTGTAATGGGGGACTTTAACGCTAAAGTTGGTCAAAGGGAGAGTGGTGAATCAAGGATGGGGCCACACGGCATTGGCAGTCGAAATTCCAGGGGACACATGCTGGTCCACTTTCTTGAATCGCAGGGGCTGTATCTTATGAACACCTTTTATAAGAAGAAGCCCCAACGAAAGTGGACCTGGAAAGGTCCCGACGGAAAAACCTTTAATGAGATCGACTTCATCATGGCGAATAAAAAGCATATATTCAGGGATGTCTCCGTGATCAACAGATTTAACACCGGAAGTGATCACCGTATGGTAAGGGGCACCCTGAATATCAACTTTAAGCTAGAGAGGTTGCGCATGATGAAGTCCACGCTCCGACCTACTCGACTGCAAATGGCCGCTGGTTCACCCAAGTTCCAACTGGAACTCCAGAACCGATTTGCCATTCTGCACACCGCGACCAATGTTGACGAGGACCTCGAAAATGTGACCAAAATAATCGGCGAGGAAGGGAGCCGGTTTTGCAGGGCTCGAGCGGGGAACCGAAAGTCGGATCTCTCGGATGAGACTTTGGATCTTATGAGGTTAAGACGAGAAACTCCACAGAGGTCTTCGCAAAGTGCTACACTAAACAAACGGATAAAGAAGGCAATACGACGTGACCTACGTAAGGCTAATGCTCTCCTCGTAAAAGAGTTGATCGAGCAAAACCGTGGGATGCGCGTATTCGCCCGAAAACTGGGACGTAGCCACATGACGAAGTTGAGAACAGCTCGTGGAGACATGGTCACCTCTAAACCAGAGATCTTGTCTGAGATAGAAAATTTTTACGGCCAATTATACCGCTCGCGCTGCCAGGATCCGGATCCTGACCCATCCGATTTGAGGGCCACATTGACGCGCCACTTCACAGAGGACATGCCCGAAATAGCTATGGACGAGATTGAGATGGCCTTAAAACAGCTTAAAAATGGAAAAGCTCCGGGAGAGGATGGAATTACTTCTGAGCTCCTGAAATCTGGTGGACGACCGGTTCTGAAGGAGCTCCAGAGAATTTTTAACAACGTCATCTTCTCCGGAAGAACTCCAAAATGTTGGGGCAGAGGTGTGGCTGTTCTTTTCTTTAAGAAGGGAGATAAGACCCTCTTAAAGAATTACAGGCCCATAACACTTCTGAGCCACATCTATAAGCTGTTCTCGAGGGTCATCTCTAATAGAATCTCAGCCAGGCTAGATAGCTTTCAGCCTCCAGAACAGGCCGGATTTCGACGGGGCTTTAGTACCATAGACCACATACACACGCTGAGGCAAGTTATACAAAAAACTGAAGAGTATAACCAGCCACTCTGCCTCGCGTTTGTGGACTATGAGAAAGCCTTTGACTCGGTCGAGACCTGGGCGGTCATGGAATCCCTGCAGCGATCTCAGATCGACTGGCGATATGTGAGTGTGTTGAGACATATTTATGATTCCGCCATTATGACCGTTCAACTCCAAGGCCACGGCACGAAACCTATCCAGTTGCAGAGAGGTGTCAGACAGGGGGATGTTTTGTCCCCGAAACTGTTCTCGAGTGCACTGGAAGATGTTTTCAAAACGTTGGATTGGGTTGAACGAGGAATAAATATCAATGGGGAATACATCTCGCACCTCCGCTTTGCTGACGATATCGTCCTGATGGCAGAGTCGCTGCAGGATCTGGAGGAAATGCTGTCCGAATTAGATGCTGCTTCTCGACGCATCAGACTCGGGATGAATTTAGAAAAAACCAAGATCATGATTAATGATTTGGTGGTCCCGAGCCCGATTGCCCTGGGGGGCACTCCCGTAGAAGTTGTTTCCCAATACACATACTTAGGCCAAATTATACAGCTTGGCAGAAACAACTTCGAGAGGGAGGCGGACAGAAGAATACAGCTGGGATGGGCAGCATTCGGAAGGCTTAGGCATGTCCTTACGTCGTCTTTACCTCAATGCCTGAAAACGAAGGTTTTCAACCAGTGTGTGCTCCCCGTTTTGACGTACGGATCTGAGACGTGGACACTCACTGCGGGACTAGCCCACAAATTCAAGGTCGCTCAGCGTGCTATGGAACGGAAGATGCTCGGGGTTTCTCTGGTAGATCGCATCAGAAATGAGGTGATACGCCAGAGAACTAAAGTAACCGACATTATGAAAAGAGTTGGCACGCTGAAGTGGAGTTGGGCTGGTCACGTATGTAGAAGGACTGATGGTCGCTGGAGCAAAAAAGTCCAACAGTGGAGACCGCGTCTCAGTAAACGTAGTGTGGGGCGCCCCCCGGCAAGGTGGGAAGACGACCTGGGCAGGTTGGCCGGCATCGAATGGATGCGAACGGCCACTGACAGGGAGAAGTGGCGTCATTTGGGGGAGGCCTATGTACAACAGTGGATTGATACAGGCTGATGATGATGATGATGAATTTAAACTAATTTAGGCAATACGTAACAATGCCCGTTAAACCAGAACCGTCAGTGAAGTTCTACGATTGTAACAAAATGGCTGAGTAGATGGCGGACTCACCTGTCTGATCTAGCGGGTGACCTGGACCTGGATCTGTCTCTCGACACTGACTTGCCATTCCTCTCTGTTGAGCGACGATCCCTTGAACCGGATTTTGAACGGCTGCGGTCCCTAGTTATAGATGGGCAACTCAATATTAATGAACTACACTATCTTTTAAAATGATAGAGAAATAAGTTAGACGAAAAAGATTTTGGATTAACCTTGAGTATTATCTGTTGAAAGTAACAATGTTTCCTGTTTTTCTATCATTTCAAAACACAAACATGAAAATAAACTTAATGCTAAATACCCACATAAAGATTAAACTACATACTCACTGCAATTCTTGCTCGGCGCAAGTCTTTAACCTATGCAATAAGGCAAACATATAATTGCATTCTGCAAGTATTATTCTACACATAATGCTCTAATTTTAAGTCTAAGATAACCTAGACACATCTAAGATATGTAATCTAAAGCATTGAAATAAAAAACTATTGATGCTAACAGAAATAAATTGAACTATATCACATTAATTTTCATGTCATAGTAAAGATGAGAGCAAAAAGAACTTACTTTGAGCGAGATCTGGATCTGGACTTGTTGGCGGCTGGGCTCTTGCTCTTTGGCCTGGACTTGGAGCGGGAGCGACTGCGAGAAGAGCGGCGGGACCTGGACCTGTGATCGAACGTCTCAAATGAAACACTGACTTGAAAATTAATAAATATTTATAGAAGTTTTATGTTTTCAGTGGTAAAAATTGTCAGCAGCAACTGTCTGCCCCGAAAGATGGTTAAAATGCAATATCATCATGATAGATATCTTTTCCTATAACTTCATTTTGGAATTCCAGACTATCTACAAGAAATATTAAAACATGACTTGATGTAGGTATAAAATTGACTTCTTTGACTATAAATACCTTGACCGAGACCGCGATCTGGATGATGAAGAGCGGGAGCGCCTCTTGGCTCCTCCGCGACGGTCTTCCACCAGGCGAATGCGGCGGCCGTTCAACTCTGTTCCATCAAGCTTCTCCAGAGCGGCACGCATGTCTGAGTGCGAGGCGAACTCAACGACACTGTAATGAATAAAGGACTTGTAACTAAAGATCTTTTAACAGTCAGAACTATAATGATAAAATACAAAACTGTTCAGTAAATTTATTAATGTAGCTATATTTCATATATGTAATCCACAGAGGAACTAAAAAACATTCATAATTTCATTAGATTAAGATATGTATGTAATCAGTAAGGGTGCTGAGATGAACTAAATCGTCCCAATATCATTGCTACTTATAAAAAAATTCCGAGAGAGAACATAGTGAATAAATAATAGTTACCCCTCATTTTTGTGTTGTTTGTGGGCATCAGCGTAGGTCACTTCACCGGCTTGACGCATGTAGTCTTTCAGGTCCTGTAAAATGAACAAAAACCAAATAAAGTATATCCATAACCAAACTCATGCTGAAACGAAAAACGAAAATTAACATCAGAGTTTATTGTAACATCAAGGTTTTCAGCCCCGAAAGATGGTTAAAAATACAATATCATCATGTCATACCCTACAACAATTTGGCAAGGTGCTTTCGATGAAAGAAAACTTTAAAAAGTCATTGCTCACAATGTTTATATAATCCTCTTCTTTCCTTGAGATCCTTTCTCATTGGCCAAGCAGGTGATGATAAGGTGACGTATGTGATTGTTCCATTGTTGGTCCTCTGTCCACTTTAAATCCATCCGGATAATCAGCATTCTTGTTTACTTTTGCATAGCTCTTCCGACAGCCAGTTGATAAATCTCTCATGAATAGTCTAGTCAGTCCAACTCAGATGAAATTGATGGTAATTCATTACATTTCTGATGCATATCTTCAATCCCTCCTGAAGTACAAGTCAGCTTGACTCTTGTGTTTTCCACATCACATGAAAGGTGAAGACCTTGTTCATTCTGATTTCCTCAGTTGATTTTCCGCAAGCCTGATCAGGGGTTCTGTAGCAGTTGAAGTATAAATGTCATCTAACCTTTTTAATTTCATCTATGATTTAAAGTGAATTCATCATAAATCATCATTTACTTCTTGGTTGTCCTCCAGTGCTCATGAAACTACGTCCAAATGGCCTATTTGTGTAGCATTGATACCGTCTTCTTGAAGAATTGTAAGCATTGACTTTTAAAGATTTCTGTTCATATTGATTACTTGCCAAATTTGTAAATGATTTACATCTATAACAAATAATATCCTAAATGTTCCTCTGTACGAATAGGAACTCATCATTTATCAATAATGTGCGTGGATTCAAAACAAAAGAGACAGACTTACGTGGCAGCTGCAGTTGCATCGCCTACCATTGGCAAAACAGGATATTAAATATGTTGTTATGTAGAGTGGTTATTCATTGAAAAATGAAGTAATAAAGTAGTTGCCCTACCCATGGCCAGAGATTTTATTTTACCTTAGCCAGTGCCCATGGGTCCTCGGATTGTCATGGAAGGTCACCGAGAGGGGACGAGGGGAGTGTGAACGGCCAGCCAGGTCCACTCTGAACGCCAATGTCCTAACCATTGATTGGATCGCCACAAACCACATCATCAGTGTCACACAGCGCAAAGTCTCAGGCAGCGACCTTCTGTTGTTTTCAATTAAAAATGGTAAGCTTATTTTGTAATAGCTATATAAACAAAATATTAACATTACAAATTTTTACCTCATTGATGTGAATTTAGACAATATAAATATGATTTTAATATTTAAATGTTACAAAGTTAACTTTATGTGTTCAACTAAAGTGTCAAGCATATAAATGAAACGAAAATAAATTAATTTTCTTCTTATTCATCACAATTTCTTGTGACATTGCCATTGTCTTCTTCCTTTTGACCTTGACTGGTATTGACCATTGCACCATTGACGGTAATCCATGCTTTGTCTTGCCCACATCTGTAGATAACAGCTATTCCTTTGGGGTTTGGTAACTTCTAATTCTTCTTCCATTCATTGCCATAAGGTAAGGTGCTTGGCCTTGATAATAGTGCATCTGTTGCATCAATTTGGGTCCTTGATTGCTTCATCCTTCTGCTCATCAATTGTGTGATACCTTACAAAATGATTGGGAAATTACCTGTATAACAATTTGTTTAACAATATCAACATACCTGCCAGCTAATTCGGCTTGACAAGTTTTCAACAATCAACCGATACTCAGTGCGAGTTGGTGGACCGTATCTGTAATTGTAGTCATTGCTGAAACAAAACAAAGTAATATTAGCGTTATGTTTTAATTAGAATGGAAAATGTGTCAATCATATATTAGCCTTTAATTAGGAACTTGTTTCAACTACATACTTTATTAAACATACATAGCCTCTCAGCTAATTTTTAAGTAACAAGTATTTGTATCAAATAACTAATGGCATTGACACATTTTTCCAATGACTGTTTGTGTTTTTGTATACATGTGGAGTTATATTCCTAAGAACTAAAATATACATGCATAACCCCCATCAGATATATGTATTTATAATGTGACAATTAGCATCATACATATTATATTAAATATGAAACAGCACATATTTAACTCATGACTGACCCGTTATTTTTATAAACATTCTGTCCCAAGTAATCTCCGACGACATGGCCAACAAAAGAGCACATGCCCTAAATCTTTACTAATTTTAGAACCATGTATCGTGTGTGGTATATGCCTGTGTGCGTGTTTATACAGACTTGTCTCGTCTGGAGTGCGGCGGCGGGCGTCGGGAGGGCGGCGCGCGCGCTTGGTCGCGGCCCCGCCACCGGTCAGAGCCGCGTGGTATGCCCCGAGCACGTTCCACCGTCACCCTACGATGTAAAAGGACACTCACTCGTGGCGCGATCCACGCCCGCGGTCACGGTCATAGTGACGGCGATCTCGCTTGTACCGCTCCGCGCTGCGATCTATCCCACGCGCCGGCTCCACCGTGACCCTGCACAACCCATCAACCAAACGTTAGCACTCCTCGCGCATCACCTCCCACTCTCATGAGCCAGTTACTACCCTATACGAGTGTGGAACCAACTTCTGAAAATGTGCTTTTTACCTACGTCAAACATAAAGGGTTTTCCTATATTCTTGGATTACAAACATAAAATATATTTATATAGTGCATGCAAATCAATTGGAAAACAGAATAAATACTGTTTTTGGGTTTCATATCACAACAGAATTAATAAAAAATTGCCAATTTATACAAACATTTGTCTTAATTGTGACAATAAGATTAAAATAATCAGATTCACTAAAATTTCCTTCATAATTGAATAAGATTTAGATCTTGTAAACATAATCTCAATGCTATCCTAATTATCATTATTGAATTTCAGTAGTTAACTGGCAACACATTTAAACCTCAATCTGTAATCCCACCTTCCATTCTTTACATGTTCTCGACTAGTTCTATGTTAAATTCTCTAGGGGTTAAGAGAAAAATATACATAAACAGAACAGAGGGAAGGCAGGAGTACAGTTTGGGTCTGACATATTTAAAATATAAGCATGCAAGATAAGGAATAAACTTAAAGTAGCATACAATAATACCAATCACCATTACCATAAACTATCACAAATTCACCAAGCAGACATCAATTTATATGAATATTCATATTTTACATACATTCTTCACCTTACATAATTACTGTGGAGCCGGCCCGCAAGCAAATATTATTATCAAAAGAATTCAAAAACATTACAAGGTTAAGACAATGATAACATTTATTTTCTGTAATTACAGATAAAGAACAGTAAGCACGCAATAGCATTATTAAAATTCTATATTTTTATTCTTTTATATACTTTTTTATAAGCATGACAAATTTATCTTTAGTTTGAAAGCATTAATGGTTCATATAAAATTTTACCTTTCTCCAAGTAGATCTTTCCCATTCAGCTCGTACACAGCATCATCTGCATCTCGATAGTCTTCAAATTCCTGGTAACAAATAAATTAACAAAATGGAAGATATTTACTGAAAAACCTGATTAGACTAGTAATAGATAAATGTGTTCCATTTTCTCAACTTTTAGTTTTCAAGTGGTGGATTGTAAAGAAGGATCTGAAACCTAAGGAAGAGAGTTCAATCAGGGCAGTTTTATGTAAATTTTTCATGGTGGTGTTTATATTTATCTGGTTAAATATAGGCTTTATTTGACGGACTCTAGCTGACTATGTCTTATGGTTAAATAGTGGTGAAGGGTACGTAATTTCTGTTGCTATTCTAATCAGGCATGTTGTTCAGATCTAGATAAAGTAATTACAATCTGATTCACTCAATGACCACACCGAAACAACAACCTACCCTAAATATGTATAAGAAGAACTTACCACAAAACCGTAGCCATTTTTGATAAGAATGTCTCTGATTCTCCCAAAACCTTTGAAGAACTTTTCCAAATCACGTTCCCGGACACCGAACGGTAGCCCGCCCACGTAAACACGCGAGCCAACCATTTCTGCAAAATCAAAACAATAAATAGCTACACAACTTTGTTATTAAACAAACACATGTAATCACGCAATGAATATAAATGTATACTAAGTGAAAAATATTTATTCAATAGATAGGGTGCTGTGCCATACAGGTTATACCTGAACTATAATTGAATTAGGGGACGCAAAAAACCTTGTAATGTTATACTGCATACCTACATTACGCAACTCATACAAAGTAAACGAGATTTAAGTCTATACAGTGTGATAGAGATCAAAGGTTAGCTAACAAATAAATTATCAAAAATTACTGCGTGGTCACAGCAGCGTACTCAAAATGGCGGCTTATCGGCAAACCAAAGCCATGCCTTTATGGAAGAGGAAACACTAAATTGAACTGAATTCATAACAGATAACTTACCAGGAAATAATAGTTTGATTAGCAAAGACAATAATACAAAATACAGAAGAGATTATCTAATTTGTATTACTACACACGTGCACTTCGATACGAACGAGCGAAACGACAGACAGACGCCAAATAAATAAGTAAAATAAAGGCCTGTACTACAAAATATCGATATTATATCGTAGTTTTAAGAGATTCGCGATTTATGCTCATGATTAATAACTAACGGGACTTATCGCGTAAGTTTTTATATAATAAAGTTACCGTTAGTTATTAATCATGATATTATATCGCTTTCATATGTCAGACTAACTAATATACATAATAAATTCTAATAATAAGATATTTAATCTACTTAGGAGTGGATAGCACCTTGGTATAAATAATGGGGTTGTGATGTTATATGAACAACATTAGTGACAGATTATATCTACTTCATTTCTCCTAGAAGCATCATATACAACATGACGAAAAAAAAGGCAGTAGTTAGTTAGTATTCCTCTTAAGTCTAATACTAACAATTAAATACAATACATGTACCATAACATAAATAAAGCTGTCATGTACCTACTTATAGTAACGTTACGCATCTTATGTGTTATTTGTTTTTCTGTATAGACAGAATCTCGGATTCACATATTCAGCTACGTCACCCGTAGAAGAAGGAAAAATCCACTGTACATGCTAATAAGTGACCAAGTAGATGTTTTTAAGTCTATTAGGTTCTATCCACCTCGAAAGGGATTAAAATACGTCAATGTATATGTATGTCACCTTTAGACTTTATAAAGAAAAATAATTATCGTGATATGAAAAAGTCCCATAAGACTCATAAATAATAAAATAATTAAACAAATTTCACGCACGTATCGATTTCGGAGTATTATAAATCGATTCATTCCGATTGTGTAATTTCACTTCCTTACCGGAACCGGACAGTTATTTTTAGTGTAGGCATTTAAAGTGTTGCCTGTTTAAAAAATGATAATATAACAATACAGTTTATACAGATGAGTTTTTACAGAGTTTTATGTAAGTAGAAAGAATATTTTTTATTCTGCATGTATAACTTAGTCATTTATATTAAAAATACCTACATAATTAAAACGGTAGTAGTAAAGGTAGTAAGGGTAGTAGGCTGGGCCAGGTTCTACAAATGGGTAGGGACAGCTTCGAGCGTGAGATTTCCAGAAGAGTGCAGCTGGGCTGGGCAGCATTCGGGAAGTTGCGTCATATCTTCTCGTCGACATACGGTGCCGAGACGTGGAACATGACAGTCGGGCTGGCTCACCGATTACATGTCGCTCAGCGGGCAATGGAACGTTCGATGCTGGGTATCTCGTTAAGGGACAGAGTCCGGAACGAGATTATCCGGCAGAGAACCAATGTCGTAGACATTGTCTACCGATGTTGCAAGCTGAAGTGGCAGTGGGCCGGTCACGTCTGTCGCAGAACCGACGACCGTTGGAGCAAAGCGGTTCTCGAATGGCGACCGCGTCTCGGTAAACGTAGTGTAGGACGCCCCCCTGCTAGATGGACTGATGACCTGAAAAAGGTCGCTGGTAGTGGTTGGTTGAGGGCCACGAGTGATCGTGTTTTGTGGCGTTACCTTGGGGAGGCCTACGTCCAGCAGTGGACTGTCATAGGCTGATTGATTGATTGAGTAAAGGTGACGACTGATTCTACTCTGAGCAAAAGCACTGTCATACATACAATACTACCTTGGTGGTAAATATAAAACATAAATATTTTCGATCACGGATCCCTGCCTACCTCTGTACAGGGAAATGGGCGTGATGTGTATGTATGATTGAATCTTATTTATTTAGTCTTCAATGAGGTAGAGTTGAGCGGGATAAGCCGCGTAGAACCTATAGGTACAAATCAAATAGAGATATTCTTCTTAAGGTGGATGGATGTACGAGGCGGTAAGAACAGGAGATTATGTATGAGAAGGTTAATGGGTGTAAGTGAAGCAAGAGAGATTTGCAGGATCGTTCCAGGTGGCGATCGATAGGTACCGCCTATGTACCCTTTGAAAAATTTGTAATTGCCCTTATGGACGTAATATATTATGTATATGTATCTGTCTTGAAGACAATGATCATTACTGGTGTATTATCTTCTTTAATTTATTGATGTAGTTTTATAATTGGCGTTTTGATTCTTTATCTATTAACACATTGGAATCCGTAATATGTCAGCCCTCTATACGTGAACGTGTAAACGTATACATATGTACGTAACTGTATATTAGCAATGAAAGACTGATTGCAGCAATAGCAGTAACACTTCAGTTTGCATTAAATCAATTATATGCTCGTTTATATGACAGTTCTCGTTAAATTAGCAAGGTGAGGCAACTTTAGGTCACATCAGTATAGATGTTCACCTCGTATTATTTTTTTTTCGTTGAAGAAAACATCGTGATATTACCTACCTTTTACCAATTGATAGGTAATCGGTGCCTGTCATGAACGAGACAAGATCTAGTGTATGGTATATATGTACTTGGGTTTGACTATCTGCCAGTTTGATTTGGTACTGAATGATCATATTCGCCAATTTTATGTATGTGTGTAGTACTAATACACGAGGATTAAATAAAACAAAAAGTACTATGTTTATTTTTTATTTTCATTCCAAAAGCCGCCGTTATTATGCAAACAGTTACCATCATTTAAAAATAAAACTCCCATAATTGTATATTAAAACATCTAAATGCACACTTTGTAAGTTTTTTCTGTTAAATAGAATCCTTTGAAAGGATTCTTTCTCAGAAATGTCACTCATGTAACAAAATCTGTGGTAGTTATAAAAGTTACTTATAAAAAATACTTCAAAATGTTCCTATAATTCCTATTTAAGTAGGTAAGTTTAAAGATTTATCAAAAACCACAGCTAAAGGGTCATTTAGATGATTTTCTATCTACCTACAACGTATTTTGTATTTAAGGTTATGTGTATAAAGCCTTATTCTACAAAATCCTAATAATAAGGCAACGTGAGGTTATGTACAAATATTTTTAATATTTCTTTATTTTTAGGGAGTGAGTTGGTAGTTTAATCAACGATGAAATGCTGTAACCATGACGACAGTAATGTTTCTTTCATTGATTTAATTTTAACAGGAGATTATTCGAAAATTTATATGATAAATATTTTGATACATTATGTTTGAAAGCAACATAAAACCAATCACACATATGATAAATAAAAATAAACATATTTGTATTTTAATATAACAACGACAGTAAGTCAAAAAATAAAACAATAATAAAAATCTTATTTTGGTATGGTCTTTGTGAACACACATTTATTTATTTAATGAAGTCAATGTACTTGGTCAGTCTTAGTGTTAAGGCCACGTAGCGGTTGCAAGTATCTTGTATGTGTAAATATTTAACCCTGATCTGGTAAATAACTACGAAACATATTGCTCATCTCTTCAGGAACGTTCACGTACTATTTCGAGAAACATCTATTAGTTACTTTGTCAAAAGTTGTACTAAACTAGAATGCTTCTAAAAGTAAATCTAAAAAGGGAATGCAAAATTGTTGGCAACACTGAAAGAGCTCGCATTTTTAAAAAGAACATTTTGCGTTCCCTCGTTTAAAAATAACTATAATGGCAGTTATTTTTAGTTTCCTAAGTACGCAAAAAAATTAAACAATAACTTACAAAATACTTTGTTAGTATATGCCTATCCTAATTTGAACTGACATCTGATACCGCTGATTACCGTTTTAATTGTTATTTGATTAGAAATAGGAAGGTACTTGATCTTCAAATGAGCAATTTACTGAAATTCGTCATTGATATGTTTTTTCAACTCAAAACTGTAATACTTAACGTAATTAATTGACTTTTCTAACGAGTGTATTCGAGTTGGCATAGCATGATTTGTTAGTATCATTTAAGCTAACTAGCTTAGCCTAATCAACAATGAAATTAAAAATACCTTTCATGAAACCGTTCAAATATAATTTGTTTCTGGCTGAAATGTTCTAATCCTAACTACTAACAATAAACAAAAATATGTAACGTCATTCACGTCATAAACTAGACATTTCCGCTGTCACCATAGAATGTTGCCATGTAAGAAATATAATTCGGCAATAATCTACTTATTCTGTTATTTGAAACCACGTTATTATTTTAATTTACAATCTTAACCACACTTAGTTTATCTATATATCTCTCAAACTGGGGGTGGGCCTTTGATGTAACGCAGTTGAGGTGTCAATGATTGGGCAAACGTGTTAATGGCGTCACAGCAACGAGGTTTTTCAGCCAGCCAAGCCGCGAGTAGGAGGGCCACTAAGCATATTTGTATGGGCAGTGAGTAACGGAGGACGCGCCAGACCCAACCGCCGCGGGGGTTGTAGTCCGGGTCACCTGAACCTGTTTTCGTACCTGTCAGAACTGTCACGCTGTCCCTGGAACAGAAAATGAGGTCATTAATAAAGAGGATTTATTGTGGAGTTATTATTCGGAAATTTAAGTTTATGTGTCAAAAAATGTTTCTTTTTGTTTTGTTTGATAAAACTCATTTTAAACTATTCTTATCATTGAACGTGCATCATAATTAAACATTTAGGTCTTCAAAATAAATATTAATTAAGTAGTTTTAACTTACACTTTGGCCATTTTGAGTTCAGGTACGTTTTCTTCCACGAGAGCACGGCAGCACTCTTGAAGGGACTTCACTTCATTCTCCGTTTGCTCCATACGCTATCAAAGAAAAATAATAATTAATATCGCTCTAATATGATGATATTTCATGATAATTTTGCATAAAACACCAATGGATCAGTAGTTATCTTTACAATATTAAATAATACAAACGCTACGCATCAATTTCTTATTGAATAGTCTATCGCTTCGATCATCGCCGTTACATTACATTGACCAGTTAACTTTTGGGTATCAGTCACTCTATTTTCAGAGTCCAACTACGTACAACCTGACTATTAAAGAGTTTCCTCTCTCTCGAAATCTATATTTTTCATAGTTTTAAGAGAGGTGCCAAAGTATTAATTAATTATAAAGTATTGTTCTCAAGCGTCCTTAACTTACCTTGGCAACAGCTCTGTGAGCCGGTGAGTTCGGTGCGAGGGCAGCCTGCAGCCGCTTGGCGAGCTCCCTTAGGGCTCCGAGCCTCCTTGCCCTGCCGCCGGCGCCCTCGCTGTCTCCGTCGGAAATCCCAGAGTCAGACAACGAGTCACAGGTGGAGCCACTCTGTGGAAAAAGAGAGAGTATCATAAGTAATTTTTATTAGGATTTTGTTGGCATGTCAATAGCTTCTGTTACGATGGTTAAGGATAAGAAATATTGCCTTCTGTGACATTTTAGGTAGGCAACATTTGGTTTTCCTCTATACATACAGCTTTATATACGTATACGTATCGGATAAAAATCAGGAGTAACTATAACCACACTTCAAAACCCTCACATTCGACAATATTCGTATGAAATTCCACCTTTAACGTTATATTTCTGCAGCCATTCCATAAGAACCAAATAAGAAAATATGGCCACCATCCTTACCTTACTACTATCAATGAGTGACGCAGCTAGCTGCTTAATCTGTGTGACTACGGCGCCATCTTGCGTCTTCCTGGCCTTGAGCGCGGCGAGGGTGGCCTGGTCGCCTTTGAGCGCCCCCTGCAGTTCCCTCAAGGCGCCTTCCCATTCTGCCCAAGCGCACACTGCCTTTTCTAGTGACAGGAGTTCGGTTGAAGTGCTGGAATGGAGAAATGTTGAAATTAGGTTTCTGAACGTTTTCACCTATGGGAATAAAGTATTGTTGGTTTTCGTTTTGTAGAAGTATTGGAAGACTTATTACATTTTGGTATGAACATTTAGATTTACCGAAATGTGGCGTGCATGATTATTTTAGAATTTGACTGTAAATCCTCAGTTGGTTAACTTCTATGCAAGTAAAAATAATACGTATCGAACAATCGGAAATTCTATGAGATGTGCTTAAAAATACTTTTTACTAAAAAAATTTTTCTCGTCAATTGTTTTATGCTTCTAACTTAAAGGATTGTTTCCCTCCGTTTCATTTTGTGTACTGTTTTCATTGACAGCACACACTAACCGTTGATGGGCGCTGTCCCACTGGTTGAGCAACGTTGCGAGGTCAGCTGCCAACTCGCTGTCATCGCAGTCCATCTCGCTCAGCGTCCGCCTGACAGCCACTGTCAGTTTCAACATTGACACCTTGCATTCGAGCAGTCGAGATAAACGTTCCTGTAATTAGGTGAAGGAATATGTAAATACTAACTAAAATCAGATTCCCAATTTTGCTGGTAAAACGTGACTTAGGAAATGTTATCATCTATACAAGGTTCTGTCCACCCAAAAGAGATTGAAGGAAGTCAATGTACCTATATGTCAAATAACTATTATTTTCACAATCTTTTAACATATCAAAGGATATTCCGATTATGTAATGGAAAACATTATAGCAACTCAACTCATATTGTAAGAGTGACTGAGGTATCGTGATAATGATGATGAGGAATGCACTCATCGTGGTAAAAGAGATGGGTGCAGCTTAGTTGTAACAAATTATAAAAACCTAGAGACTAAACATTATTTTCTATAGAAAGTATAATTTACTCTCAAATCTATTGCGAAAGGAAATTGAACCAACTACCTGCATTCAATGGATAGAAAATGGATTAAGATAAAATCATCTGATAACGATTGATTTTACTTTCCTTTTCAATATCGTTAATAATATCGGTTCCCTTTACTGCAGTTTTAGATAATAAATAATATCGCCGACATCTACGTAAGTTCCCATCGCAGGATAAATTTCATGTATCCCTAGTCCCCAAGTCACCTTTTACGACATACCGAAAGACTGTCAGTCAGCATAACACTTACATCCCTGTTACAAGGTCCAAAACAGCACTAAAAACATACCTTCAACTCTTCGATCCTCCTGTGCAGTTGTGCCCTGGTATGGGGCTGGTTTCCTGCTTCATCATGCTCGCAGATTTCCTCCAGGGTCTCTTTGAGTGCTGCCACCTCTCGGCGGAGGCGGCGGGCGCTTCCACGACGGGAGGCGGCTGCGCGTAGGGCCGACCATCTTGCTGACACCGCTGGTGAAGGAAATATAAGGTTAATACAATAAAAGGTATTACTACAGTAAGGGAAAAAGTTGAGGAAAGCTGTCTCTCTTTGTAAATGGCAACATGGCTTACTATTTGTCACTTTGGATACTGGATACTGATGGATTACTTGTGGATTCGAGGTGGTTATAGAATTACAACCCCGCAATCGAGGGGTAGATAAACTTGTAGATGCCAATATTCATAATTAGAAAGCCAACTAATACGACATTGTCCAACTGCTCTTTAATGTGACCCATTTAATATCGCAAGAGCACAAGCATCGCAAATGCACCGACCTACTTCCAATAACGTCATCTCATGGTACAAACTAATTGAGCTCCCTTAGTACGAGCAATGTTCGCAAGGTGAGTTCAAGATAAACTGGCGACGCATACTTCAAAATCACAACGCAAACATCACTTGTGTCAATGTTTATTTTCGAAACAAAAGACGAACCTTGAGCCGAAACAAACGAAGACAGAATGCATGACGTACATGCAAGTAAAATTATGCTTTAATTACATGTGATAAATTTCATAATTCATCACTAGCAGGTATTTCATTTTGGTTGGCAACGAAATTGGGTATTACGAAACGTTAAAAAGTGTATTATTTATTTTGTATCGCATAAACATTGTATTTTGTTTATAAACTATCATTTTCTTGTTGTAGGTACTAAACAAACGTAATATACACATAACTAAAATATACAAACTTATTGTTGCAATATAATAATATGTTGAATAAATCTCAATTTAAGATGTTAAGACTTATTCGCTCTCATTTTTAGTTATTGCATTGGTACCTAGGATAAAATGAAAAGGCCATTCGTTACCCAACCAATCAATTAAGTTGGAAAAGCGGAGATTTCTAAATCAAACAAGATTGCTACTGGCTGGTAAATGATTAAGGAGATACTATTTTATTACATCCTGTCATACTAGTTTAAAACCTTATCTTATAACCTATTGATGCCAACAATTTCTATCCTATTAGGTTAGTTGATGATGACTGCAGTTTGAAAACCCAGACACATATGTATGTATAATTGTTATATAAGTATGTATAACTTCATACAATTATATACAATGTAATTTTAGCCACAATGTTATTTAATGAATGCGTGCAAGTCGGTTCTGCTTCATTAATTACGACTTGACATGTAGGTATATTATGAAACGGTATGCATGATTTTAAGACAATGTCAGGCTGTTAGTTACTCTAAGTAAATATCACCAGTCTACATCATTGAGTACGTCAACTATTTAAAAATAAGCGCACATTTAGTTTATAATAATACTACTTCCAGCTCAATGGAAAATTAATGTCACATTAACCTGACAAATTAGGTTATTTATCTATGCAGACAAAAGGCAACTTATACATATATACACATCACACCTGTTTTCCTATAGGGGTCGGTAAAGTTCACGGATACCCATCTATCCTGACAAACCACTTTCGCTTCATTGACACTCATACACACGCGTTCGTTATATGTACTTTTAATATAGTTTCGTATACAATAAACTGGTTTAAAAGAGTCTATCCTAAATGAGGGTAGTGGTGTCGTTGACATTTCGCAAATTGCTCTAAAACGGGCTAAAGTAAACACAGGCAAGTTCATGGAGGAATAGAGCGACATTTAGGACGCTATTTCTGGGTACACTACTACTGTTTGGGAGACTATTCTGGTTCGTAACGATAATTGAATCAGGTGCCAACGAAACATACGTTTACTCATTAGTATAGTTTCGTTAATGTTAATGTACTCTTGATATACAAAAGTGCTAATGTTTGACGTAAAAACGATGTTTTTTGCAGCATTCGTTATCAATTAATTATAATTAATGTTTGTGTCAATTAAATAACATTGGTGTTATTGAATTTTAGACTGATACTACTAGTCACCAAATATTTTCACGAGTAACTAAAAGTCACTAAAATTTCGTTTAAAAATAATGAAGATTCTTATAATTAGGTATCAACAAAAAAAACTTCTTTTACTAAGCAATTGCGTTAACATAAATGAAGACTGTCACCGTAGTTATTCATATCTCATTAATAACCAAACCTGAGAAACTACTCTAAACCATTAAGCGAGGTATCAAATTTAAACTTGCCTCAAATGATGTCATAGCCATAAGCAACAAATGTGTCATCTCTATGGCTTTAACAAAATTAGGAAAACTTTATTAACACCTTTATCAAGTCGCCAGTAGTATTACAATGTAAAAAAAAAGTTTAGTTGATATGTTTTAACCACCTTCTCAAAATTATATATATGTATATTGTGGTAAGATGAGCCACGTCAACGTTATTGTATGCATTCATTTAAGGTAACATACTTCAACCTTCACCTTAAAATAGCATTGATGTATACGTAATCATCTGAAAAGCATCATTTATAAATTTTTATTTGTTAGCCAAAAACTTATTGATTAACTGACATTTTGTTTGTACATCCTATTTTGATTTCATCATATTCATACAAGTTGATTACGTATGTTTTAGATTGTGTTATAGATGATTAGGATCTAAGTCTAGTTACTTTTCTTTAGACTACTTAGTCTAGTTTTTGCCCATTAAATGGCAGCATTTCGCAATGTTACGTAGTGCGAAATTTCGTACATAACCGCACCGTAATAGCCTCTCAAGATGTGTAACCTCGATTCGCACAATCTATTTTGATTTACGAATGCAAGATGCAACGCAACAGGCACTGTTTGAGTTATTAAAGCGTCTGTTTAGATCATTAGGGCTATTGAAAGACTATTACGATGCTAAGATGATCTGAATAGAATAAGGAGATCTTATTTTCGTTTTATGCCAGCTAACCTGGTTCCTAACTATAACAAACTGGTCCCATTTCAAAAACAGTCAGTTAAATCATGTTTACGGTTAATATTTGCAGTTTCCGTTTGGGAATTTGATAGAAAAAAATATATTTCCGTTGATCTGGTCCTAGCTGTTACTTGTATGCGTAATTGTTAATAAAATTAATTGATCTCCTGATGACCTGTCAGATTGAGTACTGACTATCTGGTCAACACGTGGGTTCGAGGTGTCTATAGAATTACTACCTTCGCAATTGCGGAGATGGAACCCTGAACCTCTGCGTTTGTCTTTTGTTTGTTTTTGTCTTTTTGATCTCCTGATGACTATATAAATCATGTAGTTTAGGTAATATTACGTAATAAAAGTTTTAGTACATTAATCTTTGCATAATGGTTTCATAAAACAAAATTGGCAACACGATCAAAATAACAAAATTACGTGTGAAACAAGCGAAGCATACGATGAAAAGAAAAACCTGTCGACCGTTTTAATGACCATTTAAAAGGTGAAAGTAAAAATGTTTTACGCCCACAACACGGATTGTTACTTCGAGAACACGGCGTGTAAGATGCCTTTTAAGTAGCGGTTTGTCTACACACAAGAGGAATGTAGTTAATAGTTGTACCGGATTACCTTTGAAATGTTCATTGCTAAGTTTTCTTTAATATCCCATAAAGTGAACTCTCTCATAAACTCCGAGGATCCTCTGAGAAGACTCTGAGGGATTTAAGAGGAACAAAACAAAGAAATGGAGGAATCGACGTTTATTCTACACATGTTCTTTCTATTATGCAACCCATTTCACAATGAACAATTAACCAACAAGCGTGTTCTAAGAAATTGGAGATGGGCCATTGTCTAGTGCTCTAAATAGCGGTCATTAAAACGTCTCTAAGTTACAAACTGGCATGTTTTCACATTCAAATCAGGGGATAAACATGAAGACTGCAACGCATGAGAATCGCGGTGAAAGTAAACACCATTCTCACCAAGGGACCGCTACGTGTTGTGGAAATTGATTTTTAAATGCATTTTAATGAGACACGAGCTCCTTGGCTGTATAGACATGGATTATGAAGTGAAACAACTGTGCGAGTGATGGTTCATTTATCGAGTTATCTGTTTCACTTTCCAAGTATTTCTAATTAAATTGTACGTTTTGAACACTGAATTTATATTATTACTGTCATAGTAATAAAAATGTAATTTAAATTATTTCTTTTTTTAGTTTTTGCTAAATGTAGTAAAGATAACCTTTAACATGCCGAAACGACATCTATCAGAAATGTCTTTCGCTAATTCAAGTTAGCTACGCAAATTTTCATTAATGAGGCCAGAAACAAAGCAATTTTTATGTATCTTTACTCTTTAAAGAAAATAATACATTAATAAAAAGAAAATAAATATGGAATCCTACAAAATGATACAAAATAAAATCACTAGTACATCTATCAAGTTTGAATGAAAGAATACGTTAACTTCTATTAGCAAATAGTGAATGCCCAGTAGCCGGGGCCTCACCTGCATAAAGCATAAATCCGAAGCCAATTATAATATTAAAGGCTGAACAGGATACTAAGCGTAGGATGCTGTGCAATCTATTCGCAGCTGTCAGCTCTAATACCTAGTTGCGAGAGTGTATAACTTCCGTCTAGGGTTGCCGAAGGAAAATAGTATAAAGAGATATTTTAAAGAGACTTTGGACCAAAAGGCTTTCTTACACGTAAAAAACAAAATACAAGATATAGATTCGCAAGAAAGAAGAAATAAGATAATATATTTATGATAAGTTTTAAAGGTAATAATGTATCGAAAGTTATATAAGCGATAAGTTTCGAGTAACCAAAGACAATCACAAAAACTTAGTTTATGCTGGACACTGAACCTTTGAATACCCAGAAAGTATGAACGTATGATCGTGAATGCATTTCTAATGAGTGATAGTATAAGGTTCAATTCATGCACCTAACAATAAGCTAACAAATAACGTCAGTAGCGTCACTAACAAAACAACAACCAGTTTTTAAATCAGGATAGCTGACAACCCTGGGAACATAAAGTATAAAATAACAGTGTCGTAGTGCAAATTAAACTTAAAGCTGTCAGTATGAAGGCTGATAATATCGAAGCCAATAAAGCAGAAAGATCAAGCGCAGCGTGGCAAATAGGAGATGACCTCGATTCTAGACTACAGTTTCCTTGTCTAACAGTTTTTTATTTGTTCTAGTAAAACTTTATGCAGTAGAACCTCAATACATTCATATAGATGATGATTGAAGAGGTCGCAAAGTAATTTTATAAAAGCTTGAGAATTCTGATACGGCAAAGCGTAAATTCGGATTATTGAAAGTACATCTGTATAAAAAATATGTTTACTAAATTTGTGAACGCGGATTTGATAGGTATTAATTAGTTCATTGACTTCATTTTTATTAGTTACAAGTGATTGCACGTTGAAGCGGTTCTAAACATGCCCTATCAGGAAACTTATAAAGCTTGGCATTTCAAGTTTTAACAACTTCTACATTGAAAGTGGATAGCTGTTAGGTAATGTTGCGATGACGTTAATTAACTATAAACTTCAGGTTATCAGTGTCACTAATGACGGTAGTGTCAAAGATAAATAGAAGTTCGCCTTTACAATACTAATCAAGTTGTAATCCAACAATAGCAACGTGTCAGGCATTCTGTATGAGGAATAACGGTGCCGGAAATGTATGAACGAAAGCTAACTGATTATCTGTTAGATAAAAAGAATGCGTGGATGTGACCACTAATGTATGTAATAACGTAATTTTTTAGCTATACAATATATTCGTAATCCGTAAACTTTATATCACAGAAGCAAACACTAGTAGCCTCGTGCCTCGTTCGATATTTTGGTATAGTCTGTACATAATCCATCAACGAAACACAAATGCTACTGAGTATTATGTAAGCATATTGTAAGAGGTACTAGGTCTTATAAAACACAATTTTAATGCCTATAACCGCCGAACCAGACGAATTGTGCAATCGAACTCCCCCATCTGGGTTTCGACATCTCATAAGATAATGTTCTTAACATGGAACCGGTACTTACTTGACCCAATATCTTATTGCCACGAAATTAATTTCGGAACATTACGAGTACAATGAATATAATGGCATTGGAAAGCAGTAATGAAGAAAGAATACTATTCAAATGATGAGACAAAGTAAATTATATGACGAACTAATGTTCATTGAATTCTATGTCTCTCAGTAAAAACTACTATTGACGGAAGTAATACTACTATTTACGGAATTATCTGTTTGGTATCCCTTGCTACTCTGGGACGTTAAAAACAATGCTAACTAGTTGCCGTTCTTCCCAGCATATCACAGGAGGCGACTAAGGGACTAGGGGTAGATTACATGTATTGAGGATTGGGTATGCAACCGGACACCAATGTTCAATGACATTACAACCACAATATACTTGCTGAAAAGTGACCTAGAAGATATTATCGCCTCTCCAAGGTTCTGCATAGCCTGAAAGGGACTTAAAGAATATGCATATCATTGGAGGCGACTAAGAGACTAGGGGTATATGGAATCTAATGGGCAATGGGCTGACTAATGTTCCATAAAACATCACAACGCTAATATCTATGCCAAAAACTGACCAAGGAGTATTAAAAAAAAGTTGGGTACACCTTGAAAGGGATTTAAGGACGTGAATGTGTGTATATGTATGCATCTATTAGAAAAACATACATACATACAGCATTGTTTTTGATTATTCTTTCACTTTACGAGAAAATATGCATGATGCAAGCAGCATACATGCAAAATAAGATAACACACAGTCGTTGCGAAATTCATTGTTCTACAGACAAAGGAATCGGAAACGTAATTATCTCAAATAGGTGTGCAAATATAGATAAGTGAGGTTGCACTGACAAACGTGGTTGACGTTTTAAATGCAAGCGACAACAGCTATTTAAATTAAATAGTTTGAGCGATGTAAGGAAATATTTATAGCCTGACAGACGTCTACTAATGTGTTTTATCACAATCAGAGTTCAATGTTAATTCAATAATAGTGTGAAGTTAGAACTGGATTTATAAGTAACATAATTCACCATTAAATTTTAAAGTGTAAAATTTCCTCTTAAAAATTGCGATATTTGTCTCTTTTGCTATTCTACTTAAAACTTTACACAGTTACTAAAGTAATATTGAACTACGATTTTTCAAAACGCATTAGCGGACTTGGGTCCGAGGTATCTGCGTTATTTAATATCTGGTTCTTGTTAACAGAAAGAAAGACTAACTAACTGAAGCTTATGTTTACTGTCGAAATACCTGATTAGCAAAGCGTGGGTTTGGCATTATTCGTGGGCGATGTTATTAAAGGCAGGTCAAGTACAACGATTTGCTTTGTAACGAGTTCATGTTTATGCATTGAGCATATTTAAGGAACTTGTTCTAAATGTCGCGTCTCTTTGGCTTGGGAGATTATTTCTGACATTTGTTTTGTGTGTACCAAAGAATAGAACTTAGAGTTTAATAACTTGAATATATAAAATTGGGCACATGGAGCGGATGGATGAAAGGAGGGTTACGAAAGGAAGGATGGGATAGACCGAGTAGAACATATACTAATGAAATTGCAAACATTCTTCTCAATCCGGGTGTACGCAGCGTCAAGAACAGAAGAGCATGAATGAGAAGGTTAAGGTTAGTCAAGCAAGAGGGATTTGTCAGGATCGTTCCAGGTGGCGATCGATAGGTTCTGCCTTCCTCATTAGAGACGTAGAGGTCTATAAGTATGTATGTACAATAGAAGTGACCAAATTTTGTCAGAAACTATTGTTGTTTTGTACTGATTGTTTCACTGGTTCTAATAGGATTATATCTGCATATTAGGGAAGCCATTTCACTGTTTCAATTACTATTAACAATGACCCATATTATGAATATACCAAAAACTTTCAATTTATTTTAAATACTGTTTTCTAAACATGCAGTCTTCTTAATCAGGTGCTTTTGCAATGAATAAATTTATGTAATCAAGGAAATAGTTAACAATCTTCAATTAAACACGGTCTGTACCTAATTGCTTGTAAAGTTACTAACAATCTGACTATAAAGGCATTCGAGACAATCGATTGGAAATCGAAAATAAATTGGAACCAACATCAGATTGCAATCTGCATTGTTTCGTTTGTTACCTAACAACAGAGTTTCGTAATTGCAAAGACTAGAATGTTTTTCGATATTTTACGAATTAAATAAATAAATGAAATGTACACCAAAATATAGATAAACGCCCAACAAAATATAGCAAAGATTAGGTTTGGGTTGGCATTTGGGTTGGCATTTTGGTGTGCAAAACAGTATTTTTTGGTAGGCGTTTAAACATAAGCCATTGAATAATAGTCATTGTCAAACACGTTTTAACTGAATACAGGTGTCTGTCTGTCATTGAAAAGCTTAATCTTATAAGGCCACGGTAATTGGTGCAATTTAAAATTTTGGGTCAACACGTTTTTCTTTAGTTCTAAAAATAACTCAAGATAGCAATCAATGCTGCCTTTATTTCGTATTAATTTAATGTTTTTTTAAAAGTACTAATGTGAGAAGGTATGCCGATGATATGTTAATAAACTTAGGCTATAGTGAAATAATAGCACTGGATACAAATGAACATAATGTCAAAACAATTGACTTACCAATTTCGTCGTTTGTGGTTGTGTTGGTAGTAGTCATTGATATACTCATAATAACATAAACACTGGGTCACCAAGTCAATAAATTTTAAGTCATAACACTATTAGACTATACTTGTTGTACTAAATAATATACTATGAAACATAAGGAGTAATTTGGTTAGGAATTCCGTATGATTACAGACTTTTATGTCTTTTGGATTGGTTGCGTCACAATCAAGTTGCAATTGGCTTTCCCTGCCGATGCCGAAGAGAAATCAAGTATTCATATCATCACAACTTTCCACGAAACAGTTTCTAAATCAAATGATTTGACTAAAATCAATGAAGGCTATTCAATATTATGAAGCTCTTGAATGGAATCTAGATTTAATTAAAATAGTTATAGCGATGAAGCAGAGGAAATTAGCCTATAATCTTCAGGTCCGCTATCTTTTCAACATGTTCGTCTAAAGCGCTTAAGGTAGCATAAAATCTAAGAATAACGGGAATCGCACTCAAGTCGAGAGTACCACTTTGATAACCGTTAAGTGCATTAGTGACTGACAGACCTAATTAATCTGATAACAATGGCAATGTGGAGCAAAGATTCATTAATAGCGCAACAGAAAGTAGAAAACGCAGTCACTAGCAATCCATCACGGAGACTTACAATAGCGATTGATAAATCACCTAAAGCTGAAGTTGATTTTGCTTTAACTAAAGAGGATTAAGTTATAAAGTTTCCAAAGAATTCAATCCGGTACATGAATCAATTGTACGTTGAGAATGTAGGTGGGTGCATGGCCTTACATGAAAAGACATGTTTTTAAAAGGCTGATCTCAGCCTTTGTTGAACGCATACCTTGTACATAAAAAAAAGATTATAATATATGAAAGTGTCCTTTACATCGATAGGGAAACTTTATAAAAGTTATTACGTTGTCTTAAGGACTTGGTAAAAGAATACTGCAAATATTGTATTAATACGCAAAAGATATCAATAAACGATTGTTTTTAATCACTGTTTACTGTGTCACACATTATCTACTTCAACCGATAAGAAACAGCAGAACTATATTCACCTACTGACTGCGATACATAAAAACAACAAGTATTATAACTACAATTTGCAAAGTGCACTGCGAACGCAACCAAAACAAAAACACACAAGTCAATTCACTCGATGACGTACACTTTGGGTTCTAACAACTTACTTTTTTTATCACATCACTAATAAATCACTGTGCAATCAAAGTAAATATAAGCGATTGCAATTAAATTGTTCTATAGCAGCTGTATGATAACAAAAGACGCGTGCGCTCAGACCAGTGCTGGCCTCACGTTTGACAGAATCCAACTCCGTCAGGCAAAATACAGCGCTTCTAGCGATGTCGTTTATCTACAGACATCATCGCCTATACTGTGTACTGGCTGATTGTAGCGATACATACGCTAGAACACAGAATTACCGCTACATTTGTATACAATCAATGTCACCTTTGCAAGCAGCATGAATTTGTTGTGAGGCAACATAGAAACTGCTTGCACGTCCAAAGTTTAAAGTTCAGAAAGGTTTAAGAGTATTTGTAATCAATTGATAATTCTAAAGTATTCTTCAGAGATTGGTTTAAAAATATCCGAGCCTAGCGAAAAGAAATATTATAATTTCTTTCAGGAAATTGTCTACTATAATAATGTCTGTTTTATTACGTATTTAACGATCAAAGCCCATAAAGACACATCCGCGATGACTATCTACCCGTCTAGAGAAAAACGGGCGTGCTGTGTTTTATTGATATGTAATGTAAAGAATAAACAAAGGCATTCAATTGAGTAGATTTGCAGCATGAATCTGATTAACCTATAGAGGAACAAAGGATTGTGTGGCATAAAAAACAAATATTCTGGAATATTCCATTGTTTCGGTTAGAGAGGTCAAAACCCCAGAAAAAAAACTGAATTGCAAAAACCGTTTCAAATATATCAATAAATAATGCTGCTCGAGAAGAGAAATCCTGGAATGTAGACTATTTATAGTCCTTAACTGAAAAAAGGAATTACTATCTATCACTTAAATATACTTATACGATAGATAGGATAGTCTATGAATGACACTATAATTTTATGACCTGAATACAAATGTTCTGATACATTTCTAAACTAGCATACCTTGGACTCGGCCAAGGCATTCAATGAGATCTTGGCTCACAGATAAACTATTTAGCACATATGCAGACTGCATGATCACGAGAGAATACTATTGCTAGACATGTCTGATTTGAGTTTTGCTAAATACTCAAACATGATAAATCAAGGGTCTGTAACTTCTAATGTTATATTAATTTAGCCTGTTGTTCGGGGTAAATACTTGATTATAAGATATACAGTTGATGACCATGGTATCAGCTAGCCTATTGCCAATTTATTACCTTATAACAAATAACAGAATTTAAAGATTACGACACACTACACTCACACTATCCGAGGACACATCTGCAGATACACCACGCGAATATAATCCCATGATTACCGGTTCCCATGTTTCCGAAAGCCTAAAACCATCCTCACGATTGAAATTATTGGGATGTTTTTTAATTTCAATAGTCTTACTACATTTGCGTGACGCTACGAAATTGTACTAAAATAAATAATTAATTCTTCTACTTACATTTCTTACATCGCACGTATTTCCTATTGTAGTTCCAAACTAATATTTTACTAGAAGTAACCATGTCCACACTACAATTTTCCAAATGCAATTGGGGAAGATTTTTTGGTACAATATTATATCAGGTATTGGTCAAGTGATTAGCACGTCTGTTGATGTCACACTAGTAGTGTTTATATTTCAGTTTTATAGGACCTAATTCGGTTAGTTATTATTGGAAACTTTCGGGAAAATATGGTATGTTCATTGATAAGGATTTTTCGTTTCATGATTTGTTAATCAATTATTATTAATTAAAATAACGTAATGAGTGAGTGCTTATTTAAAATAGCATTGGTTTGAATAATACATTTATTAATAAACGTGCTATAGATTGTAACCTGGTAATAAAAATGATTCACATATCGAACAATGCATGATTAATTACTTTATCTGCATTCCCATGAATTGACAAACGATTTCCTAGTATACTACAGAAATAGCGATTTAAAAATAACCTCTGTTCATATAGACTTATGTAAAACCTTTCTCGCAGTTTTATGTTAATCAGGTTGTATAAACTTGACTTCTGCTGCGTTTGTCTATTGTTTCTGTCTGCAGTTACATCACGTGATGTTATGATGAGGTTATGTAAAACTGTGCATCGGTTTCATGGACTAAGATACTGGCAATTCTATCACGGAAGTAATAACAATTAGTGGTTTGAGATTTGGGATAAATTTGTAGAATAGCTTTCTTTAATTTATGATTATTCTATTTTTGAAAGCATAATGAGACGAAATAAAAATGGAAAATGTGAAAGAGTTGAGGACGGAATTAATGCTTCTTATATAGGTTACGAATGCTCAACAAAACAACGGAGTTTAAAGACCTAATAATTATGGAATAAATCAGCATATATCCGAATAATCCAGTATAAACATATTTTTTTTAGTATTCTTCTTGAAAAACCTATAATATACCTTGTTTTCCTGATATTGTAAATTATTACTTATTGGGGCACACACATCTCAATATTATTATTTAAAGTAGGTACTTAACAAAATTAGGAGTTCCACTAAACCTCAGAGAGCAATTAAAAAAGAAATCGTTAAAAGACATTCGTTTGAGAGCCGGTTACACACGCTTACATAATCCGAACGTAAATAAACAGTCGGACAGAAAAGTTTCCAACTTGGTCGTTCCGCTTTCGTTGGCAAAAATAAACGGTGCAGTGCTCGGAGACCGTGTCACAGCATTTCCTGGATTCTATGCCGAGGGGCCTCTCGACATATGTGACAGTTTGGGCTAAAAAAGCTCTTATAACTGATGAATATGAAATAAATATCATACATAGGGAGCAGATGGAACAAGACTTGAAGTCGTTTTAAGGTACAACGTGAGAAGATAATTTTCAAAGGTAGAGTGCTTTTGATCTAAAAGGGCCTATTTCTCGTGCTTAGTGGAATGTTAAGTAACAAAACCTCCATTAACGATTATAGTACTTATTATGAAAGTGTTAATTGATTTTGCTAATGAAATCTATGATCTCAGTTAGAAACTTCAATGATCAATTAATTTTGAAATTTTATGTAGACCTATTTAAAAGGTATCAAAATACTGGTAACACCGTCTTCTATCGTAGAATAGAATGTTACCATGTTAAGAACGCTAAAGGACATATGCAACAGCATGTCATGTCACACGATGTCTCTATCTTCAAAGAGATTTGTATCTTTATTAGGATGGGCGTTGCGCAAGATTCCCAATTTAGATGGAGGGCCCCGTTGACTGTCGGTCAGTTATCTATTTCATTACCGTTGTCATCTGTTCGAATAAGCAGTTCCTGTTTTGTTTTAAACAAGGTCTATTTTAGATCAACAGAGGTGACTAGATCCAAGTTAAAAATGTCTAAAGACAGAAAATTTTACGGTTGTTTTGGTCCTAAAACTATTGGTTCTAATCTAAGTGTACCATTTAGGTTTTCTGCAAATTATGTGCAGTCAATAGCTTTAGTCATTTCATAGTGATTTCCAGTGATTGTGACTTGAAATGCATTGTAGTTTGTAACGTTAAACGGTCTTGGCACACATTTAAAAATGACGGGTTTTAGTTACCTTTGTGTGTCAAATGGCAATTTAGTTAATTGATGTACTGGCAGAGAACCAAGTTTATGACTGTAATACATTGAACTAAAATGAATCTTATTACATAAGTCTTTTTTTAAAAAGACTACATTAAACACTTTTAAAATAGTCAGAGTATTGAGTAATCTAACTCAAACTCCAAAGAACTGCTTCACAAACAAAATGGATACTTCAACTAGGATCTAAGAATCATTGTTTGGAAAATTGCTAAAGAGTATTTGTATTCACGTAAGTTATTGTATTCCTACAATATTAATTACCAGTTATTATGCATATTTATGAACTTTTGATTAAGATATGTATAAAAGCAAACTTCGTGAATTCTTTAAATTTCAATAGTACTCGTAAAATAATAAAAGTAAATTAAGATTTACTATTAACTTAACTAAAACTTAACACAATAAAATCATATCCAGCTAAGTAAGTAATGAGTGATCGTTATTTTGAAGAAAACTGCTCATTGTTTCCCTATGAGATAGATAGATAGATAGAACGATTCATAGCTAACCACGAAACGAGAAAGTTGTGGAGAGCCATTCAATAATAGTCTGATTTCACTGTTAGATTCACGATACAAGAAAACATTCATATAATGAAAATATTGACCAAAAAACGAAATACAACAAAGTTTAAGTTAAATAACAATACAACAAATGTATTATAGAATTTCCAGACAATGAATGACGAACGTTAATTATTTATTGACATAAATAATTGAATGAACACATTGTTCTCGGCGACATCAACGATATAATTTAAATATTAATTTTTCGGATAACTTTTTAAACCATATAGATAAGTGTGAAACTCCTGAATATTTTTAAATAAAATACTGTTACACTTGGGTATGTACTTTGATTCTTGTATCTTGCAAATTGTAAAGTATGTGACGAAATTTTCGCTATTATATAGTCACTTAGCTACTCTTGGCATTGCAAATTGTAAAGTACGAGACATAAATTATTAGTTTCTTAGTTAAACTTTACGTATATCGCAAACAGATCTTTAAAACCTACCTGTATATCAGCTTGTTAACAATGAACAGCCTTCAATAAAACCGCAAGAGTGAAAGGATTCTCTCGAAACAGAAGACATGGCTTGGGGAGAAACATGACCGAGAAAGGAGCTTGGGTTTCAAGGTAAGTCTATCTTTGGTAGCGGTTTGAGTAACAAGCCTTTAAAGGAAGTCTTGTACCAAGATTACATCGCTAAATGAAATAATATATCTTTTAGTGCTGAGTTGTAATAGGGCCATAACATATAAACTTTCTCAACTATTAACTCTTCTGTAAGTCTTAGTGTAATAAAAAATAAATGATAAAGTGTGATTTCTGAAATGCGGAATTAGTGAATCTATGGTCAACGTAAACACACATATTTAACAGATAGTAAGAACCTATTGTGACAAGTAGTAAACCGAGTTGCAATTTTAAAACAATAACTATTACCTACTACCAGGAATAGGGAAACGTATAAAATGTAACTGTACTTCTTATTAATGCTTCGGATTGGGTTCTACAAGTTTGTTTAGCTTGACTTAGTCATGTATTTGTTTTAGAGACATATAAAAGATCGCTTATTTTCTTCATAGTAAAGTAACGTTGTCTTAGTATATAGTATCTTATCTAATAGTATCATATTAAATGGCTTACCTCTAACGTCACGCTGCAAAATGATCGGCAATGAAGTTTCCGTGAGTGTGGCATCAAGA
Source organism: Leucoptera coffeella (assembly GCA_030578115.1). NCBI lineage: Eukaryota > Metazoa > Arthropoda > Insecta > Lepidoptera > Lyonetiidae > Leucoptera > Leucoptera coffeella. The sequence goes on from JAMBLF010000786.1 coordinate 33,309, forward strand.
AGGTTGATGTTCTCCCGGCACTGTCGGATAATGTCCGTCTGCACATCGAAAATAAAAAATAAAAAAGTTATCCGCCACGACAACTGTCAAACAGCATGACATTTTGACTTTAACATAACACTTACATACATTAAGAACTACAAAGGAAATAAATTTACAAAAACAACGACGTCAAAACTTGCTCATACCGTTATGACAGGAGAGTGTATAATTACCTTTTGCAAACATTTTTAATAAACTTATTTCCTCACAAAAATGGTTAATTACAATGGAATTAATTAAGTATGTTAGTATATGGATGAATATGTCATACTGTTTCGATTGACTGAATCTTAAAAACCTTTCCTAATTTATAAAAAAAATGTTTTATTTTATAAGTTTTATACAAAATTAATCTACAGGAAACCTTTTTAAGATTCATTTTTGCAATCCTAGGGCGGTGCTCAACGTGAAATATACAAAAACTAAAAAGCTGTATACTGTATAACATATACTAAATGGCATCTAACTCACATTTTAACTGAGGCGCGTCCAAAGCACTATCTCTATTCACTTTTTATTATTTTTTAAGCAAAAAGGGTTGATGTGACTGAAACTCCATGGTGTAATTTACAACATTTATTCTCCAAAATACACAACATAGAACTCGATGGTGACACTGCAGGTTTAATGAATTAATCATACTGATTGTAATCATAATTGAGCATATACTTGCGGAGTTCAGTCATTATAGTTTGTATACTGATCGATATTTTGACTAACAATGTATCGATTTGGCATACTACAAAATAAAATTGTGCATCATTAAATAAATATCACTGTTAAGGGACAGGTTATATCTAAATGAGGTAACGATCTCTCCGAATAAATACGTGATAAATTCACGAAAACTAAATAAAATGAGATGAATTTTCTTACACCTATAGTAACATTTGTGCGTTTACGCATATTTTAATACTATTATCGCACCGTTATTTTTATCAGTAATCAAATAAAATAAATACAACTGTCGCTCAAAAACGAAAATTGTTAAATAAAATGTATGAATAACAAATTCAAATCTACATTTAGATTCTAGTGCTTTGAAGAATCTGACATTTCTGAATAAACGTTGAAGAAAACTAGTTATATTTACTATGAGTATAAATAGGTATGTTTTGTATAATATTTAGATAGAATAGATTCTAAACTAGTAATAAAATATATGTACTTTAAGTACTTTTAACGTTTTTGTGCCACAGTTGTTTGCAAGTATAAAATAAGTCATTCATTTGTGATTATCATAAAATACCTAAAGAAATGATGAGTCATATGCCAGCTCCATTTTGATTATGTTCAAAACAAAATGGCTGAAATGCACTAAAAATAAACGAATTCTACTTCAAAATGAAACTGCTGTCGATCTCATGCGATAGTAAAGCTAAAGTTAGTAACAAACTCAAGAAGAACAATCAGAATTGTCAGGATTTAGCACAAACTACGCCTTCTATACTTAAAATGCCATTATTTTGTACTTAGTTTGTATTTCAATAAATTAAGTATGATATAATGTGCAGAAGCATAACAACGTAAACAATAGTGAGATTAATTCTTCACTAAATCCTGACAAAGCACACTGGTACAGAGGTTGATCAAACGTCATAATTAATAATGATTACGCTGAGGAATCACCAAAACTAATAGTTAAAATATCAATGCTCATGAATCAGAATTTGCTATAAATAAGTCTATTAAATTTGAGTCAACCTTTGACCTATAAATTAAAAGAAAATCAAAAATATCACACAAGCCCAAGCCAAGAATCATTGCAGATGTATGTATACTATAATCAGTAGGGAAAATGCGGCTAACACAAGACAAAACCTAGCTTTCAAGCATGCGGGGCGCTTCGTTCCTACAGCACAAGAGAATTCATCGTCGTTGGGGTCAGAGTAGGTATAATCTGAATCGTATGGTTCTCTTACATAGTCAAATGCGCGCAGAAGGTCGGGCGAGGAATCCTGCCTCGCGACGATGGCCTCAGCCGTTTCCAGCTGAGCACTCGACCTCCGGAGTAACGAGCGCACTTCCTGGGCCTCCAGATCGGAGTCCGACTGGTTCCTCCTCAGATGCTTTTTGGGACTCGAAGAATCATCACCAGAGTCGAAATTCTCAGTTGATCTGCGTCTCAACTCGGAAAGAGCGACTTTCTGCAATTCGGTCTCATTTCTGCGACGAGTCAACGAGTCTATCAGATCAGGACGGTTGTTGACTTCGTTGTACTCCAAAGAGCTATTGACTTCGTCACTCGTCATGTTGGAGTTGTGGCGTCTACGGCTCAAAGCCTGGATGTTGAGCAAATCAAAATCGGGGGACCTCTTGCTCTTTCTATCACCGTCCGACGGTTTCCTTCGTCGCGTGCCCTCATTGCTTTCAATGCTGGTGTTATTCCGAGACCTTTCAAGACTGTCCAAGAGAGATTTCTTTCTCTCTGCGCTGGACATTGATTTCTTGGGTTTTCTAGAGGGGGTTTCGACTGGTGATGACCTAGTTGGTTTCTTGTAGCGTGGTAGACTGCGGTCCTTTGATAGGTCAGAAGGAGGACGGCGTCTGCGAGACCCAGAAGGGCTGTGCTCGTTCTCCGGCTGGGCAGATAGGCTGGAGCAACAGTCGGATTGGGAGTCCAAGAAGGCGCGATAGTCATCACCGAATTCCAGGAGTCTTCGGGCCGCGTCAGAGTCTGGCGCTTCGGAATAGTTCTCGGAATTGTATTTTTCCTGGAATAGAAGAAAACGTAAGCAAGCGAATACAAACAAGCACTACAATTTACATAGGATAAAAAAAATAGAACTATTACGAAGACATCGTAATCTTAATGTCAAGTATTTATATTAATTACGAAGGGCTGAAACAAAAGTGTTTTAAGGGGACGCTACGCGTTTCATACAAAAGCTTAGATAAAAGCCTTTCAAACTAGACCACTGTACACTGGTAAAGGCATTTATTTAGCTATCACGAGCAGACTACGTCCTAATAAATTCAGTTCCTTTTTAAGTTATTAACATTTCTATCGGTGAGATTTACTGAAAAAAGATCGACCCTCAAATATATAAATTTATCTAATCTATCATACCTTATTAATAAATTAAGTATTTTACAAGCAATAAATAGCAACATAAAAGGCCTACTTCTAAACGTGTATTCGTTTTATGCACAAACTCACCTGGTAGAAATCCCACGCCTGTTCCGAAAACGAGCTGTGCTCTTCAGTTCCCGTGTTGACACTTTTGTCCACGTCTGAATCCTTGTCCACGCTCAAGTCCCACATATCATTAGGGTTGCCCAGACTCAGTGATAGGACTGTCCTCTCCCTTTCCATGCTCTTGGTCAGCCTTGGCCTGACCTGGCCACCGGCTGGCCCAAGTTTGAAGCTGGGAGTGACTGCGTCCTCGTTTTGTTCCGGGATCGTGTTATCCTCTTTGCTGGTGATGTGCGTCCTCTCGATGCTTCGTCGCAAGTAAGCAACGGTGGTCAAGTGCTGCCGGTTCTCTTCGTCGGTGTCGTTGCCCGATGTTGATGTTGTGTCAAATCTGGGGGATGTAAATTCTATTTGAGATTTCGTCGTTGAAAATATTAGAACGGAATAAATTGTTTATTATATCTCCTGAAGTGTCCCATTTTAACCAGTGATTAACTTAGTTTTCAGAACAATTGTGGATAATTGTTACCCTAATAGACACTGTAAATTCCTGAAGATTCACTCCTTTACCGATTGTAAATACGCCCTTAATCGCATCTATCCGTCCCAATAACAACAACAGATATTAAAACAAAAATCTTCCACAACAAACTATTCTTTCAGCCGACATAATCTATAAGATTGTATGGCAGATAGAATATAAATAAATAAATAAAAAACTATTCTCTCTTACCGATGCTTCCTCGACACCGCAGGATCACTGGCAGCACTCCTCTCGTGCTTGTCTTCTATCTCGGGGCTGAGTCTTCCACAGAAGGAGCGGGACTTGACCAGCCTCTCCCTCCGGTGCACCGTGTCGTCTGTGCGCCTGCGCAGTTTGAGCCTCTTGCGCCGCAGCCAGCACTGCTTTTCGCTGGTCTCCACGCATGAGGTGCACGCCTCCGTCATCGTGTTCGTGCTTGATACGTGGCCCTGGAAAAGGTTAGGGGTTAGATTGTGTTTAAGGTTGTTTAGACTCATATGATCTAGGTTTCGGAAATATTGTGGGAAACACTGTTTTCATTTGTTGTATGGCCAAAATTTTTAAGTTGGTTGGTTTATTTGGTGGCTAATTAACTAGGATGGGCTATACGGTGAATAGAATACTTTTAACGATAGTCTTCCAACTTGTCACAAATACAAAGCAAGCCCGATAACAAAAGAGTGGAGTAAATTTATTCGATGTTTTTATGTACAAATCGCCTCATCGACTCAGCCTCATCGTCAAAAACTATTTATAGTTTTTATACTACAGTATCTCACTACAGAATTTGAGTGACCGCTATTACTATAATAAAATGTATGATACATACACATCACGCCAGTTTCACTGTAGGGGTGTAAGCATATATTCCCCATCTACGAGTATATATGAATAAGTATATATGCACTATAATATGTCTATATAAGTATTTCCTCCCTCTTACCTGTACAGTAGTAGAACTCCCTCGCAGCTTAGAGCTAGAGTTAGCAGGAGTGACTCTCTGTGGCGACGCGATCGTATTCAGAGCAGACTCGGATATGGACATGTTGATCCTTGACATCGCGACCGCATCCCCGTTGGTGGGGGTGGCAGTTAAGGAAGTGACTCCACTACTCAGCTGGGACAAGCAGGATACCGACCAGGGTCTGGAGCCGTTGGTGCCAGAGCGTTTTTTACGGAGCTGGACCTGTTGATGACATAAATGGGTTAATAATGAATTATGTTTGGTAAAACTAGATAGTGATCCAACGTGCTGGGTGGAGACTAGTTTCAACGTGTTATTGGCAATTGTCAAGTTTTAGGAATAGTGAAATATGGGTTCAAAGTTACCAAGTACAACTTTGTCCGACTAATTTCTAAGACGAATAAACTTTAACTATTCTGTAGCTAGAGTAGGGTTATCCAGGATTACATTATTTCATAATATGTATAACATAATTCATATTATTTATTTATTCTATCTTAAATTTATTCCTACTAATAAAACATATCCTCATATCCAATGTGAAAACCCATTGTGAATATCTGAATAGAGGAAAATTAATTTAGATAATACATTTTGCTCTATGCCTTAAAACCAAAGCAGATATAAGCCCCATGTGGTTGGTTGTGGTTTCTTTGGTTTCTCTTTTTAACCTTCTTTCTCTCTCTATATCTTTAACTCTAGACACACATACCTTAGCCTGATGCGTGGGCGTGACGGTACAAGTGGAAGTGCTCATACTCATGTCCATGGACGAGTGCAGGTTCCTCTCCTCCGAAGCCAGGGAATTGTCCACTTCGCTCTCTGTCGTATATTCGCCGGACGCGTCGTAGCTTTCTGCGTTCTGGAATTATGAATAAGTGACAGTAAGTACGCGGCGGCTGTGATGTCTTTTGGAAAAACGAAGTTTATGGATTGAAAGACTAGTGTTTAGGACGTAAAAATCTTGGAGCGTGCGAGAGAGAGTTATAGATGAGACTGTATTTGACTTTGTCATTTATTAGAACTTTATATAACTAAATATTATCTAGATATAATTCTCATATTATTATTTAGTGGTTTTATACTTCATTTTTCAGGTTTTTTTTTCAAAGTCAAAGTCAAATGTTTTTATTCAATATAAGTACAAGTACAGTACATTCATTGAAAGTCAAAACATTTGCCTGACACTGGTTGTCTCTTGGCATTGAAATTCTACCGTTGGTTCGGAAGCCCTGGCTCGGAGAAGAACCAACAAGAAACTCCGGCTTTCAGGATTTTTTGCCCAGTGCCAGTTACAAAAACAAATTATGTATAAAGAAACATAAAATTTATACACTTATTAACATAAATTATCTTTGCACATATAGCTTAGATGCACTCATTGCCAACCCTGAGCATCGGCGAGGTAATCCCCGACCGCGTAGTAAGCGCCCCGGACTAGTCGGCCTCTAACTATAGTCTTAAATTTAGGTAAGGATAATCGCGTAATCCACAATTCTTGACACGTATAAAAACGCACGCAATTGCCAACAAAAGATTTCTTGACCTTTTGAAGCCTCGAGGGCGCCACTAACAGCTTATGTTTATTCCTAGTATTAATTTTATGAAAATCACAGTTTCTTCTAAAAATATTTATATTTTTATGTACATAAATGACACACTCATATATGTACTGAGCAACAACCGTCAAAATATCAATTTCTTTAAATTTTTCGCGAAGTGACTCTCTGGGGCCCATTCTGTAAATGCAGCGAACAGCCCTCTTCTGCAAAACGAATATTGTGTTTATGTCAGCAGCACAACCCCACAGCAAGATGCCATAAGACATAATGCTATGAAAGTATCTGAAATAAACAATCCTAGCCGTGTACTCGTCCGTATATTCCCGAATCCGTTTAACAGCATATGCCGCGGAACTAAGTTTTTTAGATAAAACGCAAATGTGGTCTCCCCACTGCAGCTTTGAATCTTAAGTTATCCCTAAGAAGACAGTAGTATTTATTTTATCTATTTTCTCATTATTTATTATTAGATTGGTTTCGACACCATTAACATTTGGCAAAGTAAATTTAATACATTTTGTTTTATTATTATTAAGAACTAAATTGTTATATTGAAACCATTGAACTACATCTCCTATCACCGAGTTTATTGCTTGCGACTCATCAATCTTCCTGCTAATTTTAAAGATTAGGGATGTGTCATCAGCAAAAAGGAAAAAAAAAAAAAATTTAATTTTAAATATAATGTATACATAACTAATAAAGGTGTCATGCTTATGGAACTAAAGACATATCAGGATAATATTAAAGATGAATGATGTTGTAACGTAGTAATTTTACCTGATTATCACTCTTGCCATTCGAGCTCTGCGTCAGCCACTCCTTGATCCTGGACATTTTGGCCTGGTTCACAGACTTCCCTTCTTCCTCAAACATCAGTGGCTTGAAACTCCTGCTCTTCTTCTTCGCCTGCTGCTGCACTTGTTTCTGAACCAACTCCTCAGCTTGGATCACTAACCTTTCGATATCTTTGCAGCGGGCTTGGTCCCTGATCAGATCTGGTGTAGAAGATTCTAACTTCTTAAATTCCTTTTCTATAATAGGCAGATCACATTGTATTTCTACTGATGAGGTCATTATATCTGTTGAGTCTTCGTTGGCGACTTTAGCGCCACCTACGTAAGTCCATTCTTCTTCAGAACTCTCTTCCTGTGACTTTTCGTCAGTCTCAATCATTTGTCTGTCAGAATCAGTGTCGTGGTGTCTGAAGTAGAACGTGGCTAAATGCTTCGACTTCCGATCTGTCTGGTTGAACTTGGATGAGTTGACTGGTTTCTTCCTCTTGATAACGGTTGGTGGAGTTTTCGGTATGATGCCCACACCTGAAATACATAAACAAGCAATTGTAATCGTGTATCTGTAGGTCTACTTTTCCGTAATGACAATAAATTTGAAGGCAGAAGTTAGATGAAGTGCCTTATCAAAGTTATTGAAGTTTTATGCAACTTTCTCAAACCTAATAATGAGAAAAATACGAGTTACGTGTTTTATAACACAATTGCATAACGAACTTGGAATGGAATCCATAATATTTTTATACAGATGTTTTCTAGCAGTTAGTTATTGTTGTCATAGCACAACATAAGCACTTCTTATTGTTTCTAACTGTAATGATATTCCCATTGTTGCATCAAAACACTTGAATGGGTTTTTCATGTGAATGCATAATTCAAATCGTTAATGAGATGAAAGAAAATGTTTATGTTATGATTCGATATGTTGAAGCCTGAGTATACTTTAAAGTTTTAAATAATCATAAATACTGTCAGATAGTAACTTAAACTCTATATATCAATGATATTATGTCAGTAAATTTGTATTTAGGGGTCAGTAAGAATTATATAAAGTTTATATAATTAATCTGATTAGACATATACCATCAATTTCATCGCCAGGTACAGTTTGATCCGTAGATCTGTCAAGTAGTCCATCGCAGTTTGGCACACGCCTCTCTTCGGCCATTTTGTGTACGTCCGCCATTTTGTTTAAACTGTCAACTGACAGTATATCTCCGTCTGAATCTGAACTAAACCAGTTCCAGCCGTTTCTTGCTAATCCATTGTCTTGTTCCTCCTGAAAATTATCAGAAGAGCGAATTTGAATATCAAGAGAATATATTAAAAACTGTTTTACAGAGCCAACAAACAAATCTGTATATATTCAGTACAGATTGGTAGAATAAAATGTTTGCGTGGTTGCAAACATTTAATTTGAAGCTGATAAAAATAAATCTATTAAATAACCACTGCAAGAATTGTCCTTGCACCTTTTTTCGGGTGACTTAAGCAAAAGTATATTTTTATCAGTTTTGCGTTTACTATATAATATAAAGTTCTGTCTCATCTGTCATGAAGTGTCATCAAATACTTTATGTTTATAAACCACTGCATCCAAACGTAGAAGTCTGTATAGTATCTCAGATTTGCTACAAAAGTTACATACAGTACACATTACTCTAACTAACCTCGGAACAAGATTGGCGACTGTCACTGGACGGGTCTCTCCGTTGTACAGGAGGTCGCTTGGTAGACCTTGCAGATACCCTGGGCGAGCCCTTCCTGCTAAGTCTGGGCTGCTTCTGGACCGGACCCTCGTCGCTGTCACTCAGAATCTCTACAGGAATCTCGTCCTAGAAAGAGGTGTGAAAGGATATGTAAATTTGAGGTTGGATGTTGATGGATTGTGTTTCAACTCGGTGGTAAGCGATAATTTCCTATGCCATGCCAATAGGGTGATCAAGGAAATGGTGAGTGGAAATTATTGGACAATGATTTATAAAACTGTCATTAATATACATCACGCCTTTTTCCAAAAAGTGCCCGGGTTGTATCGATCCTGAAAAGTCATTTTCGTTTTATTGACACCTCTTTAATAGTAATGCCTGCAAACACAATTTCGATACGAATGCCTTTAATACGTCTGTGATGAATTTCGCTTAGAAAGAAGCACTTGTAAAGTCTAGTTCTTTAAATGTAGCAAGAAGACTTTTTAATGTATTATATTAGAGAAAGCTAAAGCTTTATTTAAAGGGATGTAAAACTACTATTATTTTATTACGGTTACTGGTCTAAAACAAACTTGTTCCAACCAAAAGGCAATTTTAGGTAAAGGCAACATTTACGATCTCTAGAAGCAATAGTTTAATAATGTTTATTTTATTGAACTCACTGTATACATAGTACCGAAATATTTGCAATGACCATGTTATTGTTAGCATTGGGTTTAGGTTTGCGGTAACAAGAAACGGAATTTTCCCTTTCTTATTTAACTATTCAGTTAATTATTAACGAAATAATAATGAGGATTTATTAAAGGCGTACTCAATAAAATAATAATTACAAGGAACTGCCAATAATAGTCAGGTAGGTATTAGTTCCTTCTACTATAGGGTGAAAGTGTAACGTGTGTTGATAACACATACGTGTAATATAGAAAATAACTTTAAAATTACCATGGGAACAGAACGCGAATCCCACAATACGAAACACGCAATTTAAATTATCATTTTTTTAAATTGCATTACTTGATTTATCACAACCAAAAAGTCTGCATACATTAAATTGAAAAGCTCAGTCACAATCCTGGGCAAATACGGGGGTTGAATTTATTTGATTGCGCGATTTAATGGGTTGGCAAAATGGCTACAAATAGGGAGGGATATGTTTTATTGCCCTCAAGGGTTATGTTTAGCAAACATGCGCTGCGGATGGTTAATGCACTACGGCCCTTCGATCGAGGAACAAATTCAATAAACCGCAATAAAAGTTTCGCTACTAGCGCCAAACTTAGAGAGGTAAGGATTTTAATATCAGAATATTTTCACACACATAGCCTTTGGGAATACTCAAAGGTTTCAGTAACAACTGTAGTGTTTACGAACATCGATCAAGGCTCCTATTTCGACACATAGCCAGCAACTAAAGTAACATGTCCCGAGGGCTAAATATACATTTTTTACATACTTGTACATACATAAAGCACTTCAAGCATTCAAACTGAAGTTGCAAAAGCATTCGTTTGGAAATTTGGTGCCAGGTTGCTACCCCATCGTCCATTCTAATGCCTTCTTACGACAATTAGAAGAACGGCAACTTTTTGCCATTCTTTTTACATCCCAAACTGGTAATGTTTTTTATCCTCACCGCAATTAAACCTAATGCTCATATGTAATGTATACAGAGGCAGCACCTTTTCACTGCATCAATGGTTTTCATTCTTGATGTTTATTGTTTGTGTGTTTAATGTAATTTGTGCAGTGAATAAAGTATTTTCTTTCTTTTCTTTCTTTTAATGTCCTTATCATAAATCTACTACCAGTCCTACAGTTGGCTTACCTGTTTGCCAGCGTTCTTGAGACACTCCTCGAGATGGAGTTGCCACTCAATGGCCCTGAGGTAGAGGTGGTGCCAGCGCTTCTCCAGCGCCCTGGCCGCGTCACCCGCTCCGCTGAGCCGCAGCACGGAGCTCACGATCCTCCCGTGCCGTTCCACGTCATGCTGCAATACCTGGAACAAGGAGGGGCCGTTAGTTAGGGGGGCGAAGTTCATGTGAATAGAATGGCAGATGAATGAATAGTGACCAAGGAGGTTATGTGTCATCGAGGTTTTATTTACAGTAAATATTTGTACCATGTTTAACAAATTAATTATTACAAAGGTCAGAGGTAACCTAAGCTAAACAAATAAATGTTTTTACAGGAACAATCCTGGCAGTTAAACGGTTAATATACGTTAGCTAATTTATAGAGGAACATATTATAATGTTTTATTATATGACTGTTAACTTTGATATATTTCACAACATCTCGACAAAATATGGTAAGTAGAAGCAACAATAATCAAAGAAATCGTGCTTTTTCAGCAAGAAACAAAACAAGGATAACTATAACAATATATTCAATTTTTAACCCCAACCACGACTGATATGAATGAAGAAATAACGAGATCGCAACGCACCTTTGCACGGTTACGGGGAGTGACAAAGACAAGTTATAAAACTGCAATTTCAAGTTAGTGGCACATGTCGGACTAAGATCCGGCTTCCAAACTAAAGTCTGGAGCAGGCTAGGGTTGTCAACGATATACTCTTACAATATAATTAATCGGGTTCAATTCTTAAGTCAATGTATTAGGTACAAGCAGTGCCTGATAAGTTTACTATCATTCTATGAGTTAAAATGAGTTGATTCTACTAAAATTAAATGAAAGAGTTTTTTAAGAATTCTGTATACACGATTTAAGATTTTATATGTAGTAAAAGTTGTCACATCTAATACTTGTAATATGAATTGGTGGCTTCTATATACTAATAAATATAATAATAAATATTAAAATCTTTCCATTCCTATTATTTTTTTTGTTAATTATTCCTTATTTTAACCATGCAATCAATAATTGAAATACAACGGCACGTAATAATTGAATTTCGTTCATAATCTTATTAGTCACGTATCCGATTTTCTTTTCAATTTGAAGCCAACCCTGATCTCAAAAGCAATCAACTAGTACAATGAACTTGACAAGCTGCGAGCAGACTTCGTGAAATTTAATAAAAGTGGTTACTAGTGCTCGATACACCTTACCTTAACCTCAAATTGTTAAGTCATTTTGTACGCATGCATGAATTTGGTTGACTTTTACAATAATTACAAAATAAAATTTACTGTTACTTTATTGTACCAAAGAATCAATTTCTTAACTTAACATATAATCCGCGCCTGTCCTTATATTCCTATTGCGGTGGATAGAACAAAATCATAGATCAAATATCCCTTCGGTTGAGATGGAATTAACATGGAGTTTACTAAAAGTCTACCTAGTATAACGCGGGTTTTGAATGGCTCATACCTAACATGCCTTTGAAATTTCGGAGATTTCCACTCAAGCCTCTTACTATTCTGCCACGAGTAAAAAGGGAGTGTGAATTACAAATCGTGAAGCGCACGTTATGTGTTTATTAGTAACAGGTTGCTTACCTATTGTTAAGAATAAAATAAAATTCTAAATAATACAATCATTGGAACTTTCCTAACTACGTCTACAAATAAGGTTTAACCAACCGTCTAGATAATTCTATTATTACAGACAGAACACAACCTGACGGAAAGGGCACCCGGCTGTGACGAAGGTTTTTTTCGCGCAGTGACCAGCACGTTTCACTGAAGCACAAAAACTACTCCAATTTATTGCTTAACTTGCTCAAAACGCTTAAGGTTTCACCCGTTGAAGAAAGTCGGTGCAAATGAGCAGATTTATGGACTTATTAATTGGTTCTTTAATGAAGTGAAAAAGGTCATTAGTGAACTTACATTAAGTAAACGTAAGAGAAATTTATAATGACGTATTGTTGAAGCACAAACAAATGAGATACATAAATTTAAAATAACGCCTTTCATTTTCATCCTTGCCAGGCACATAACAAGGGTTTTATAATCCTTACATTAGGTGTCTTTAATGCCTTGCCTAGGTCACTGAAACAGATAGAGCTGCTGGCCGTGTTCAAAGTTCAGCTTAAGAAGCTCCTACTAGATAGAGCTTACTATTCTGTTAAAGAATTTTTTAATGATAAATCGCTTAAGCGGCAATTATATTATGTATTTAAAATATTTTGACATTATTGACTATTTATACTTTTGATTAATAATTGCAGTGTAATTTACTATTTATTTTTTTACATTTTTATAATTAATTTGTACGCCGAAGCATGACGGCAGACCATGTTGAGACCCTGTAACTTAGATTAAGATCTTTTGTACACATGTTTCACAAATAAATAGATTTTGATTTTAGGGTATTGTGTCAAAAGTTTCTTAGACACCTATCCCTTAAAACATATTATGTAAACATTTCTCAGTTTGATACTAGGTAAAACTATCTTCAATATTAACTCGAAACCAACTTGAAACATCATAGCTCGTGCCCAAACAAACAGCGTTCTCTGTCTGAGAACCTCACCTACCGCATCGGCATGATTCGTAATACGAAACAAAAGTACAACAGATGAAATTATAGAGATGTCGAGGCTCAAGACATTCGTTGCATACATTACGAACCTTATTGGGAAATGCTATCGGATACGAAGAAAACAATAGTACCTCACAACTGTTGCGCAAGAACGCATCTAAGACAGGGCTGCTTTAAGACTATCATCGGTAAATAAACAAGAGGATTAGATCTATGGTGCAGTAACTGCGGTATATCAGTAGATGTACTGAATGGGTGAATAGTTCTTCTATTGTATTTAGTTGTTATATGGTTTAAAGTTAATGTGGAAGTTACGATTCTAAATATAATTTTATGTAAAACGGAACGGTTTGAAATATATTAGTTTTTTAACATATATCGAGGTATTTATCTATTTAATCTAAATAGAATCATGAATGTTTGTGAATCGGACGTCTAAAATAAAATTAATCCAGAATATAATCTTATTATTTAAGGCAAATTCCAATCCTACAAATACCTTACTAATACAATCAACAATTTTTGTTTTAACTACACTTTCAATTAAAAATGTTTAACTTTCTCTCTTCCGTAAAAACAATACATATAACACACGTGAATCGATGACCCTACAAGCGTCTTTGTTTTCCATTTGAGCCGAGTCATCACAATGTATCCCGTGGGTCCATTGACAGAAATTATCATAGATTAAACGTTGCACAGCCTACGAATTCCGATGTGTCTATTAACTTGATTGCCGCAAAACTATACAATCATCTCGGAATATGAAACCGAGATCACGACAAAATGCCGATAACTAGTATTTATCACGATTGCATTATAGGAAAACATGCCATAACACTCAGAGCAATGATTAAACCATTAGAGTCTTGATTGCAGGCCATCGATCGCTCACTTATACTTCACCACGATGAGATATTAAAGCCGAAACCGTGGGCAATGTTTACAAATGGGCAAATACTTACAGATTACTGATCGACCTATAAACGGTTTATTTATGCAGATAAGGAATGTCTGATGTAGATTATGGAGAGATTGATTATTGGTACATGGTTCAATACTTTCTTATTTGAAATAATAAATAGGAACTTACATGTAGTATATTACAAAGAGTGTATACGTCTTTATTAACAAAGACACAGTTTGAAACTGGTGCGTAACAAAATGAACTTGAAATTTAATTGCTAAACATTACCTGAATATAAAGAGTTAGTTAAGGTATGTTTGAACTAATCTAAGTTGGCTAACCTTTCTAATTATATTTGTAATAGCAGTTCCAATTACTGTGGAGCATAAACTTACACCTGTTATATTATTTATAGTAGTAGTAAAATAATTAAAGAAGTTAGAAAAATAATAATGAGCTTATAGTTGCTTACGAGAGAGTGAATTATTACTTTAGTTATTAGTAAGAGTGCATTATTTAGGACTACGCTAATTTACTATTGGCGAAATTTGTAAACCCGGATTTAGACTAATAGGGGTCTGTAATCTCTTAAGGGTGAATCCAGCGTGATATAAAGTTAAGTACGTACGTTTAAGTAAACTTTAACAAGCTTAGTCAAAATCCAAGTCGTGATCTACGACAGGGAACAATTATGCAATGCAACATCACGCCGCAAGCGGAAAATAATAGAGCATAAGAAGCCTTGCAAATTGCAGTTGCACAAACCAAATGCTAGCTATCAAAAGCGTTTTCAATTTATCGGCATATCACGATATCCATCAGATAAATGTCACAGTGACAGCTCGCTGAAATGTTACGATAACCTTCGGTGTGTTGGTACCATTTATACAGTTACTTTAAACACCAATCTTTGTAAGTTTCATTTATGGATAGTGCATCTTGCATACTGTATATGAGTCTAAAGCTTATTGATATTTATTGGCAGAATATGCCAACAACAGAAAGAAGTGGCTGTATGATAGGGTATCAAAACATTCTTGTATAATTAGTGAGTATATACTTGATTAATAAATTACGAGGGAAAAGGAGATTTTTCTGGACCGTTCAACATAGAGATAGAGTTAGTGTCAGTTTATCTCGCAAGGGAAGTTGAGGTGTGAATGTATGTATGTATGTACACATGAATGATAGGTGTTACGTATTGAGTAAGTGCAGAATGGGATCAGAATTCCGCCAATTCCGCTTAGATTACGCCGGATTCTAGAAAATCGATTTCAACACACGATTACGTACGCTTTCCTCATTTCTGTCTACCATTGACACACATAGCACTTCCTTTATTTGTTGACAATGCGAACGAGATAAGACACGTTTTTGTGCGTAATTTTCCGAGTATATGATTAATCGTTACTTAGTATTGTTAATTTAGTTATCAGCTACTTATTATGATATCTTCATTCCAATTGATCCACTTAGATATGGAGAGCGATTAAAAGTGCCTATATGTCTCGATACATTTATACAAAATGACTCACATGCTAATGTATGCATGAAAATTAAACATAAAAACAAACAAAACAAACGCATTCACGACCATCAACCCTTGCGGGGTAGTCAGAGGTTCAGATGTCCATCTCCGCAATTGCGAAGGTAGTAATTCTATGGACACCTCGAACCCACGTGTTAACCAGATATTCAGTACTCAATGTGACAGGTGGTCAGCCATGTCGCCATTTACAAGCACTAACTATTACCTGTTCGACGAACAGGTAGGTTTCCTCACGATGTTTTCCCTCACCGTATAATTCGATGCATTTCGTAAATATGTTTTTATTACGAAAATGTACATAGAAATTCATTAAAATTCATTTCCATTGGTACATGCTCAAACGGGATTTGAACCCTGTACCCACTGATACAGAGCCAAGCCCCAAACAACTGAGCTACGTCGAATTTTAAAATTAAACATCAACAATATAAATAAGATTAAAATAGCAAGAATTTGTAAAAATATCAAAATAGTAAACAAACGTTAAAACTATGTACATATAAAAGTCAATTAATAAACATGTGTATTAAAGTAAGCAAAATTGATTTGACAGGATCAGGTAAAAAAGAAATCTGTGAACCGTGGTCTATCAGGAAACCGACGTGACATGTACATAAGTATGTTTCAAGAAACGTCATTTTGACAGTCAAGGTCCGGCGAAGGCGCGTGCCGCCAAAGTCATCGGCCGGTGTCGACACTTTTAACCCAACTGCGGACGGAAATAGCCAATGTCCAGTAAACTGTAACCCCGGGCTATAAAGACGTTACGAGGCGCCACGCATACAATTGCTTTTAGATATTCACGTACATAGAACAGTTATAAGGAGTTATTTCGTAATGACTTTATAAACGAAACCTAAGAGATAAATTTAAGTTAGAACATGTACAAGTATATATCCATGTATAAGAAGATACAGAATATAATGATTGGAACGGCACAGAAAGGTCTCATTTTAGGGAGACGTGCATTAAAAGTAAATAAATAAATAAGTATAATACACGTTCTTTTCAAAGGAATGCTTTAAACCAAGCGATATTACATAATGTCTTAATAAATTTATAGTAGCCGTAATTTTAATATCTAATCAAATAAACGTTTATCGGTGCATTTACTCGACTAATCGATAACTTTAACATTTCTAGATGTAATTTCATTTGTAAATATCAATTTTATGTCCGAAGTTTAATGGGTAGTAATATCAACCAATAACTTCTGCATTTATTTCTCCTTTCATTCTAGATTTCATTTCATTGCGAGAGTAAATACTATGAAATTTATCTTTTCTATTCCTTACGATAGTATATGTGAACAGTACGGCGATGGATTCACAACCACAGCTATTTTGATTAGACCAAACAGAGACTTTTTAAAACAAGTTAGGGTTACAATCTAAAGCATAATTTCACGCTTTTTACACAGCTTGCAGGACATGACTAGAGACAATTTGGTGTTTCCTTTGTTTTAAAACAAAATACTAACAACCCATCCTGTCAATAGGAATCTACGTTTATAGAGGTGTTGTACTTATTTGTATAGCTTAACTTTCAGTACAATCAAGATCTCAATTTGTGTAAACAAAAACAACTTTACAAATGTAGTAAACATATACATATAGTATTAAGTAGTGTTACTCTATAAGGACCTTTAGGAGGGAAATATTCATAGGAAGACATGAAAATCCAAGCCATAAAAAACTAATATAATTGTCGAGTCAGCAACTCCAATAAATAACAAGAACATTTCATGTCAGACAGAGTGCTAACGAAATGCATTTCACCCAAATTTTTGTAACGGACATGACAACATGCATTTACGGGCAACAATGAGGAAATTAAAAGCTATTAAGCATTTACACAATCCATCAATAAACAGTTGTCAGCCCTTCACCAAACGTTGAAACGACTGTGAATGCTTCGTAATAACTCAAAATGGACACCTAACATCTAGCGTATGATCTTGACTTTACGATGGAAAACATTCGATTACTTAACAACATAAGCGATAAGAGTTATGATGTATTATGTCGAGTAGTTATTTATGTCAGTGACGTTTTCATGGCGGTTGATAACATTATATACACGTTAGTAATGCTTTAAGAGTGAGTCATAGACTTATGTGAGAACTGAGAGCAAAGCTAAAGTTTTTAGGTATTTCGAAGTAAAGCTTTCACTTAATAGTCAGGTATTAGGTGTTCGGTAGAACAGCTGACTTTAAAGAGACCGATTATTCCATCCAAAAATACAGATAAGTTATTTTCGATGTGTTTTCACTCTGTATAACTCTATAAGCTAGATAAATGTATTTGATTAATAAAGAAAAGGACTTTTGAACCGGACATCGAACTCCAAACATTAAAAAAAAGACAATTAAATCCTTTCAAGGTATAAGGGGTAACAATTCCGACGCTATGATATGCATATAGAAGTAAAAAAACTTGCGTTTACACGTCTACGCGTACTCAACTGCATTAGTATAGTAACAACTCCAATTAGATCTAATCAATGAAATTACACTTGATTACGAGGGACACATAACAGTTCTTAAGCGTCTAGGTTCGTTAAGGCTTCGATATAAGGCCTACGTATCTCAGATATTCTAGATACCCGGAAGAAATGCGTTCGAGTCTTTATGGACACCAATTATTGTCGGGTTCTTTCTGAATCACCCGATAAGCCGATGGTACTAAGATGAAGAGAACAGTTATGATAGAGTAAAAGAAACCGTATAAGGTAAAAAGGAATTCGAATAGATGGAGGATCGCTTGGGAATGATTCGAGATTGCCAATATAAATATAAATATAAATTTAATTAGAAAGTTTTAGCGTATTATGAATGAAACGAAAAGCTTTTTTTTCTACATCTTAAAACTACTTATTTAAAGACAAAAAAACCATTTTTAATAAAAAAAAATTATATATTATTTTATTAATTATTATTAACCTACTAGTAATATTGCATTTGAAAATAAATAAGTAATATAATAATGGATGACTTTATTCCTATAAGTTTCCACAACACAATACCGTCACGAAATAAAGTAACGAAATCGGAAATGAAGTAACGGATCCATTTTAGATGCAACAAAAAGCAGATATAATACCTAGGAGTTTATGACAAAGGAAAATTGAGACTTTCGATATCCAATTTCATGGTTTACTAAGCGTGGTCGGAGATCGAACCGAGTACTGTTATGCAAGGCGACACATATTACGAACGTCTGATAAATCTTGACATTGGTTTCCGTACCGTGTTTACAACTGTCATACGATATGATGAAACGGCTAAACTAGTTTTATTACTAAGAGAAAAGAATGGTATTATGAGGTATGCATTTTTATGCAATGCTATGTGGGTAAACAGCTTGGCACATTGAAGTCGGTCATTTATCTATGAATTTAAAGTGTACGTACCTTTTTTATATCATGTTATTAATAGCATACCTACAGTTTTGCCGTGAAAAACTTTGAGAGCACTTTTACTTAGTGTACTTCATATTCATGATAAACAGTGACTAAGGGAGGGAGGCTTTGTCTACCCCGAACGGGATTACGGTATTTGCTTGAATTTGCTCATATTCTAAAATACTCAATGTAAACTTTCAGATAACCGAGGTATAAATGTTCCTGTTCGGAGTTGCTCGCAAAAACATGTAGACGCTCATATAATAAAGGCAATACACTATAGTACAATGTAGTTGGTGCTTTAGTCTTGATGGATTACTCACTCAGAGCGTGTAACTGTATTATAACCCCGTCGAAATATCGTTCACGTGTCCACTTAAACGCAGTTAGCTCATGATGTATGTCTTAATAAAGATCATTATTCAAGACTTGTTTTCCCTATAGCCAATTTTCTTAGAGATCTGTCGGCGAAATGGCTATTTGCATTTAAATTGCTATCGGCGGGTTAAAGCTAGAATTATAATGTAACTACAACTGTTTGACGATCAAATACTGCGAAGATTGACTGGGAAACGACATATTTATAGACATGTCTGATATTGATGAATTTATTCCGTGCTATTTTTATTAAACTGTAATTTAGTTATTATTGGACAAATAATTTTTAATGTTTATAATAAATCTTCATTCTATTACATATTTCAACTTAGTAAATGACATAAGTTTTTAAGAAGTCTTTATATCCCTTCGGGGAATGAGGTGTGATTACACAATTCAAGTGATTTTATAATATTTATGATGATATATACACATTGAGCACTAAAGTTTCCATTATTCATTTTCATCACAACCTCATAGCGTATTAATTATTTCCCAATCATTATAAACCATTGTCTAGTGTAAGTCTATTTATGAGCTGCCAAGACCACATATCTTCACGTTTCTCCTTGCACCTCATCATAGACGTGAGTGTTTATTATCTCTGGATACTCTAACGCAATTATCTTGGTGATTTCCGTAACTAATTTACGCACTAGTATCAATAAACTATATACGAGCTTCAATGAGGAAGAAACGAAAATATTGATGATTGTTGATGTGATTTTACGCCTAGACACGTATGCCTTTGAATTACGCCACTGAGTTACGAGTAAATTACTTTAATGTGTGTTACGTTAACGTATACGGTATTCAGAGCTGGGTTTCCTCAATTTTCAGTTGACTAATGTTGGTGTTTGTTACTTCACTTGACTTGACGAGGGTGTCTTTTTGTTGATTCCCTTTTTCATTAATAGGCACCTACTAAATTATACCGTACGTATATACATTCTAATTTCCGTAAATATACAAGCCATCTACGATAGTTTAGAAAAAGCAGCTATTTATTATACTATCTACATATATTTGATGTAGTCACTAGTAATTATTTCATTAACCTGCACGAGGTTTAACGTTATGACTTTAACATTAATAGTTAAAGCTAGACTATTGCAATTAATTTCATGTTTTCATCACCCTATTGACAATTATGAGGTTTAGTACACATAAAAGATATTGAAATATTAAAATTATGGATTTAGAACTAAATAGCCTTAATTAATCGTAATCACTCAATTGATAATAATAGATAGAATGTCATAATCGATTGCCCAACAGAATAACTAACACGTAACACAACGTTACTTGTCTTACGGTATATTTGATTAGAAGATGGAAATGTTTGAGATGTAGAACGTGTTTGTTAATTAAAAGTTGACACTTGGCCGTTACAATGTTTAGAGGGCTTACCTTACGTAGAATTTTTGTTTATTCAATTATAGCCTTAAAGTCTGGAACTTTTATTTGCATTAGGTACAATGTAAATAAGAAATTTTTTTATCCGTGGTCAATTCCTACCTCGCTATAAAGAAAAGGGTATGATGTGAGTGACTGTATGTAATTTATAATGCATGTATTGACGAATAGCACGGCTGTCTACTTCTGAATTTGATACGTTGAACCCCAAAAGATGAAGCAGCTGTGTAAGTAAATTAATATGCATGTAGACAAATTTACATGTCAAAAATTAATTAATGTAAATGTTCATGTAGTGTAATACATGCTTACATTACATAATAGTACGAGTATATTCAGAAATCTGATTTACGAGTATACATTGATATACTATATCGCTTCACAGGATATAGCTATCGTTCTGGGAACGGGTTTCGTAGGGTGCAGACAGGGATGTGGTGGCATCCGGTTTCTAAAAAGCGGTCACAGTCCCTGACTTGGTCTTTTGATATGGTCCGTTCACGTATCTATGTATGCAATGCAAAGTATTTAAGGAGTTGATAGACCCATGTTGCACCAGGTACAAAACACACAATTTATATCTAAGAATATTTAACAGATTTTATTAAGTACCAATATATTTCTTAAAGTGACCAAACAAGTAATATACATAGGCAACATAAAATTTTATTGAGAACAATAGTACTTCTAAAGACATTGAAGAATGGACTTACAAACAACTATAAACAGAAAAAAATTCGCAGAAACAAATCCAAGCCTGCAAAAGGGTGTAAAATGTCATTTTCTCACACAAATTAAAATTGCTAACATTGAGAGTCATACGAGACCGACAATACGCAATTATAAAATAGTTGTTCATGATATTGTTAAGCTTGTTACTGAGAATGAGTATCCATAAAGCTGTTTCATGTAATATGAAAGCCATGTGAGTGTGGATTCTAGATACTTATTTTTAAACACTCACGATTTATACTCATTTTATTTACTATTAAACCGTTAATACTCATTTCATGAACAGTCTTCCCGCGACCACGGCCTATGCAACTGGGTCGAAAAGTCGGGTAAAATAAAGGTATATCTTTATTAATTTATCGTGAAACGATCGATTAACGCTAGAGAATAGAATGGGAGCGTTGTACACTTGTCTAGGCCAACCGGTCTCATATAGTAAATAAAATGAACTATAGATAGCTTATTGTACAACTTAAAGATAAATAAACAATAATAATAGGAATGTAACTACTAAGCATATGTCTTCTTCATGGAATATCTCAAATTCCAAATCAATGTCCTTAAGATAATTATGACCCTTTAAATGTGATATAAAAGTAATCTGGATCACTATTATGAGAATATTTTAAACTTGACCCATTGACTGTTATATTAATACAAAACAAAGTAACCTGGATTACTACTGTAAGAATATTTTAAACTTGATACGCCACTTATTCGTTAATATATTCACAGATTACCGAATAAATAATATAAAAGCAGACCATGGAAATATCACTCCGAGGTCTTTATTAAAAATGAAATAGATATTTAACTTTTTATTTGCATCCAACGTGATTCAAGTTTCCTGCCAAACGAATGAGTAAGAAATACCAGTCTCATTGTGAAACTAGTATACGAATAGCTGGAATTGTTTGTTAGCAAGGTGCTTCCATTGAGGCAGTGAAACTGCATTACAGAGAAACTTGGATCTTTTTAATTGGCTTAGGCCGCGTTTAATTATATTTATGTCATATGTACACATAGACGGTAAGTAATGAGCCAGCGATTTATTCTCGAGAATGACGTGAAATATTGAACGTTATTCAATAATTAATCATACATGACTTCATAAGAATAATTATATTCAGTTTCCAATATCATTATTTGTATACTAGCTGATATAACTCGATTATAATTTAAAACATAATGTTACTAGGTATGTCTAAGGCCCGCAGCTTTGTATTGTTTATCATTCAGTTATAGCAGTAAAAAAGCCACCTCAGAATAACGGCTTCTGTTCGTTTACTAAATCGATACCACCCACGGGATAATTTTGGGTGGCCTACTTGAGATTGGAGTTGGAGAAGTAAATTTTATTACTATAATGTGACGATAAGTATTTATTAGGCGCAAATGGCCGTTCAAAAAGTGCCATAGCGGACGGTTTTTCACGTCCACAAGGCGGGGTATTGGTAAAGTTTTCAACTAGCAATAATCGCACCTCGGATAAACCTCATTGGTTACGATATTGCCTCTGCGCAAAGTTAAACTGAATAAAAATCTTAAAACATTATTACCTAAATTTCATTGTTAATGAGCGCGAGTTTTATGTACGCCAAATTGCCATCTAGTGTATATACAGCGGAACTAAAACGGCGCGTCTCCGAAATTATTTCTTGGCAAGCTGCTAAGATTCTACTCGAAATAGACAAGATAGAGTAAGGTTTTGAAAGTTTAATTACTAAAGAATATTAAAGGGAAAACCACAAATTTGCGGTGAATGAAATAAACAGCGATTCTAATACAAAATTTATGCTATTTCATGCTTAACCACTGCAAGGTCATACAGTATTTGGTTACGCAAGTTAATATTAAAATAATGCAGTATCTTTACCGCCTGCTTGCTTACATGGCAAACTAAGAATACATTTTAACATTTTACATTTTAACATGTATTTCATGTAAGAATCGTTAAAGTTTCACACCACAAAATTCAAACCATATAGTCAGAATTGATCATAAATTTGAGCTAACTTAATATAGGGAAATTTCTCTAAATCCCTCATACATTACCAGCTTGTCTAAAATCTTACTCAATAGTACCGGCACCCTTCATATCAACCAGTAATAGTATTTACCTGAAACAAAAGAACAAACAATGAATAAAACATGAACACGTGGTCTTTTTATCAAAAGTTCGAGTTTCTGAGAGTAACGCCCTCTAGTGTGTAAGGGTGATTCTACATTCAATATATTTCACTTATTCCTATACAAATATTGGTATAGAATCTTCATTCAAAGAAAGCAATTGTATAGTAAAAGTTGAATACACAAAGACTGAATTAAAATAGGGAAAAGTAATTTGAATAATGAGGATAGGTACGAGCGAAAGTTCTTTAAAATAATATTCAATACAGTGTATTTGTAAGTCAGAGAATAATATGTACAGATGTTTTGTATGTTATGAAAAAGTGCTTCAATTGTGGAGTGGTTTTATACAGTAACCATTAATAAATGAGTGTTAAACAACTTGAACAAAAGAACGTAGAGTGTATAAACAATAAATGAAATTCATTAACTTAGAAACTTTACTTTCATTTCATGCAGTTTGGTTATTGTATAATTCTTATCAAAGGAAGATATAGATAAATCAATATGAAAGATTGCTATTGATACTCATCTTTAATATTTGTTAAAATTTACCCTGTAATGAATCATTACATTCCTAAACATACCTTAATATATATACTAAGTAACTTAAACGTATCATACACGTACGTATACTAATATATTAAGATGTTCCAACCAAACAAATAATAGATATGAGATCACAATCTATGTTTAAAAAAGGACTCATCTAACCATAGCATAACCACTACCATTACACAATTTGCAATTATGTTGATTGTGGTTGCCATGACACCGCATCGCTGTAATAATGTTCATTTGCAACCGCAGTCGTGTTTTCATTGGTTCGAAGTTTTATGATAATATGATAACAGACTAGTGCAGATATAATCATTATCGGTGATAATGGCATTATTTATACCTATCATAATTGTGATATTATTGCCCTTTTGCATCATATCCGACAATAAAACTTGCATGATGCAATATTCTACAGTTATTTTTTTCTAGAATTTTGTATTCATGTATAAATACTGTAATTTGATCTGTAATTTTTTCATTTAAGTTTTTTTAAGACTATTTATTATTTCTATATCTATACTATATAGTATTTTCATGTAGCTTAGTACCTTTTTCGAGCCGATACCAAATGTTTTAAATCTACACTATTTAGTACCTTAAAATTTATATTAAAAAAAAAAGAAATTATGGCTCGCCTATCTTTCCCTGTGGCCTGCTAAAGACAATCCCTAAACGGGACAAGTTAGTATTGTACAATTTCTCTGTGCCTGTCAATGTGTAAATGTACAGTGTGCAATAAAGAATAAATTAAATTGTAGAACGGAATTCTAAGCCTAGAATATTGTAACAAACTTTAGCACTAAGCGTAAACAGTTGCAACATTGCTCAATCTATGCTGGGAGTTGTATGAGTCAGACTTGGCTTAGCCGAGGAAATTCGTCTCTCCTACCTTGAAGCATTAGCATCCTAACACAAACGTGTTAAAACTCAGGGTCATTCACCTATCCTAATAATAAAATTACATTCAATCAACATCGAGCCCACACTGTTTGCCGATGCATTTACTATGTTACCAAATAAGCGATCATAGTAACACCCACGCGTATATTTGTCTTTATAAGAAACATCATTCATTAATACGGAATCTGGGTTTGATTTAAAATGTAAACTGAAGCGTCCAAATGATTACGATCTTTAAATGAAAATTTTGGATTAGTGTTGCATCATTTCCGTTGTGGTTTTAGACTCTTTGATATTGATACTATTCATCACTTTTTATTAGGGCTTGTAGGTGTACTTTTTAGATCAACTCGTACTTCATATTACTTCACAGCTAGTTTAAGTAAAAGGTTATGCAAACAGTTTGTAAACATTAAAGGTTTTACACAAGTTTCTGTCTAGCTAAATATAAACTATCGGTAGAGTTAATTTTTTTTTAACATTACCATTGCTATTGTTATAACGTAAACTAGAATCTTCATAAGATTAACCACTAATATAACACCCAAACCTTGATACACTTAAAATTATCCTGAACATCTCAAATAAAGAAAGCCAATATAACCTAGATTACAAACTTAAGCTAGTAAAATCTGACAACATAACTTAACCTACATAAAAAACTTAAGCTAGTAAAATCTAGATTAAGCATTTTCAATGCACATATTTCTGCTCCATCGGCCGATTGCTCAAAACGTTATTGATACGGAGGCGACCGTTATTAACCGTACACGGGAGAAAAGTCTGCGGTAGTGCTTCGGCTTTCTAGTGATGTAATGCGGTAACAATGAAATAAATACTGCAAGTTTGAGGTAGGTCAAATGTACAGCCCTTTGCACAGACATTGATAGGATGGTTGTGACGTAATTTTAGTAAGTTGATCGTGTGAAGATTTGGTGAAGAAACTTTGATTATTCTGAAGCTAGTGTCATTATGCTACACCATTGTAAGATGAGGGATAAAATATAGTATTAGGAATAGACAGTATAATAGGGATGAGTGATCATTGCTTAAATCTTTTGTCGGAAACGAGCGAGAAGTATATTAACGAGGTACGAATAAATAGAAAGATAACACTAAATACTTACGAACAGATCAGTATCTATTTCATAGAATGCTAAAACTTCACTAATGCTCAACAATAGCCGAGAAGTGGGCACATGAAGTGGCAGATAAGACCATAATTAACGAAGACGCTGGCTCCATTTATAAATCCGCTAAAGGTGAGTAATGGGCTGAGAGGCAGACACCAGTTTCCTACAATAACGGTCGTAAGCTGCAATAAGGGCATTGGGGAGATTTAGTGCCATTGTAAGCCACTGGAGGCGGATGGACGCTAAATCACGACACCTGTTGGGATGCAACGGAACTAATTGAGTCGTTTATCATATTGTAAATTAACGTCGTGTATTACTAAGTATTAGTACTAGTTTTGCTCAGGCTTTCAATTTATGCTTCTTTGCCTATTGAAAGTTACATAATTGCAGGTACATATCATACACGTGCAGCAGTCATAGGTTTTCTTTAGTGCGTCTTGTTTATTGACCCTGATTTTAATTTAAAGTTTAATTTAATTTATGTTCTAAAGTTTTACTATAGTATCTAATATGAGTTTTTGCGACTGTACATAATATATTACTGTCATACGATCATCTTCATATCAAACTATAATCATACACATCATTCATATCGCAATATTTAAATATTTACAACGGCTCATTGTCTAGCAGATATTTGGGGAAACTCCAACATTTTTCCTTGACATTCATCAACTTCAAAATGTTGACAAATCATAAATGTCATACAGGAGACCTTGAGAGAAATCAATCAACATAAAAGTGAGTTGTGAAAGTTATATAAAAATGTCGGGTATAAACTTATCGTATAAGAGTTTTTGATAATCATTTAGACATTTTATCTTTAATATTATTAGGTTTATACGTTTAACATAATTATCCATTATTTATCTCAATTTTATACGTCTTTCTTAAGAGAATTGTATGATAAAGTATTTCTATATAAAGTGATTCAGATGCTAGATACTCCAATAAAACTATGATCTCAGGCTATTTTAAGAGATTCACAATTAGTCATCTGTCGCGCGGGGTGTCGACTGTTTTCTATAGCCATTTGGAAGCAATAACACTAAACGCGAACGAAGTGGGTCAATGACAAATTCACAGTCTATTTACGACTTCCTGACGCGAGGAAATGTGCTCGAGATATGTCTGTAATTGCATATGTAACACGAACTTATTGGCAATCCATTGACAAGTTCACTGCATAATACTATTTTTATTTATTTATTACACTGTAACAATGTCACATAAACATAAAATACAATTAATACATGTCCAACGATTATAATGATGTCAAAAATAAAATAATCATCAATAAAAACAATCTTAAAATTTGAAATATTCATTATTTAGATACAGTTACAAACGATATTGAGAGAGTACACGGAAACATCAATCAATTATTTAAATAATTGCGAAGATTTTAGAACGGTAAATTTGAATTTCATAAACAAAATCTATTCAATGCATACATACGTGTGTACATATGTACTGAACCAAAGGTCTGTAGGTACTCTATTTGAATTATCGATTAGATCGAACTTTGTTAATTAAAAAACCTACAAGTAAATTGAAATATCTGATCTGTTTCTTTGTGCTTACGACCTTGTTTTCATTGATAGAAATCGACACTACAAGGTTGAGCACAAGCCCTTTTCTAGTTCCTATTCTCTATAAATTATTGACCTTATTAAAATATTATTTAAGATTTTAATCTACTATTGAATTGACCTATTAATCAATACCTTTCATATGATTATTTACGTATATGTAGATCGAACTCCTAAATATAAATATGAAAAATATAAAATACGTGTCCGAAAAATAGATATGACTGTTGAGTATTATTAAAAAGACGTCATTCAAATACTGATTCAATAATATAATATAATGACTAATACAGAAACATACCAATACAGAAACATTAATACCGATACCTTTGAATGTATGCATGACAAAACAATGTATAATATATGGCAAAACCTACTTTCAACCTCACATTTGCAAGTGTTTCATACAATAACATTAACTAAACAAAATGTTTCGTTATATCATCATCACATACTGTGCAGTATTGATTTATCGTCGACAAAGGTCATTGAAATTAAATGAACAGGTCTCCATAGTTAAATTATGAACTCGTGAATATACGATTCGATTATGTAAACGTGGTTTTATAATCAATAATGATGACAAGCTATTAAAGTAGTTATTAAATGTGTGATGTGATGATTAAATACTTATTTTAATTGTATATTTTTTATCCATGATTGGTTGTTAGAAATGAAACTACTGTGAGGGATATTTTTTTAACTGATTATTTGAGGTTTATATCGTAGAATTTGTATTTTAAGAACTTTGAGAAAATTAAATATCCACAAGTTACTGAATAATATTATCAATTCCTTCATTATTAAATAATTCAATTAATACTTGAATAAAACGATTAAAACATTCTATTTTACATCACCCTTATCTTAACCACTATCATCGAAAAGATAATTTTAAACAGTAATTACACGCACAATATCAAAGCCTTTTAATTAAGACTAATGTGGCGGAGATTACAAAGCGTGAGTCATATATCTTAATGCCTTTGATCGCCTATCAGCACTTTCACATGTTATTGTCTACTTGACAGGAGTATTAGTCAAACTTTTATCCCTTTAATTTTCAATACATCAAAAAGTACAGACTAATACGGGTAATTTAAAAAAATTACGTAGCGTTGAGTTAACAGTTAGTTTCAAGATTAGAAAAGTAGTTACGATAATATCTATGCATTACATTTAACTTTACATACATACACATCACGCCTGATTCCCTGTAGAGGGGTAGGCAGAGATCACGGATCCCCATTTGTTCCGTTCCTGACAGACCACTTTCGCTTCATTAACGCTCATACATCTTCTCATACACTCAGCGTTTAGAGGTACTCCTAACATCACCTTTTTCAATATAGCGCCTATCTGACTGTCATATGTCTTATTGGGCCGCCCCCTACGTAACCGCCCTTCCATTTCACTCACATATATGCTTTGACTTTATCATTTGATTCCTTTAATCTTCCCGAAGGGATTTATTCATTCAAAAAAAATATTAGCAGAAATATATTACGCAAATAAACATAATTATCATTCACCAACCATTCCGAAACCCCATAAACATTCCCTTTCTCTTAAGTGCCCTTAACAAGATATCGTCTCCACACAACCTGACTCAGCACAAATAACCAAACGCCTTACAAGGTCACATGGGAGATGAGAAGAAAGTTTCCTCCTCAATGAAACCAACACCAATCATTTCGATAGTCCATTAAAGCGACGCGATCAGATGACTTCGATTAAAAATGTGGATGGAACATTCCTGCACGTGGAATGATAACCATCTCGAATAACACGGGAGGCAAATTCAATAATGTATCTGACTATGTCAAGTAGTGGTCTGGATATAGTAATACTGATAGGTTTTAAGAGTGTACGCCAGTAAATGAATTAGTAACTAAATTCTTTTAGTACATTATAAGATTGATTAGGAAAATACTACAGTTTCTTAAATTTGCATATAAAATAGCTTTAAATCCATAACATTGAAATGTATTATGATGCAATTGAAACACATTATATGAATCGAAATATCTGGAGCAATATTTGGAAATGATTAATGATATAACATAGTTGACATCATTACACATTACAGTACTTGAATATGCCAAGGTTTCACTATGGTTGTTTCTCAAGGGTCTTACCTAAAAAGGATTAAGGCTCTCTTATTACAAAGTTCCACAATGAAACTCTAAAAACACCTACATCTTTAACGTTCGTTTTTACTGATAAGATAAGCAGTGTCCGGTTACTTGTAAAAGTACCTGCATTCCCTCACGTGCTAAAGATAAATGTTAAATACTTTTTTATGTATCTTTCGAGATTTTCGTGAGCTAAGTAAGTCATTAAAGGCAGTCGAAACTGTATTGTGTAGGTACACGCGAACATAACACCCACACTGCTATAACGGAACATTTAGTTAAGTATTAACCGGAAAGGGGAACATAATGTACCTTACAGATCAAATTGGAAACACGCTTTTCAAGGCGGGTGTACGTAGCGTAAAGAATAGAAGAGCTTGTATGAGAAGGTTAAAGACTGTGAGAGAAGTAAATGAGATTGTCAAGATCGTTCCAGGTGGCAATCGATAGTTTCTGCCTTATCCCCTTAGGGAGGCGTGAATACTAGACTAGCTTGTAAAACGCAATGTGAGTGGCTGAATAAATTGACAAGACTAAGTTGGTACTACATGAATCTATCTTCATATAGATAGGATAGTAATTGGAGAGATACAAAGATAATGTCAAAGTGAGATTTCAAGCGTAGTGTTAGACAACATCGTTCGGAGGTATCGAATCGATAAATCTCGGTATCGATGCAAGAATTAAGACCAAACGTACTGTTCACGTTCGCAATCGATTTATGAATCACGTTTTGCGGAAACAATTATCTCTTGGCACTACGGTGCTGGGGTTTTGTTCCAATCACAAATTTATTACACAGAATGGATATTAGTTTAGATTTCCTTTTTGTTGGCGAGCATATTATTGTAAAATAACAATATAATCGATTAAAAAAATTATTGTTTGTTTTGCTTATCAATGTTTTATAACTGAGCCTAAATTCACATTTTCTAAATAAATATATTATGTATACGTCTCATGTATTGAAATTCCTAGATATATCTCATTGTGCTCACTGCAACTAGTCACAACCTCACTAACGTCAATTTCTGCTGTCGTATTTTGACTCTACCACATAAAAGGTTCACATCCAATCCTTCTAACAATTGGGATAGTCTAAAGTATATCTTAGACGATCGCTGCTATATAATTCTTGGATGCGTGACTGCTCCGCTCGCTTTCTCTCTGGGATTATGCGAGATGACATCTTCTGACGGAAGCTGCAATAGGAGTGTAAATTGCGTGTTTAGATACTGTTTGCGCATGATTTCACGAGATAGGTTGTTTGTTCTAGAGATACAATTTTTAAATAGACGAAAAGGTTTGTTCTTGAGAGATATTTTTAAAGACAAAAGGAAGGCGATGTGATAGTTATGATCAAAGTAAATTTACAGTAATTTACCTCAGTTAATCGAGTTGTGTAGTAAATATATTTCAAGCTTATTTTACGTTTCTATTCTATTGTCCTTATTGATTACATGAATTTGAATGTTTTATGCGGATAAAGATTTTACGGAATTAAGTACAAGAAATCTATAAGGTTCTAATAATCACGTAAGACCCTAAACATTCTCACGATTTCATATTTGGCAAAATCAACCTAATACAAAGGCACAACAAAAGACATACTTCAATTTACATTCCCCATTATCACTTGTAACCTTAACTGTACATCATTAACATTGTATTATCACTTTCTTGAACTAACACTATGAGTGATAGTATGCCATGTATTCTCAAATAAAAAGCTAAGATTGTATCACTGGATTTAAGCACTGTAGACTTTAAGTACAAAAAACATAAAACTCCTAGTCACTCGACTAAGCCTAATGGACTGTTCCATCTAAAATGAAGTATTAGATCATGTTACGAAACAAGCCTGCCATCTATGAGTGAAGATTATATTCGGTTTGGGACTGTTACTTCATCCGTCACAGATCGTGAGTCCAAATAAGAAACACAATCAAATCTTTCACGATACAAGATTGATAACGACCTCTAGTGGGTGCTGATAGCAACATTATTATTAATTAAGATAAAGCAATCTTAGTTTACGCCTACATGCCCGAAATGTTTGCTAAGTTGTACCTATTTCACAGAGTATATTGATATATAGAGTCGACACCCGTTTAGAAATTCCTTTCGCAGAAATTGCACTTGTTAGGTACAGGTTTGCCTTTTGGGACAGATAAGCTCCATTGTAACGTGAGATGTGGAGGTACTTAAGAACTGGATTTATCTGCTAACTATTCATATGCTATACATCAATGTCAAAGCAAGCTTAATCGTAGTTTTGATATCAAGTCCAAACTATAAACTATGACTTTGACTAAATCGTGCCAACGATATTTAAGAATGAATATCGCAAGTTATAAAGGTTATTTTTTACGAATATCACATAGGAATAGGTTAAATAAAACAAGTAATATATAACTTAGGGTTCTCTAGATTATTATTAAAGCTAAGCAACGGTTTTCATGCTTTATGAAGCGCGTTAATACCAGCTGTAGGTGAAACAACTAGAGTGGCAGATGGGTAAGCGTTACTATTTACTGTTTTTGTTCCCGATTATTCCATGGGAATGAAACTCGGATATGATTCATAACCAGAATCCCTTATGGGGTATTTAGCGATGGACACGTGATTGTCCAGCTACTTAGAAGAAGAGTGAACCAGATAGTCAGCATTTATTACGACAGGTGGTAAAACGTGTCAAAATTTTTAAGAACTATCACTTCACTGACTTGATTTGATCACTTGCACTTACAGCTAAATGTTCACGAATCAATTTATATCGTCAGTATATTGTGCTATCTGTACCGATATCTAAGAATACTTAGAATAGTTTATAATTAAGACATTAATCGTGCATGTAATTGAAACCTAATTGCCCAAAGTGTAGTTGACATTGCCAGTAACCTTGGAAACCAATTGGCCTACTTATTATTTTGATAGATCGGATCTCCTAAACGAGAAGAGTTTAACACTCAAGCACCCACTTGTATGGAAATGAATTATGAATTCAATTTAGAGACAACGTTTCGCCAATTTGCCAAAGACAAGATAGAGTGTTCCTAATAAATCATAACCAAATATGAAAAAACGAAAATAATTAAAATAGAAAACCGAGTCAGCCTTGACTTAACCAAAACGGAGTCTAATTAGAAACAGATCAACTTATGTTAATGAAGCCAAGGCGTGTATGTAGAGAGCCACATTGAAATTAGTTTATAAGACTTACTTATCAATACCATACATATGTATGAGGTTTTTGTTACCAAGACCAATTAGTGGCGACACACAGTCTCGTATACGAGTAGTTCTATTGTTTTTGTGCCTTTGAAGCCTCAAGGTCTACTAGGTATTTCGAAGTCATTGAGCTTTGCTAACATTACGTTTAGAAGGGCTTACCAATGGATATAGAATAACATGGTTTTTGCTCATGTTTTTTTACATGACATCATCAAGTCCAGCTTTAGTAAGTACTTGTTTGAAGGCTGTATCGAGGTTAATAGAGTCCAGTGTAAAGAGATATAAACTATGTATACATTTATGTTTACTGAATGTTTCAATATGTGTAGTTAAATATTCCAGTGAGTTAGATCTTCAATTTCATACTTCAACAGTTGATGGTACAATAAAACAATACTATGACCCAATATCTAGTGAGTATTGCACATCGTTGATTGATTTCTCGCATTGAATAGCATCAGAATTAATTCACACCTTTTGAGAAGTAGGCAAGGTACAACTGTTCGGCCTTACCAGTCATTTACTCGTCGGTGCACAAAAACTTTGCAGCTGAACAAAGCGAGTCAAGGTTGGCACAATTCGTGACCATACCTACCGATTCCTCATTGTTACGGCAATGCAATCGAATTGTAAAAAGCCGAATTGAAACGAATTACGACAACCTTACTGAATTGAGAGAAATAGCATTAGATACTTATGTTTTGCGTCACTTCTGATGCTCTGTGTTCTCTAACCTTAAGCCTGTCTTTAAAGTTATAACCATTAAATAAATGTCCTTTTGTAACTTGGTAGTAACGATATCAGAATATCTTCATTACGGAAACATATGTTATATTATAATATGTATGTTATATTATATGTATATACGTGGAAAGGATGCCACAAACTATTGAAAATGACAAGTTAATATGTGCAAAGAACGTTATACTATAAACATGATGTATAGGTAAAACTACACCCTATTAGCGTGGGTGTAACTAACAAAAGTACGGGCACTCAATATTTTCTCTAACCCTCATCTTAACTTGGCTATAGCTAACAATCGAATGCAATTTGCTAGTTCGCCCTCTAAATATGGGTAGAACCCCAGTCAGGGAATGATTGATTATAGCAACTGACATTGACTTTGAACATAATATTATAATTTTCAGTCATTAAGATTTTGAATGGGTCTGTCAAAAATCACAATAGGTTTAATGGTTTACGCCGGCGAATGTAAGAGTTGAAATTCATCTGTCGAGTTTCGTAAAAGTAATTTAATTTAGCAATCAAACATACGAAAGATCTATTATTTTTTTAGCAACGGATGTAATCTGTAAAAGGAATGTTTAACAGTATTCTATTTTAATGTTTGTATGTTTTCTATAACTTTATCTATCTAGAATGTATAAATGAAATTATAGAAAAGTTGAGAAATCTATCAAGTAAAGTGATCTCGTTAAATTATAAGATTAGGTTACATAAGTCTTTCTAAGACCTAAATTGACATAATGTCCTACGTACATATAAATAAGTCGCCATAATCATTGGATTAAATTAACATAATCACAGGTAGTTACGTTATTAACTTAAAATTATTATATGTTGTGACCTTAAGTTACAGTTGCTAACTTTCCTTTTTATATGAGAACATAAGCTAAATTGCATATGGTAGAGCCGTAAAGATTAGTACAAAATAATGATAGCATAAATGCATATCTCATAGACATGCTGAACGATTTTATATGTTCTATGATAGATAGAATATATAAACTAAGATAGAATATCTTAGGTTTTCCGAACAATATTAAATAACATAATCAAATGATTATAATAGTTAGGTGGGAATGGAATAATATGAATAATTGAATTATTTACTGTATAATAACAGCATGAGAACAAAACATGTCTTGATAATGAACTCATGAAATAATAAGTAGCGGTATTGATTATTATTCTCTTATAAATAACATACTTATGAGTAGAGGTGTAGATTAATGTAAAATAACTCATACCTGGGGCCCACTACTGCTTTTTGCAAAATTGTATTTCAATATCACTCCAGTAACGATGTGATATTGTTCGTGGTATAGCGAATTCGCCATTTTTAAGGTGAAATTTGACACTTCTGATAATCACCAACAACTACACACATTACTTACATTTTTTACATTTACATTATTGGAGTGATATTCAACTATGATTAAACTAAAACGCACAGTAGACTTGGGCCCCTTTGATGCAACATTCAATTCATGTTGAAATACATAGTAATTTTTACTTCCTTATTTGAAGTACAAAATAATGCCATTACTACACTTGTAAGTAATTTAATTTTGAACGACAGGAAAGGTACACGTTCTAAGGGAAATAATAATTAGTTGTACGTGCTTCTCGGGATTAAATAAAACCGGATGGATTAAGTAATTTAAACTCAAATTACTCCTAGTGTCGACACGATTTAAAACGCAATGGTTATAAATATATACACATCACACCCGGTTTCCTGTAGAGGGGTATTCAGATAACGGATCCCCATCTGTCCCAATCCTGATAAACCACTTTCGCTTAATTGATACTCATACACACTTGGCAGTTATAGGCACTTCTAACATCACCCTTTTTCAATTTGGCGTCCATCTGATTGTGATATGTCTTATCAGGCCGCTACGTAACCATCCTTCCACTTAAAAAAATCGTACTATATTAGTTGCGGTTTATTATAAATATTTATTCTAAAATAAATTCAAGGAAATTATACATCACATTTAAAAAACTACGTAGAAGAATTAAGTGTTAGCAAGCACGCAAACATTTCATCTAGTTAGACAACATATAATTAGGAACTATCAAAGCATCACACACAGTCACCAATTTAGCTCAAAAGAATAATCTAGACTTCTAGCCATGAAGGTTAATTAACCTCCTTACTACGCGTTGCTAAATAAAAACTCTAATCATAGGTTTGTAGAGTTCAAAGAAATATGTGTTTGGAATAATTATGTATATTTAAAAGGTCGTATAACTGCAATTTCACTTACTATACATACATAGATACATACGTTATACACGCATAGTAAACAATGTAAATTTTAAAATAGCTAGTTTTAGAATTTACATTTATTTTTACAATCAATCGCCGCATACTTAATATTTTACACTTCATATATATAGCACACATAATCTTCTAACCCAATCCATACGTTTACATTACTAAGTTTAAATATTCATCTTAGTACTATTATCCTACAAAGTTAGCATACAAAGTAAAGCTAAGGAAACTAAGTCCAATCTTCTTCCATCACGATACACGGTTGCTGAAAATAATAACTTCTATTTAACTGTCTCTAACGGTTCATTTAATTTGGCTCATTCTGCTACATAAACGGTCTAGCCAATGGTTATGATACAATGTAGCCTTTGATATGGTATGCGGTATTTAATTATGGAAGTTTATATGGGAAATTAATACGATACTTATAAATGTATGTCCACAATTATGAAAGGTAATAACAAATGTCTACAATCGTAAAAACTTAGATCAAGAGGTTACGAAGGTAGAAGAATCTAGGTAGAGTAGGTTTTTTAATCCTATACCATGACTACTATTGATAAAAAGTACTAATTCATATAAGATACTGTTTACTTGTTTTAACCAGAAGTTTGAATTGTATCCTACATCCTACCCTTAAAAGCATATATTTAAGTATGAAACGAAGAAAACAAAAAATTGGATTAATAGTCATGAGGTTGTATACATATTTATAATTTTTTGGCCAGACATTGTGTTGACAGTTACGTAACCAAATCACGTGCTCCAATTTCAATTAAGAAGCTTATTTGACTAAAAAACGGAAATCGATACAGGAACGTAATTGCGTAAAAACTCAATTAATATTCAATCACATAAAAAAATTACGATAACACTTTTTGCATATGTTACACTTTGGCATTTTTTCCTGCATTATATCACCTAAGCAGCATAATGGATTACGTCATATACCATGTGTAAAGAGTAAAAAATAAGGATGCTAATACTTTCAATCATTAAGCTAAATCTTATAACTAGTGAGGGGGGAGTAAAAAATAGTTAAGATCAATGTTGCCATGCTGCTTTTTTCTGTCCTTGAACGCTACTGGTCATTGACTCTCAATGTTGCCATGACAAAAATAAATAGTAAACATATATTGATTACGTCACCCTGGATTGGTCCAACTTTAGCAATGATGGTATAGCATTATGCCCTGAAGGCCAGAAGGCTTTTTGTTAGACTTCGGTACTTGATCAATACATCTTTGTTACTACATATGCCAGTATGTAATTATAGTGATTTATATTGCAATAAATAGACGCTGACTTAACGGTCACAAGGCTGTTCTTTTTGCTATGTAACATCATTTGTGGGAATCATTTTGGCATACGTATTGAGATAGATATAGTTTTGACATTAAGTTACTTTCTATGTATACACACGAGAAACTTTACCATACTGATGTATATAAATCGTACTTAGGCTAACAGTAATACCCATGTCTACAATAATTGAAGTTCATTAAGCAAACGATTTTAATGTTCTAACTTATCTCAGTAGCTAAATCCGATAGAGTATTAGTTACGATATAAATCTCCTTGTCATACACTTTTTATTACGAACAGGAAAACAGTATTCAGGTGTCCAGTTCATTATTACAAACAAGTCGATGATGCAACGGTAATGGTTAAACACAATAAATATTGCCAATGGTTCTGAACGCCACTACCAATAAAAGAAAATCGTGATACCACTAATAACAGGGCCGTAAGATGCAAATCTGAACAATAAATATAACTTAATTTCGGCGTTCGGTAAAACATGGCCACACACTTTTACTCCGCGAGTCGCACGCGTTAAGCCGACATGGTCTTTTTCTTGAATAATTCCGAAAAAGGCAATTTGCATATTACGCAAGGAGATTGCGCAAGCAATTATTTGGGAGAGAGATTAAAATATTCTAACGTAATTATAGTGGTGTAGGCAAAAAAGAGATAAATGGATGGAAGTAGATTTAGGAATTAAAGCTTACACAATCATTTTTCGTACTGACATAATTGTTGCGAGTAACAGTAATGCGTTTCCTTATTGCATAAATAAAAAAAAAATTAAGCAACATGCATCACTGATATTCGCTTGAAACGAATACATTTTATATTTATTATTGTTACAGCGTGTATTAAGTATGAGTTGCTTGAATACGATAGGATCTTATGAGGTATTTATAATACGGAGCGTACATATACACAAAATATAATATTATAATATATTATCCAATATCAAAATTCTCTCACGGCTACGTAACAGGGATGTAAGGTATCTCTATTCACATAATGTAGTCTTCACCTATACAATCAATTAAGCCATTTGTCTTAGAACAATAATGGTAAACGAAATAGAGAGTGCAAACTAATTGCTTGCATAAAATGGGCCTTTTAATCTCCCAATCACTTTCTCTCTGACAAACATGTCAAAATTAATTCCCGAGATAGCGTGCTATCGATTAAGCAAAAAGGTTTGCATTGTCGATAAATAGCCGGGCTTGTGTTACGTAAAAGCACGTGTGAAGAACCTTGGAGAGAAAAGCTTGGAAATGAAAGGGAGTGTGATCGGGTGTGAAATGAGTTTTAGTACGTACTTATTTGTGGAACTTTTAGAGCTTTCGATCAACATTTAGTAATTGCATTGAATGACAATAAAAGCTAACAATTGTTATTGGTCTTTAACGCTGAGTTGTAAGTATAGTTAATTTTAGCAGTGCATAATGCCATATTCCTGAAATGTTTTATTTAATTCTCTTCTCTGTATACGTATTGGCCAGATACAGTTTCTGTATCTTTGTAAGTGAAACGAAAAGTAAATCTCAAACTAGTACAAATCTGACTTTACTAACAGGTCCAAACATTAGTGATACTGTCACTTTATTTAAGTTAAATAATAAACGATAATTTGACAACGAGACACCTGAATAAGTAACTAATCAGTCAAATATGTAGTGACATCTGTCAGATTTTATAAGACATGTTTATCTTTTGTTTGTCAGTCATTTCACCGGAAGCAACTAACTGTTCTGCAAAACTTGTCTAAATATAATAAAAGGAAATAAATTCTTCTTAAGTTCGGCTTATTAGTGATTAAAATAGCATAGTGGAAAAAGATACACATAAAATGTATGTTGTACTTACTATAGATGATGTGTAATCTTTATTGGACATGTATATAAGCTTGTTTGTATGGATATCAAGAAATGTAAGTGGTTTATGAGGATCGGAAAAGAGGGGCCGTGATCTTTGCCTATATCTCTAAAGGAAACACTTACACGGACTATTGATATTGAAGTGATATCACAAGTTTAATAGTAGATACGTAAATGGCTTTGTAACTAATAGTTTAAGTGCCATTAACCTTGTGTCAAATGTGTGTAAATCAAAGAATCTTCGCCTTTTCACCTGCCATAAATGTCTACGAAGATACCAGTAGCTCACGACTCGTAAATCCAAACGGATGTAATGTAAAGTCAGTAATTGCGTTCATCTTAATAGCTCTAATCGCAACATCTTGAGTGTTAAAACAAATTGGTTACGGTTACATCATAATTTTATGCGAAATTCACATTCGGAACGACTCTAAGTACTAATAAGTAAAGTAAATAGAAACGAAAGTTAATAACTCCATCCGAGATACGACTTGGAATAAATCTATTAGAAATCGATACTAGAATTAGAGAAAATTTAGTCATTACAAAAGGAAAGAGTTTAAGAGCCGCTTTGTAATATAATATGCTTTTCTTCAGCAAAGTAGACAGAGAACACGTTTCCACAATATCCTCGATCCTGGAATATCTACTTTCAGTTTACTAACATCCTAAGACTAGATAATTCTTAGGTGTAAGATAAGAAAGGTGGATTAGTTCAAGGGAATTCCATTTACAATTCTATTCTTAAGATGATTTTTATGCTAAATTATTGCGTGAACCTACCCACAACTCAGTAGGGTTATGTAAGCATTATTGAGTTTAGATTATATATTACTATAAATTACTATAAGGTTCTGTCGGCGTTCCTAAAACCATAAGAAACGTATCCCTTAAACATCTGTTGTGTAGCACCTTGAGTAAACCTCTAAACGGGAAATGGAGGATGCAAACTAAAAAACAACCTAACAGCTGTCGAAAAAAGCCCTTGAGGTTTGCCCAAAGAACCATTAAGCAGAACAAATCAACATAAGGCTTATTTCATCTTTTAAGTGTTTGATTTCTGTTTTTATTACAAGCAACAACAGTTGTGTCTAAATTGCATTACGGTAGCTATTGCTTCACCAATAAAAAGATAATATTCGAACTGTTTAACGGTAAACTGAATGAAAGAGGTATTTTGTATTTTTAAGCTTATTTTGTTGGATATAGACAAGAGAGATAGATACAATACTAGCCGTTATGTTAATTTTTGTGGTATAGTGAGATATTTTATATTAAGTCTCAGGATAAGGTTCTCTGGTAATATGCAAGTCATTTGGTGAGTTAGTGTAGACTTTTGATTATATTTTCTTCTTATAATACATATATGTAGCATTAATAAGAATTAATAAGTATCAGATTATCTATAAACTGGACTCAAGCTTGATGAAATAGGTCCAATTAGCGGTGTTATCATTAAATTGTACCCAAATCACGACTCGTATTTTACGGCTAAATAATGAGCAACAACTATGTAAATCCAGTAGCCTATAAATATTTACGATTCACGACCGGTCATAACGAGCGTGTGAGATTTTTATTGATTAATAACGTCAAT
The DNA here is from genome assembly GCA_030578115.1 of Leucoptera coffeella. NCBI lineage: Eukaryota > Metazoa > Arthropoda > Insecta > Lepidoptera > Lyonetiidae > Leucoptera > Leucoptera coffeella. The sequence goes on from JAMBLF010000786.1 coordinate 74,374, forward strand.
TTTCACTTATAGTATCGAAAAACCTTTTTCTATAACGGGCTACAGATTACCTTAGAAGATTTGGAACTCAATATAAAACAATTTTTTGTGTCTTAAGGATTTGGCACTCAATATATAGCCATTTTTTGTCCCTTTAATTGTTTCAATTAATTTTCAGATACTAATTCAGGATATGTAATAAACATATACGTTTATAATAGTGTGATGTTAGAAGAACGTACCTATAAGAGCCAATTGTATATATGTAGATGTGAATGAAGCGAAAGTGGTTTACTATGAACGAGAAAAATGGGCATTCTTGATCTCTGCCTACTCCTCTATATCTCTATACGTGATGTTTAAGTATGTATGCGTAAAAAACAACAATAAATTCTTGTCGATACATTTTCGTAACCTACCTTTTCCAACACTACCTACCTGCCTTTATAAATAATCACAGACACATTAACATCCATAGACAAAGCATTACATGCATGCCCATTATACTTTGCATGTTTTTGTCAATGTCGAAACTCAGAGGAATAAGTACATAAGCTATGCATGTAGTGTTAATCCACTGTTTTTATAAGACGTACTCATTGACCTTACATGCGATATATCAAGTGCTTTGTTCGATTCGTTTCCTCCGCGTTTTGTTGCCTTGAATAGTTTGTACTTATAAAGTTGTTAACATAGATTACTGACGAAAATGAGATGACGGAATTAAGTTGAATAAGTTGGTTGACTATTTGGAATTCTGGGAAATATAATGTCATTTTCAATCATAATTTTAAAATATTTCGTCGTTGTCAAACCAAAATCTGCTATGTGCCAAAATTATACTTTCGAGATATTGACAAAAAAAGTTCTCCTGTAAAATTTTATATGAATTTGCATTTTAAATACTATATCAAATGAAAGCTATAGATGTTAGAAATGAACTGATTTGTTATTTAACGACGGAGGTTTAATATTTATGGAATATAATGTCTCCCAGTGCTTATAGACACATGGCAGTTTTTTTATACGGTAGATTGATCAGTGTTCTATACGCAGACGGCAAAAAGTTAAAATCTCGAAAAAGTGCACATAGCAGATTTTGGTTTGACAACGACGATTTGTTTTAATCACTAATTTATTACACTTTAAGTACCTTTTCTTTGTACTATTTCGTTTGATTTCACTTTTCAGATCGCTAACTTATAAAACTTCAGGTTTATTTATACAGACTGATAAACAATATTATTCACGAAAATTTATATCGCACTAAACATACGCAAATGAAGAAAGGTGGTTACGGATGGAATCCATCACAAATTTTACGCTTTTTACTTAATAACAAAAACAAATACTAACCGCCATTACTGAACAATGGGCAATTTGTTTCAGGAAACTTTCACAGTTAGCTTTGTCAAAATGATAGATCGGATAAGCTGAGAAAAACACCTACACGGTTTTATAGCCACCTAGAGCACCGAAATTAAATGTACCGCCCACAGCAAATTACAATCAGTCATCTGTTGACAATTGTGATTTAGAATCCATGGCCCACACAATTAATAAATGAATAAAAAAAGAAAAGATAAATACTATGGATTCTTTAAACGTCTTAATATTGAAAGGAGGATATTACTTTCTTGGATAGATTTATCTGAAGCGACGACATACATCGGGATTAATTAGCACAATCTTTAAGGATATTAACCATTTTATTTATAAACGCGTTTGAGTTACAACTTGTATTGTAAGAAGTTTAATGATACGGTATGAAACGATTCATTTACAATTATGACATAAAAACACTCGTGGTAAAAACTCACAAGTGACCTTCAAATGTCCGAAACCAAAAGATTTATAAGTAACATAAAACATTTTCTTACTGCTAATGAACTGAATAAGTGTAGGAAATGAATTGGATTTGAAAAATATAACAAATGATGATGCTTCTGTAACAAGGACGAATAGTGTAGTCTAAGCCACCAAACTAATGTATTTGTAATTCGTTCTTCATATAACTAATAAACAATTTAATAAGTACTAGTACTTCAGTTTAATATATTATTCAAGTGACAATCTTTATTACTTGTTTAAGAAGCGATTAAGCTAGCAAATGTATACTAAAATAGAACTTAAGCAACTTATTTTTGTTTATTATAGAAGTATGCTTAGACTAAGTAACTTTAATTCCTGCAGTGTATATAATCTACATACTAACTTGAACTTTGACTAATCAGTAACACCGTAGTATGAAATCCTTTTTTATTTCAAAGAGTAAAACAACTCAATATACATATATATATAAGTGCTGTCAAATTGATGCCTAAAGTACATCTCTCAACTTAAATCGCGTCCCTGAAATTTGGAAGGCTTCGTTCCGACAAATTTCCACAACAATCGTCATTGTACGGTTTCACCCACAACTGTGTCAGTTATAAAACGCTGCATCAAGTAAGCGTCTTTCATATCATTGTCTCGACTGTCTCCGGTTTGATTCCGTCATTAATCAAAGCCACTTTCGAAGTCCTAAAGGGAAAAGGTACCATATTTCTCAGAATATACTTAACGAGGAGAGAATAACTTTAATCGTGTGCCCACTAACCATATCTCTTGACTTGATTGCGGTGATAAAGCTCAAAAAGTTATAAACTTGTTGCGAAAGACAACAACGTGATTATTTATCAGAATGCAAACTGCGAATACGGTTTGTTTCTTGACACAAAATATACAAAGGTTTTGATGTGGAACCGCTAAATGTCTGTCGTGTTATACTTTATTTACTCTGTCATTACTTCACTCAAATAGATTAATTATTGATAATCATGAAAACTATACCCTCCATATTTTTTTTATAAATATAGGTGTATAATATTAAATACGTTAATCAAAAGTATACGTTATATATTTATTTGAGTTTAAACCTTAATTTGCATATCTACAAACATGACAGAATTGTGATCAACGATTGACGATGCGAAATCAATCACTTTTTATTATTTATCAAATTGACCAGTATTCGCAGGCTTAGAGACGTCAATTAGCGAAAGTTGAGAGGATCATATAATAGATCGGTTAGCTTGATGGTATAATAAAAAGCCCACTTGTGTCGGCTTAAGAGAAAAGATTTGATCCATTAGATCAAAGGTTGTAGGTCAACCATGCGGCCAACAAAAGATTCTTTAATGTAGAGAAATTCCTGATTGTGTAACTTTTACCTACGTACTAAAACGATAACAAATTTGTTACTATAAACAATTATATAGATTAAATTTATTCCGTTCGTAAAGTATATTTTGTGGCTTCGGCAGAGCTATAATGTTATATTATGTTTCTTGTTCTGTACTATTTATTATTATGATACAATTTAAATGGTTAACATTACCCAACCAGATTATTAATTATAAAACAACTATGCCGAATAAATAACAGTATACTCCCTATACCCCGAGTGTGTATGAGAAGATGTATGAGTGTAAATGAAGCAAAGGTAATCTGTCAGTATCGGGACAAATAGGGATACGTGATCTCTACCTACCCATCTACACGGAATCAGACCTGATGTGTATGTTTTTCATAATCACTAGCTAACAGTTATCTGGGTTTAAAATCCAATGAAATATCTAGACTAATATGAACGCACTTCACTTGAAATTGCGGTCTACGAAATCACGTACGCACGCCTTTTCTTTATGGTTAACCATATGACATGTTAGAAAATTATACCTCGATCTACTTTCTAGTCTAATATATCTGATCAAATTACATATATATGGACTAGAATGATCTTACTATGTATGTATGTAAAAGAAATGTTTATAAACTGATATTTTTCTTTTTTTAAAGGCGAAGGTCCATAGAATGACTACCTTCGCAATTGCGGAGATGAAGACCTGAACCTCTGACTACCCCGCAAGGGTTAATAGTTGTCAACGCGTTTGTCTTTTTGTCTTGTTTTTTTTTATCATTTCAAATTCACAGATTATTAGTATTACATGCATGGCCGTTTAAACAGAGAAGGAAAAGGAACAAAAGAATAAAGGCACAATTACGAACCGTAGCAGAATTCAAAATGGTATATAATTCAACAGCCGCTAGATTCGCACAAAGATAGCAAAATGATATGCTTGCAAAAGAAAACTTATCAAAGTGTAACGCTCCGATATAAAGATAAGACGAATAGTAGGTTAGATGTCTTTGTGAAATCAAAAAGCCTTATCACGAACAAAAACGTCAGACCATCAGTTCCGATAACAAATCTAAATTCAGTGACTAGAAATGAGAGGCGAAAACGATAAAATAGCAATATAAACCAACTATAAAAACAGGGTGAATCAGAGTAGGTCGTAATGAAACTCCTCCGCAAATATTGTTTGTTGTTAATGAACACTTTACCGTTAATACAATATACGATATATTTTATAAATTGATTCCTGATCGAATACAAAGAATACTGAAGACCGCTTCCTCGTAATCACGAAGATCTAGTGGCACGCACACACATCCTTTTCCGTCAACACTCAAACTTTGTTTACAAAAGAATACGTGTAACAGTTCTATTTTAAAATTGACATTGAGTTATTGGCCTCTAACCGAATAGGTAGATAGAAGAACGAGTGAAAGGTTCCTATATTAAAAAGATCAAGAACAGTAATAATAATCAGTGAAAAAAATATTTGGAACGGTTCCAGCGACCTTGAACATCAAAATAAAAAAGTAGACTTATGCCTATAATTTATATGCGCCCTACATTTGGGTAATAAAAGCATTTGTGCAATCAAATTTGACTTGGTGTTGAGTTTACAACAGTGTTAAGTACAAGCAATTTGTAACAAAGGGCTTTGTGATTTCAAAGGTAAAATCTGTGTTACTGTTACGGCAAATGATGATTGGGTCAGAGCCGATTTGTACCGGTAAACGAAATAGAGCTCATGTCGTCATTAGCATGTACTCGCGATGTGGTGCAAGTACTGTCTGCCCCGGAAGGGACTACATCTGTGATGATTCAATAAAAAATATAACCGTTTCGTAAATAACAGAAAAAAACATATAATATAACAAACAAGTTTGATATACTTGGTGATGTATGTAGGCGTAAGTAAACAAAATCTAAGTCAAGTAGACACTCATGTCAATTATGAAAAATAAATATAATATTTAACAACTACTTCTAGTAAATATGTCAAGAATTCACAAAAAACATATATTTAGGACTAGTCATATGTGAGTCATAAGCTTGAATGAACGGTTGAGCTAAAATAGGGTCTAGACAAGAATTTAGGTCAACCAGTGTGATGATTTAACAGATTAAGAGATGAGAAGTATAGTATGATAAAAATAACTTAGGAAAATATACAATGGATTAACAAAGGAATCCCAAGTGAAACCAAATCTAGTTCTAGCATCATTCCACAAACATTTAAACATTCTAAGAGATGGAGTGTGAGTAAGACAATCCCAAATGTTAAAATTTTGGCAGAGACTCTCGACCACAACAAATGCACTCGCGAATGCGAAATGTCACCGGACTCTGTCTTGTCTTACAAAGCGAATTAAGAGTACTTACTGGCCTTTTAATCTAAATTGCACGTGAGAAACGACTTAAATTTACAATGCATGTACAATCAGCGAATTGGAAGTACTATTACACAGCGAATTAATATGAATTAAAGAAAAGAATGTGAGAGCTAAATTAAATTTACAATACGTATACAAGATCATTAACAATTGCGAAGTAGTCAAATATTGAATGTTCACCATCAATTGACAACTGTAATGACCTCTGTCCACTTCAGAGCCACTTTTACCTATTAAAGATTATCCAACGTGACAGGTGATAAATATTGCCGGTTATAGATTCTGAATTGCCTATTCCAGTAATTTACAATACTATGAATGTACCTCTAGATATAGAGATTGGAAGGAAACAAATTTGGTAGCTAAGATGGCCGCCAAGATTGGACATTTTGAAACAATTGCACGCGTCATCGTGGCATCCGTTTAACCAGATCGATTTAAGTGGCCGTGAGAAATAGACTTCTGGTAATTGAAATTTGTGGCTGTATCTCTTTAATCATCGTCTTACGAAACGCGGCCACCATTATTTGGATGCATGTATCTGCTTAATCAATCTCAATGCCATAACTAGTACCTACTCAGTTGAGTTGCATTGTATTTCTTTTTTACTCTACTTGTTATAGTAGTTTTAAGAAAAGACGAAAAAATTCCATTCAAAACACCGCTTTCATTGATTTCCCATAACCGCGTGAAAGTTATCAACCCTAATACTAAACTATGCAAAGCTACTGGATGCAAATCTCATACATTCGCAGTAGTCGGCATCAATTACGCTATTCTAGCGAACCGGTTATGGTAAATCTTGGAAAGAGTGTAAAATATTGTCTATTGAAGTCGATTCACTTGCACGAGCTATTGGCGACAGCTGCAATTCGTTGTTATTGTAATTGGACAGATATAAAATAAACCACTCTTGTAGTAGTTTACATAAAGAAAACATTGTATGCCTTGCAAACGATATTTACGCGAGTTTAATATGAGACAAATGGTCGCTAGGATTCTACTTTTGCATTATTTACCTTATGAAGAAGTTAATGTAGGAGACTTGTTGATCTTGGGTTAAGAATTTGTATAATATTCTTACCTGTAACAAAACAAAACATAATCATTATAAATCTAGTTTAATTGTGACCTTAATAGCTAATGAATTTATGGCACTTCATGGTAAAGGTACTTAAATATTAAATAAAATGCATGGCTACAGTAGGAAAGCTGATATTTGCTTATGGTAAGATTTAATTACCTACTAAATTATGAAATTAATTTCGCATTAATCGTTTATGACTTGTACTTAATAGGAAAAGGGTACAAGTTAATATCTTGTTAACATTTCACGACTAAATAGTTTATTAAAAGTGAAGTATTGGTAATCTTATTAAACCGTTTAGTGTTTAAAACATCAAAGCTTAATACCCGAACACATGTAACAGTACTCCTACAGCTTTTGACCCTGATACAAAGTCCATAAACATTACGAGAACAACCCGACAATATGTTATTACAGAGGGCAAGGCACAGATCAGTTCGAAAAGCAATTACGAGCAGATGTTTCTAGAACATACAAATAATGAGGGTTGAAATTACTCAAAATGTTCTGCTACATAAAAATGTTACCAGTAGTAACAAATATTTCTTCCACGTATGGTTCGTATTTGTAAAGTTCTTAAAAATATATAGTTTTTTTTAACTGAGACAACTCAAAAGTTTAATTAAAATGCACAAAATTTATAGAGACTTATATTACTTTTTAATAACCAAGAGACGAGACCACATATCAATTTAGGTTAACTACCAAAGCTGCGTTAAACTGCAGCAAGTAATTAAATATAATATCGGCCAAAACAGAAAGCTAAAAAATAAATGAGTATACACTAATGTTTGTTTTCTGATAAAACACTTTTCCGTAAACTAATATTGCATTGCACAGCGAAAGTAAGTCCTAACCGTTGATGCATAGCAAATAACAATGCACAGCCTTATCAGGTTATCGGCTGAAATGAAGATAAGGGCACTTCAATTGGCTTGATCGATAAACATGCCTGAATAAAGTGGACAGAAAAAACCTTAGCTGGAATTTAATCATGAAAGTGAACACAATAAAACTAGAGAACACGTTGAAAATTGGTAAACACTAAGAGAATTGTGATCATAATGTATAGGATTCGTGAATTGTCAAATGCAGAAGTATATAAGTACATTCCCTACATTTTAATTTCTGTTATCTTAGAGTTTTGCTACTTCTAAGGGCCGGTACACCCTAATTGTTTCTGCTATTAGAACTCGACATGTCAAATTTCACTCCATGAACTGAAAAGGGCCGAACAAAAGAATAAAGAACTCATTCTTAAACAAGTACATGTGTAATTGAACTGCGTGCCTTCAAACCAGACTAAACAATGAAAAGAAAACCAATACGCAGCCAAAATGCGCTTTGAAATAGTTTCTATTCAAAATGAGAAAGCTTCCTACAAGCTATTGAATTTTTGAGGAAATGAACTGAGTAAAACATCAATCAAGTTATATGATCCGAGAGAAAAAATCCGGAAATGGTAACTATTCAAATTATTGGGTACAGATACAAAAGTAGAGATTTTATTAATGTTCAATCCGATTAACATTAAATAGTGCATTATGATCATCTTTCCTTTACGATATAGCGTATAAAATAAGTTATTAAACGCATAGAAACTAGGAATAGAGCTTAAAAATTCAACTAACCCAATTCTAACTAGACCCAGTCAAAGATAAACGTTAATTAACAAGGACATGACTAAGAGCAAGTTTCGAGTGTCTACATAATAAAGCAATCACACATGTCATATCTAGTTACACGCAAGTTTCTTTTAATTACTTTTAAACGGAATAGCTCAGTGGCAAGTCTCGGGGTCAGGGTTGAATGACCAGTCTCTAAGGGACTATACAAGCTCACTCCTCGTGCGTATGTTTGAGAACTTTCGACTTCACGTGAATTATGTTCTTCGACTGGGATTTGTTGACAGAGGATGTAGACACCACTGCCATCTGTGGTTTAATGATAGACGTTTGGTTTTGAACAGGGAACTGTGCTTTTAATTATAACGATTCAGTGTGGGCTCAACAATGAGAACAATTAAAAATACGTAGTGGGCGGCGATTGCTGAAACGTATGGAGCTTTCTTATAGGACTTAAAGATATTCAAATTGAAAGGCGAAAGCGATTTTTTAAGGATATCGAGAATATATTTATAAGTTACATACCTACGATGTTAAAAGCATCATAGAAATATGTAAACATAAATACACTGTATATTATAGATTGGATTACTGTATACCTAAAGTATTAGGCTCCGAAAAAATTATAGCATAGCATTAATAAATCCTAAGAACCTTTAACCCTATTATAAATCCAACAGTACCTAACTTCTAATCAATAACCTTAACAATTCGATATTAATTTAACTTTCCCACATTGTAATGTCACATAGGCTTTTGCAGAGTTGAGTGCAACAGTCAATGGAAATCATGGGGCAATCTGTCACGTCACGATCAATACGACGATAAGAAAGTGGACACTGTCGGACCATGTTTGTGTCTATGATAATGCTGCCAATTCTACTTGCTTATACAAGAGTTAGATAGCTGCTTACTTGTAAAATTTACTAGACTTTAAACATATATACATACACTTTCATGTGCTTTATTCCCTTTCATACATACATACATACGCTTCACGACTTGTGTATACACACTCCCTTTTTTATTATGGCGGGGTAGTCAGAGACTTGAATACCCATCTCCGAAACTTCGAAGGCATGTTAGCTATGGGTCATTCGAAGCCCGCGTATCACTAGATAGACAGTACCCAACGTGATAGATAGTGAACCGTATTGCCGTATATAGGCACTGACTATTACCTATCCTGAGGGATAGGCAGGTTTCCTCACGATGTTTTCCCTCACCGTTAGCGACTGTAAATTATGTACGTAAATGAAAAACACATATTTAAATTTCATTCATTGGTACATGCCAGAGTCGGGATTCGAACCTAGGACTTTTCTCATACGAAGTCCGAGGTCTTACCCACTCGGCTACAGCCGTTTTATTCTTTATTTATTTTTTTATTCCCTTTCGTGGTGGACAAAATCTTGGAGATACTTCTAGGTCAGTTATTAGCATTAATATTGGGGTTGTTATGTAATTTAAACCTAAAATGATATAAAGCTAATTCCAGAAATGTCATCTTTCTTCAAATTTTACGCATAAGGTCCCGTATAGTCTGTGACGTAATTATAGTGAACCAAAGTTGCATATTAATGTCCTAGGATCAGTTATACTAATGCTAAAAAGGACCAAGGAGATATGATATGTAGTTCAGTTCAACCTGAAAGGAATGAAAGTACGTGAATGATGATATGTAACAAACTAAACGAAATAAAGACTGCAGAATACAACGAAAGTTATGCAGTATAGTTATACCGTAGAAAAGAATGTCGGGTGCATATTACGTTTCATGCCCTCCAGACATTTTCAGGGAAATAGTTGGGGTTGTAAAAATTCAGTAGGTAAGGGAAGCGGCTTATATCATATACCACCCCAGGTCAATGACATATGAATAGGTATACCTAAATATGTACGAGTAGGTTATGAAAATTCGCGTAAATAGAGCAAATTTTTGTTAATGGTATTTGCTCATGCTATATGCTGTGTCACGAAATTCTAATGATATCCGCGCATCTACATTTATGTGTATGAGGAAGACTACAATATAAAATAAAGGTAAATATACCACTGGAATTGTGGTATGAAGTGATAATTCAGTCTCAGAAAATTGGCGTCACAAATGCTCCGATTAATTTGTATAAGGATCGGGACAGATGGGCATGATGTATATAGTTTTCTTTATTCATTACTGCAATAGATTTCAAATAAGTAACCTAATAACTTTTGCCTATAAACTAATATGTGTACCAAGCGATCTAACTCATAAATATTGAATACCAAGTACGGCTAAATCTACGCTTCAAACACATACATCCGTCGCCAGCCATATTTGGAAGCTGATTGAAAGTAAAATTTTAGCTTTTAGTTAACGTAGCCAGTTCTTGGGACCCGGTTCACACAGTCACCTTTTACGGCGCACAGAATACATCACAAACAACATCTGTTTGACCGTATATTACTGTCAGTGTAGGTTATGAGGCGAATTAACCAATCAGATTAGGGCCAGATTTAATTAAATTGATAGGATTTATTCCTTAGCCAGTCTTGTCAATAACTAAGTAGGTATAGATATATTGAAAGTCTTTTTGCATGCGCATAAGTCTGTAGAATCATATTTATACAAAAGATAAAATGCGCAGTATACATTGAAAGTTAAAGGAAGGATATCTGACACAAATCTAAGCAGGCTCCATATATAGTAAAAATGATAACAGAAATTTAAAGCAGCTCATTAAAAATGCATAGCAAATTACCTTTGTCATTACCAAACACCATATTCAAACTATATATATATACAATATATATAACAATAGACCATTATCTATTCATCACGATAGTTACAAAAACTTCCGGTATAACAATGATTTAATTCATTTTACACCTGGTTATAGCACGTGGTATCGCGTGACTACATAAGGAGGACAAAATAGAACCCTTTTGTTAGACTAATATGAAAAATCACCACTTTCTCCAAACTATTAATCAAAAGCCGCCTCAAATGTATCTGACGGATGTTGTGGACACGTGTTGCCTTATCAAGACAGTTAAGAATTAAGGAAAATGCCGAATAGTGTATATTATATAGGTATATTATGTCGGTAAAAGATAGATACTTTTATTTAAAATGGTTTCTGGTACTACAAACATTATTTTAAAATGGCACTATAATAATGAAATGCATAAGAAGTGTATTAAAGAATCATAGAACCAGAACTATTTTCATTTGTACTACACAAAAGACGGTTTATGTGTCATACAATACACATGTGTACATATGAATGGATTTAGAACGATACCCTAGCATACAAATATCTAAACTAATGATATACCCAACATAGCCATCAATAATATATCGAACTCTAGCAGTTATAGAAAGTAGGCAAGAGACAAAATTAGTCGTATCATTGTCAATGTTGAATCGATGCAAGGTCTATGCATGTAGCAATTAGGGGAGCATTGTGAGAAATTAATTACAGTTTTGAATGGAAAGAGACAAGACAACCATTAATATACGTTGGACATAGAACTGAACGATACGGGTTTAATTTATGGTGTTGGGTGAATTGTATCCAATACAAATGCTAATAGACCTTTTAAACAAGATTTTACACTACACATATTTAGTTCAGTACATACAGTATATCTAGAAATACAGAATTAATTGAATGTTCGTCTTTCCTAAGATTATGACCTGAATTCGAATTCGTTTAGTAGATTTCTAGATATAAGATGGCATCTCATATAATATTCTAGTAATTTGCTACGTACGAAAATATCAAAGGAAATTCAGAGAAAATTAAAGATGTACCAAAATTTGCTTTAAAAGTCAGAAGCTACACGCAAAACTGATAGCACTGAACAATATCGTTTTGTTGACGAAAGATTGAGTGTGCAAACAGATAAAGAAAGTGTTCCACTTACGGCGACAGTTTACCAAATATAACAACTTTTACTGTTTCGCGAGTTATCAGTGAAAACAATCTGTATTGATTTTTGACTTTTGTTTTCAATGTCACTTATTTCATATACGACATTATAAAAACCAAACGATTGGTAAATATTCCATGGTCGTCAATGTTTACAATATTAGACATGATATTGTTTATGACTATAAGAAAATGCATCTCGCATTTTACCTGCAGAAAAAAAAACAATGAAATTAAGTCAATAGTATCATAGTTTCTTAGCATCATCGTGTAACTGTAATAATTTTAGCACTAAAACACAAAAAAGGTTCTAGAAACAAATAGATTGATCACCAGCCCCAAAAGCTAATTAGATTAGACACCCTAGACGCAGCTTAGGCTAATCGAACTAATACTGACTAAGTTCTAGAAGGTTCACTGACTGACCTAAAATTCAATGATTTTATTACAACAAAAGGTAACAACATAAATAAAATTACGAAGCAATTTTTCATGGGGAAAGCCAATGTACTGATAAAGACCCTAAGTGGAACAGGGTGTGCGGTCAACGAACTCTAGGTTCGAACCTGCCATTATAGTTTTATTTCCGTGATAGCAAACTATGATAAAACGGGAATTAAAGTCGCATTAGCCACGAGGTGTCACATGTGGCATTGCCTTTCACAACGATAGTTTTAAAATGGAATTGTACTTAAAATTTCCACGTAATTTAATCATGTTATTCTCGTATATTGAAAAAGAACGCTTGAATGGAACAAAGATTAACTCTTGTGATCTAAAACAGTACTCAGTTGGAATGCTCGTTAAAAATATGTCTATTTTTAGGCAGCAATTGACGAGTTTCCATAAAACCTACTAAATCATTCACGCATGATTCTTCAACTTATAAATAACTGCCCTCTTCGTTAGGGGAAACGAAATCTTGGGCGAAAAGGCTAAGGCACGTGCGGGGAAAGCATTACCGCTCGTGTTTATGCGGGACGTGTTACTTGAAACCGATATATGCTCTTATTTGGGGTAATGGTTGGTGGAAGATGGTTTTGGAACACCCAAAGAAGCCAACCATAAACAGAACTACATCTTGCTTGCTACAGTTACGTTTAAGAATGTATGCAAGCGATAGGTAATTTCTTTGGTGTAAGAGAATCGCTTTAATTTATAAATTGTTAACTTTCATATGCAGTGAAGAAGAGATATCCTAATGAAATTGTAGAGTAACAACAGAAAATAGAAAACATCAACCACCGTATTCGTAATGACTCTAATGTATAACATACATTCGAGATACTGAATGACTAGGCATTTCTAACGAACTAACTCATGAAAACTAAATCAAACACATTAGGCTACAAATTTAAAACACTTTTTACTACAGACATTAACACAAGTATGCGTCTGATTTAAATTTGATGTTTTCTCGAGCAATGCAAGACCTGCCCCTTCTTCACGCTACAAGCTAGATCACTACAAACAGACAACTTTGTAAGTGGGTTTTATCTCACCTGTCAAATTCTAAGGATTAGTTAACTGGTCCTCTTTGCATAAATACTAGGGGCTTAATAGGCGAGTAGAAACAGTAATCTTCAGCTTAAACACTGTTCTAGCGTTTGGAATTAATGCTTGTACTTGACATTGATTTTCAAACGGAAACGTAATTCTTAGTGGGGTGTGTTTAGGAGGAGACACAAAGATAAAGGTTCATTAAATGTGTCTACTGGAAAGCTTACTCACTCTCACTATTTTAGGGTCTATCTAGACGAAAATCAAATAAAGTCTTTATTATGTAATAATATGCAGAAGTGCGAAATTGAAGACAAAGAAAATCGTAGATAAAAAAATATAAAACTAAATGAATATGACTCTCCCTTAACCTCCAAAAGAGCACGATATTTTTGCAAACAATAACTATTCTCCAGTTAAGTAATTTCAGTTTTGCTGACGGCCTGTCGTGAGTGCCAAATATGACGAAAGAAACCCGAACCTTTTCATTTACCCCGTCCGATTTGATCACTAAAGGCAGGTCGGTGACCCTGACTCAACTGACTCGATCACGAACTCCGCAAAGTGCGAATATTCATGGCGAGCTCAAATCGTATTGAACGCACTAGTCAGGTCGAGTTTTATTGCATAGGTGTATGGAAGACTGTTTGTTAATAACACAGAAGTAATTGCAAGTCATTTGGGTAAGGTTGTAAACACAAATATTAAGATCGACAATAACGTGGTTTATCTAGCCTTCATTTGTATGTTTTGAAAATATGTATGTGAAATAATTAACAGAGTAACATCTAGAATGAATAGAAGATCTTACGATATGTCGAATAATCAAAGTGACTAATGAAAAGACTACAAGACCTAGAAGACTAGTTAAGTAAAATGCTTCACTCTATAGGTACATTTTTATTAAAACATCATGCATGCATTAAAAGCTACGTTCCAGCTATACTTAAGTACAGACAATATATTATTATCACCGACCCAAGCTTTGCTTACGAAGTTACATCATCGGTAAAAACAGTTGCTCGGGGCCATGCTTTTGGCAGAATAGAATTACGTGCATATGGGAACTCGAAACAAGTCTATCTTGGGTGCCATAATGAACACGTTGAGAATGATTTCACCGAATTCACTTTTCCGGTCTCCTTGCAAAACCTGAGCAATTTGTCAATAATTTGCCGGTTAAATGGTATATTTAGTGTACAATACCTCTTTAAAAATACAGATTTTTGAAAGGTTGTTTTTTTTTATTCATAACGTTCATGTCAGTAAGTTTTTGTGAGCTATCTGATCAATCGGGAAATAAAATGTTGATTCCGGCATTTAGCTAAGCGAAGCTAGCTAATCCATTGACCGAAATTAGTTTCGGCTTTCGGCGGCGAACCATTACCACATGGCAAGATATTGTGCTAAAAATATTCATTTCTTAACGCGACAAATCGAGATTGGTCTCGTTGCAAATACAATCAAAATATGTTGCAAGAATCGGATGGTTGGGTAATTTTATAATGGCGGAAATCTCCGAAGCCTAGATAACGAACGGATATCGAATTACTGTACTCATAGATTATTATGGAAAACTTCAGATATAAGGTAATTGGCCACATTACTAGGCGTACACATATAATTTACTTTCGTATTCTTTATGGATGTATGTAATTTAAAAAAATCTTGTGGAGTATCATTTAATTTTTAACATTGTTTTAGGAAAATATCAATAGTTTGTAGTCAATTGCAACACTTACTTTAGTTAAACATTTGACTACTAATGAATGAAAGTAAAAGAGTACTGTGAAAAAACGTCTTTCCTAATTCATATGTGCCCCTAAGTGCTTCAACAAAACTGTCAGTATCATAGTAGCTGAAAAAAGTAGTGAAGAAAAGAAAGCTACCAACAACGCTCACTCCAATTAATGACAATGCACGGTTAAAAACGACGCTAGTTCGATTACAAAAGCTCAACACGGATATCCGTAGAAGAGTAGTCATTAACGAATCCAATTCAGAGTACATACAATGAAGTAGCACTAAACTAAATGAGTAACAAGCGCAAAGATTTTATAACGTGTTGCATAAGAGTCATTTCACTAATTACTTTAATAGCGGTGTTGCATCCAAAAAGCAAAGTAAAGCGAGTGCGCCGTTACAAACACGAAAAGTGGGTCAGAGCGATTTCAACAATAATTCCGTTAATATTTCACTTTTCACCAGCGTCATCATAGCCGGACGTTTGATCTGCTATTCCGAATTTAGTCTATAAAATCACTCATGTGGCAACACCGTATGTCGTCCAGATACTTATGATTTCCTCTCATTGAACGATATGGGAACTGAAGTTGAACACATGTGCTGAAGACAATAAAAAGAAAACTAAAAAACCGAACTATGCATCTGTATAAAATAAAAGGAAGATATTTACATACATAGATACACAAAACGCCTGTTTTCTGATTGGGGTTGGCAGAGATCACGGATCCCCATTCGTCCCGATCTTGACAGATCACTTTCGCTTCATTGACACTCCTATAAGTCCTCATACACACTCGGCGCTTATAGGTACTCCTAACGTCGCCTTAAAGATCCTTATCCAGGCTAATAATGCGTAACAGCAAGTAATGCATTCTTAGTTTAGATAACATACCGGGAACCGTTACCCAGAATAGCAAATACCAAAGGACTGTGTTCGGCCGGTAACGAGAACTATTCCTACCTTATGGCGATGCAATCCGTTAATGAACACAAGAGGAAGGGGTGTGGTCAGAACACGTGTTGCGCTTCCGTCTATGGCTACTTCAGTTAGTGCTTTATCGACCTAACTGGAAGCATTAGTATGGACCTATTGGCTTTGTTTAACTTGGTTTGGCTGCAGGCGACGGAACAGAAGAACACGTGCAGTCGTAGATTTAAAATATAATGAATCTGTGAAGCGTTTGTATTGTCATGTATTCCATTCTTATCAAAGATGTAAGGAATAATGTTTTATATCTCGAGTTGCCCTCTTTCAGGATGATCAGTGAATGATCAATGAATGCATTGTTTTTTATATATTTCTAATGATCGTATAAAACTTAGGTGCAGATAACTATATACTTTTCAACATATTATAAATATGTTAAATTAACTTCGTTAAAAATCTTTAAACTTGGTTGATTGAGGACCGTAAACATAACCTGTTTGGTAGGTGTAGCAAGTGAGCAAAACTGTGAAAAGAGTCTTGAACTTTTTAAATAGCTCTTGACCATATCCGATCATGCATACACAACGATGCGGTAACAATTACGCAAGCGAATGCCGCTGACTGATTTTCCAATTAAATAACTCATATCTGACATTTTGGAAAATCCCAAGTATAACTTTCTTTTCTTCTAATTTGTAAATCTCTTCATAATCTGTGATTTGTATGGTTGGTTCTGCTAGAAGTTTGCCTATATATGTGATTTTTACTGTGATCTAAATAAGCGTTTCAGAAAATGTATCTACGACAAAATAAAATTCTTGTGTTGAGCACTTTTAGATTTTATAAATAGATTTCGCAACATCATGGTCTAACACTACTATGTTTTGCTATTGGCAATTGCCGATTTCAGAACTAAGCTTCCTTAATCCATCGTGCAACAATTTATCATTCTTAATAAGTCCATACGTTGTTATTCTTCAGCACAATTAATCAAAACATTTGCTGTTGAAACCCAGATGACTTGCATTCGTAACATATTTCACCAAACAACTTGCGAGCGAACACTGCACGGTATTTAAGTATGAATTTCAGTTCATTGAACTCTTTCATAATGCACAATTTTGGTAACTTTTGCAGCCGTTGTGAATTCACAAAATTCACGACTATAACACTAGGTGTTTCATACATACACATCGCGCCAGATTCCTTGTAGAGGGTAGATCCCCATTTGTCCCGATCTAACAGACCATTTTCGTTTTATACTCATACATCTTCTCATACACACTCGGCGGTTATAGGTGTTTCATTGGTTAAAGTAAACAGCTATCTGTTTATCTATCATCTTTCATTGTTTATAAGCTAGGCAATTTTCTCGTGACCAAGCAGGGGAGGTTAGACAAGATTAAGGCAACTTGAATGCAACAAAAGTATGAAGTTCAAAAGCCGTGGCTAAACATAAAACAAGACAAAGTACACATACAACTAAGTCTCTCACGCAGAAGCGTGGGAGAGTTTGTGTGCTCGTAAAACGATGCTGTTGTATGGAGATAGCCCTTGGAACACTGTGGAAGGCACATGGTCCACACAGCTGATGCGGTATCTACCTAGGCCATCTAGCAACTGACTGCGAACAATTATTAAGTACTCAATAAGATAGAAGATATGAAAACTCTATGAGTATTTAGGTCCTATAAAATTGGTGCAATAAAATTTGTTGAGATGAATAAAAGTGATGTTGCTACCTTTAAGACGATACCATATCAGTGCAAATATGTAGCAATAATTACCTGTAAACAAAAGAAAATGCATGGTAAATAAAATTTATTTTGCGTAAAATTTATAGCCCTGTTTATTAGATTGTCACACCCATGCATTGTTAATTAACGTCTTTATATATATATAGATGCATCATTGCCGGTTCATTATTTATCAATCCTTTTATAAATGGTATTCAGTTTATATTTCATCTTGTTATTCTAAGTTAATAATCAACTATACCTCATTCCATTCGCAGTCTGTCAATATACAAGAGACGCGAGATTCTCTTTCAAATTAAATTTGACATGACAGACTTGGAAACCAATCATAGTGACATTCATTTGACAGATGTCAGTTTTTATGGTTGTTTCTAGTCGGCTAAATAGTTTAACTTGAATCACATGCTAATATTAATTGACAACGTCGTGAGAAGCTAATTGCATCAAATGAAAAATTTGCCAACAGCTATTTACGAGTTCTAGATGTACTTTATGTTTCTTGATTTTCATATTCACTAATAGGAAAATAAATTTAGTATTAAATATGAAGGTAAAAAATAGGTTTGAAATATCTACTGTAAAAGTGGACATAATACTGTAGCAAAGTCCAGTTCAAAATAAATTTGTTGCACATATTTTCAATACCTACATAAATCAAACTTGAACCTGTATCAGTCTTTAGGTAGATCATAGCCTTCGAGATGTGTCCCATACAGCCCGGGGGTCGGCCTTAACGATCTATTGACTACTAGAGATTGCAGTCTCTACGGTGTACCTTCTAATTATTTCACTGAACATTCGCTCAATGCATTATACCTATGAGAATGTTAGCCTATTCAAGCTTTATCTGATTGAACAACTAATTAAGGTGCCTCAGAAAATCTTCAACGGATATCTCCCATTATAACGTCGAGTTACTTCCAACTCATTGTGCCGCCGACACCTAACAGTCACTTCACTATGTTCCTGTTTTACCGTCTCTAAGGCTAAGACAGTTAATTTGTCGTGTATTTGTTAGTAGAAATTAACAACCGCAAAGATTACAAAGCTCTCCCAATTACGGCGACTACAATAACAAATTAACATAATGAGGCGAGTCGAATGCAAACTTGAAAAATACTGCCGCAATTATATCTGCATTATGATAATGCCCCTCATCAAACTTTCGAATCTCGTGCACGGTCAGAACAAAACGCATTACAAAGCATTAGAGTTATCTGGTACGGCGATCAGGTGCAATTGCGTCGGTGCACCAAGGACCTTACTCCACTAATCCATTGTAGGCACAATATTACTTCAGTAGCCGTAATTTGACACTTTGGCACATAGTGGAGTGCCAAAATGGTCAAGTTACGGCCACTGAAGTATTACTGTATCGACACTGAAGCGCTTCAGGGGCCTAAATTGGTTAGTGGAGTGCTAAAAGTGTCAAATTACGGCCACTGAAGTATTACTGTATCGATACTAAAGTAATATTGTGCCTACAATGGATTAGTGGAGTAAGGCCCCTGGGCGTGATATGTAATGAGCTGGCTGTGCACTTAGGAGCGATAAAAGATCTATCTTAAATAGTCGTCGAGGAATATGAGAGCGCTCGCCACAATGCAACTTAATTGGCACTCTAGCACCAGCTGCAGAACTCACGACCCAGTAATGAGAGCGAATTAAACACGCGAATGGTAGGAAAGCTGCCTTCTGACTGAAAAACATATATTATGACCAAAGCAATCTGATATAACTATGGCAACGGCCAAACAAAAACATATATTTTGTTCTAATCAATATTAAACAGATGCATACTTGTTATTAAATTTGTCTGCAAAAGTGCATGCCAATGATGTATATGACTGGGCCGCAGCTGTATAAACAATTGAAGATCATAAATAAACAATTGATTTTACTACTAATATTTATTGTAGCTACTCTACTCATAAAAATATTGACTCAAGATGCGACAAGTCACGTGTCACGTTAGAATTTACTAGTTTTTACCGATATTGTTAATAATCCTAATGATTAACTGCAAGATAAGTAGTTTTATAATAATAATGAAATACCACGATCTTTCTTTAGAAAAAACGGATATGATGTATAATATAGAAAGAAGAAGAAGTGTTTGTTTCTAAACATAATGCTGCTAGAAGTTTTAACTAAAACCTAAGGTACTTTATCATAAACAGTAGATGCAACTAAACAAGTACAAGACCGAACGATCTGTCCAGTCCGGTATATTTCACCGCAATCAGAAAATCCGACACTAACCCAACGGTACAATCGCGATATCACGCAGTTAAGCCTTGACAGTAAGCTTTCGGTAAATTTTATTGAAAACGCTGATAATAGCCCTAGACTTACTGGCAACACTTTATAACTCTCTAATATTAGTGGCAAGCTTTTATTAAATCCACAGATCGATTATCATAGCTATGGTGGTGATAGCAAATAACCTAGAATGAAACGAGGTGCTGAGATTATATACTTGGTGAGTGATAGATAGTCCCAAGACTGTATTCAATGTAGTCCAAGAGAAGAAATTGTTATTGATGCTGATAGCCGAGCACGGTGAGATGCAAATGATCATAATAAAGGAAGGAATAAGGTCGCCGGACACCTTCTAAGGACATTTAGTACTACGAAATATGTAATGACTGGTACGGTTATGACAATGGGTGAAAAGAAATCTGATGTATAATTTTCGAATAAATAAATAATATTAATAATATTTACATTTAGTAGCATAAGATTTTGCTACTCTAGCATAGCTAGATTAAACTCGGGTATCATCTTTAAGTTAAGTGGAGATTAAATGGGTGCAGATGGCAACTGAAAAGAATAAAAGTTCATCTGAAATAAAATATTTAATATAAAATTTGCAGAAATGTCTGTTCTTTTTTAATTTATATCGCGTATAACTAACCCAAATCGTGATAATACACATAAAGCTATCCATCTAAATAAATAAGTACACGACATTACACGGCAAAGACAAAGTAAATTACACCTCTTTGCTTTTTAATAATCCGACAGAGTAATGAGAGTTTTACGTGCTCCAATCCATCAAGTCTCACTAACAAATGCATTCCGCCTATTTCTCAATCAAACAAAATAAAAGGGCCAAGTACTAGCAATTCAAATTAGAACACTCCATTTGTATTATTCATCGCCGTGACCCCTAAACTATCATAGATCGTATTTCAGAGTCATTAAAGCCCATTATTCAACAACGGTACGTGATAAAGACTTTACAAGTAGCTCCGAACAAAGATCATCATTCAAACTTATGTATACGTAGATGGTAACATCTGAGGTGCTATGAAAAACAGGGTAACGGGATTACGCAAAGAAAACATTGTTGAGAAATCACGGTCAATCAAAGTGTGTAAGACAAGCTATTAGATGAATCATCCGAGATTTCTACATCATATCAAATGAATGACAGCATACAATGCATGTGTAACAAGTTCTTTGTACATACCTGTTCAAAATTTAGTATACATAATTAAATTCTTATTTTGAATTTTCCTGGCTTATTCGCAGATTTTTTGTATTCATTCTTGTACTCATAAGTTACACGTGAGGGAAAATCGTAAGAAAATTTAGCTATTTTTATATTATAGTGACGTTATTTATGTTAAGTTACATATTATGACGTCTTTTAAGTTATAGAATTAGGAAATGTTTTTGCTTTTTTGGTATAGTTACAAGGACATTAGATTCTGATATTCAGGTAAAAATTTGGGGTTTGTGGTCAAACCCCTTCACAATGTTCAGCTGATGATTACACTTCTTTACAATTCTATGACTAAACCACAAGGGTCCAGCATGTATATACACACGTGAGGATTCTTTCACAAAAAGTATACGAAAGACATAATCAAAGCTACATACACAAACAATGATAGAGCGACTGCACTAACAGGTCAACAACCATCAGATCCCACATCTTGTCTATAAAACAACCACTTAGAAAAGACAGATGGCAGGCATACGTCACAGATAGATAGCTTATCTTAACTGGTCGGCTGGGAAACAAGCTGTTAAGCCTCACACATTGCCGCGATATGCTTTGTATGAAATTAATAACTATTCAATATTACATTATCTGAACATTAGTACTCCAAACAGTAAAAAGTATGAAATAAAAAAAAAACAAATATATTTCTCATCATTTTGTGAGCAACAAATAGGTAACATATGCATGCATTTTTAGAAACGCTTTCCGCAACTGTCACTCTTTATAGTAGAGTTTATGTGTATTACTAGTGAAAGAGTTTTTATAATGTGCTTAGTTATTACTGAGTTAATAGATACAAATAATATAAGCAGTTCTTCTAATATTCGTTGCAAAGAAGCAATGTTTATTTTAGGCAAAAAATATTTGAGATCATCATTGTGGAATCTTCGTCTTTGTAATGCTGATAAATTATGTTTTCTCTTAAAAGAAGACAAACCTAATCTGTTATGATAGATTACCATAATGTTTTAATCCTGATGTATTAGATTATCTCATTTATATATTTACGTAAACCACAATAACAGAACATCGTGTTTTGCATTCCGTATCACTATTATGTTAATATAAGCGGAATAAATTTTATATAAAAGGGAATAACTGTAAAATAATTGTCAATATAAGCGAAATATTAATACAAAAAGGAATAACTATAAAAATATAATAAAAGCAGTAGTTATATAAACACTCGATCGTGTTTTAGTGTTGGGTCATAAAATACAAGCAAGCACAAACGATCCAGTTAAACATACTTGTATGTTTCGACACACATGTTAAATTACCATAGTCTACATCGCTTCTACATTAGAACAATCCTACAGGAAATCCTTATTTGGTATTCGAATCATTCGTTAACGTAATACGCTTATGGACATTAATGAAAGACATATCGGAAGCAGTTGGTGACTAGTAAAATTGTCGTGAGAATGGACGAGGCATGTAGATAGAGAATATATGGGACTATATAACACGGGAGTACTATACAATCCCTTTTAGAGTTTAGCGCGTAAGTGGTACTTAATGCGAATAACAAGTTGTGCAATTCTCCGTTCAAAAACAAAAGAGCTTGAGTTAAAGATAACTATGACTTAGGAATCAATAAAATGTTAAAATAGAAGATGCTTGCCATACAGTAATTCATACAAAGATAAAATAACATTTTCATAAAAATTAGCAGCCGAAGAATAGAAAATCCTACTAGTCAGATGCAGTACAATGGAACAACAATTATGTAACGTCTATTACTAATGCATTTAAAGCGAAGACCGAAAATTTCCTTATCGAAATTCGTAAGACTAATCGTAAAGGAAACAATGAATCAAATTAGACTCGGAGTCATTTCCGCCAGACTAGAACTAGGTAATTCGCATTCAAAATACGATATTAGCACTGTCGTAATGCCTTGAAATTAGTCATCTATTTCAATTGAATGTACTATCGTCGCAGCTACTGTTACGTAATGAAATGATAGTTGAAAAGTGTCGGAAACATTTTGTGTTCAATGTAATAGTGTACGGAGAAAGTCTTGCATGAAGAAAGAAATCTATATGTTCTTTTATTTGACGGTCTCTCATATTCTCTTTAGAATGATATGCTTTGCAAAAACTAACGACACCTATACACTCCAAATGAGAGACGAAAAGTCGAGAGTAAAATATACGAGTAATAAGACTTTGTAATATTCACGAAGTAATGAAAATAGCCCATTGACAGATATGGTCTGCGTCAAACAATGTTTCGTTTGTAAGCTGTCCATGTGTGTGTGTATCTGTTGATAAACTATATTCTATTCTAAATGTGCATTTCCTATATTACATAAATATATACAACGGCATCGTTTTCACAAATGACGAATTCGCCAAACGCAGGTTAGAGTCGAAAAGAGAAATTTCGACCACAAAAGAGTGCAAACAAAAAGTGGACACGAAAACTGTCCGCAACGGGGTGTTTTTACAAACAAGTGGACGTAACGTGGAACAAAACAAATCGCAATTAACCGTGCTACGGACAAGTAGAGCGTGAATCGTTTCAACACGCCAGCGAACGGATAAGCCGAAAACAGCGCTAGCGCATCGCGGCAGAAATGACGGAGAGAAACAATAGACGCTGCTATAGAAGCCAGAACAAGGATTGAAAGTAGCGGGGATATTATAAAAGTCAGAACACAAAAGAACTGTAACTTAATAATTAAGTTATACAAAAAAATTGATTTCAAATTGAAAGATGAGCGTTGCATTAGTTGCTACTTACTCTGGAATGAGAGTTTGATAAAACAAGTTGATGGTAGTGAATCTTGTTTGTTTATCCGTGAAGAAATCACTCAAATAGAACTATAAAGAAGTACATACCTGATAGAGTATTCTAACATAGGATCTCCTACTATCATAAAGGGTGAGGATTATTCTAAGGTTAGTTCGAAAGACCGACAGTTATCATTCAAGACTCTGTTTACCTCGTAAGGTTTTGTACCACTTATGATTGCGTAACGTGATCTAATAACATAATAACCGCATTCATAAATTTGGCAAACATGCACTAAAATGCACGTTGCATTTTAATTCAAAATCAAATAGCTGGTTTAACAACATTAGTATATTAGTGTGTATATTAATTATAAAGTTCCACTAGTTAATCAAACACCTACATTCATAAATACACATCACGACTATCTTCCTACAGAGGAGTGGGAGTTCACTGATCCTCATTTCTTTCAACTACTCAACTTCAATTGACATCAATACACTTTCTCATACATACTAGGCGGTCACAGGTACTTCTAACTAAAAAAACTACGTACCTACTTCAGCAGTAATAAAATTTTAGTGCTTAATAGACAGACTAGTGTTTGCAAAACAGTCTACAACGAAATTGGGCTGTGGCTCAGCACGCACTGTCTTTGTTCTTAATAATGGCATACAACTTTTGTTTCCAAACATCTATCTTTCTTTTTTGAACCATTGAACTTGCTGACATTAACCTACATCAAGATTTCAATCTAGACTGCGTTCTTGAAAGAAACCTGGGTTAACGGGTCGCTTTGGCAATAACAATTATTGATCATGCTGTTCTAAGTGCGAACTATGCGAATGGTCATAAGGCCAATTTATAGCCAATGATCATAGTATTGTTACTGCACTAGCACAATAAACTTAAAGGGAAGTGACAGCGCCTATCAATAGACGTTTTATTGCTAATTTACATTAGCATAAATTGCTATGTTAAATGTATGAAGTTCTTTGCCATTTCGCTTATATTGATTGCCGATATCGGTGTCACAATAGACAGCTTACAAGGTCGTAGTGTCAGACATTTAAAAAGAATAGGTTATATGAAATATTCAACAAGAGTTTTTGGCATATGCCGTTCTTAAGTTGCAAGTGCTTAGGACTTTTATCATTGTTACGCGTTCTAAAATCCGATGAGTCTAAATATAAATTGATTAAGCATTGATTTTTATGAGTAAATAATGTAGTAACTCATTATATGAATGTGTTAGTCACAAGGTTGGCAAATTTAGGTAAAATCCTACAATCAAACAAGATAATAATATAGACCAACACATAATTATCCACGTAGAATAGACCAGTACTGGTACACAGATAATAAAATACTACACCAGTACCTAATATACTTAGCTACAATTGTACTTAGCAGCTACATTGTTCAAATATTCTCAAGCATTGAATCTAAATGATCGGTTTTTTGAACGGAAACAATCATTCTAAAAAAAACTAAGGTCAATCCAAAACATATTCAAGGATAGCAATTTGCAGTACTTACCTAAGTTTTTGTATCATCTTTCTTGACGGGAATCGGCTGCAGGAAACTGTGAGCTTCCAATAAACTCGAAGCACGATCAACAATATCTAATATACTCTTAAGTTTTTCATCGAAAAATATACGTATATCTTTATTGGTACTTTGTACTTTGGAACACTTTGAATCACTGGGGAAATTTAGTACTTTATTATCATTGCTTCGTGTCCTTCTGGTAATATTATTATGTTAAATCATAATAAACACTTTGGGATCATGCAGTAAAGTCATTACATTAAATTAATATACAAATAAATCCATGCTTTGTGATAAAAATGGAACTAAGCAGACTGTGAGATATGTATTTAAAAATTATAGCTTTTTTACACGTTTGGAATCACAAGATAAACGAATTTATAGGCTGTTAAGGAATGAATTAGAAAATTTATTGCTTCAATTAAAGCATAACTTATAGTTTGTAGCTAATAGGATGATTTGGTTAAAATACTTTACTTCTATTCTATCACCTAACTATTTAAAACATGACTATGTTTTCTTATTATATATGTTCATGAACAGCTTATAATTAAATAGTATTAGCGACGTCTGTTATTATTAAAGTACCCCTAGATATTTATTAAGAACTAAATAGAGGTGCAACTTTTTCGGTTATCTATAGTTAGTAAGTGTTAAGTAGACGTTAAGCCAATGAAAACTCGTTCATGCGAGGAACCCAATTGCTTTGCTGTACAAAAACCATCGACCAAGCCACATAAGTGCTTCAAACATGTACATGTATAACCAACACTGTATTTAGACCGTGAATATATGTCACAGATACAGCAAGTCAATTTTGATGAGTTGTTGAATAGTTCTCGAAAGATGTTATAGTAATTTAAACACGGTTTGAATAGATGCCTTGGTGATGCAAATTTAGATTAAAATTCGCCGAGTGTGTATGAGTGTCAATGAAGCGAAGGTGGTTTGTCAGGATCGGGACAATGGGGATCTGTGATTTCTGCCTACTCCTCTACAGGGAATCGGGCTTTATGTGTATGTACTCGTATGTATTAAAATCGACTCTTTTTAAAAAGTTTCAGGGAAAAACATTATGACAACGATATGGAGTAAACAAACTATAGATAACGTGTTTCCTGACCAAAATAGAACTGTATACAATGTCAAAGCCAACTCATTAATCTTTTAAACTAAAATTAGTTGCTCTAATGGATTTATTGAATGATTCACACCGAGGTGATGCTGTCCACACACTAAATTAGAATTTAATCTTTTTATTTTTAAGTTATTTCAATGCTGGGACATTTTGTTGAATTTTAATGCTACAATTGAAAATAGACCAAACAACGTCGCAATGTATCCGATTTATTTGTACAAGATAAAGCATAATATTTTTAAATTTACAATATGTACACTAAAAGAGTTCGATACACATTCAAATAGGTACCAAAACTTTCAAGGACTCGATAGCGTGAATGAGTTTCGAGAGTTCATCGGTCTCTGGATATAATTTTATTTGAAGGAAGCCATCCATTCTCCTTACGAGATTCTTGGACTCGAGCCATTTTTCTATGACAACTGCTTCTCTGATGACGCTATCTCTTAATAATGTTCTTGTTAGGAGGAAGTGGCTGGCCACATGACCCTCCAGTTTACGAATAAAAAATAAAATGAACTTCCTTTTCCTTAGAATAGACTACGGCACTAAGGGTAGATGATTCTTTTATTTTTGTTTATTTTTATAAAGAAGATCTGTTATAGGATTTCTCTATTTATGTTTTTTGGTTCTAGAAGTTAAACATTTGCCAGGACAGTTCAAGATAGCTATCGATAATATCTGCCTATTGCATTTTGGAAGTAGGGTCGTGAATATCTGTAAGTATCTTTCATATATGTATCGATTATTACTTAAATTTATTGCATATCGAAATTACAAAGCACTCTATAGCTATTTACATTAAAAAAGCGTTAAGGATGAAAGTGAATATCAATTTGCTTCTTAACTAAACGTTATGACCAGGCAGTCAATGTCAAATTAATAAAACAAACAGGGGATAAGCTTAATGAGCTTCTTGAAAACAAAGAGGAGGGTCGACTTATGTGTGAGAGTGACTAAGATTCATTATGTGAGACAAATGCAGGGGACACAATGATACACAAGCAAAGCGAATAATTGAATAGTTTTCCCTTTTATAAAGATAGACGAAATAAGTGCTAGAAAGATATAGGTTTTACTAGATTAAGCAAATTTGAATAATTGATCAAAAAGTTTTTATTAGAAACAGTGTTTAGTTAATTGTTGTTTACAAGTAGCAAATATCAATGTTATCCACGATAATACGATTTAAAAATATTAATCATAAATGCATGAAGTGCAAATGCAAAGAGGATGTTAAACATTGCACAGAAGGCAGATAAATTATTATAACGACCTTAACTTGCAACGCAGATGTAGGCACGAAATTCAACACTAGCTTGTTAGTAAAACATTCAAGGTTAGTGGAAAATGTAATAAATGGCATACTTTAATTTATCGGCAGCGTGTAAGGTGCATCTGATATCGTTACGTGAAAATTCGCACTTGGCGTATTAATTATTCTTATCTGATACGAAGCAACCGTGACATGTATTCATTTATTTTTGATACGAATCTCTTGTTTATTCATAGACTAATAGCAAAAAAATTTCATGCACTTTACAATTAAACAAATGAATACCTAGTGCTTTTTTTAATTACGTTGGAATGATAAATATTCCAAACAAAAGCAACGCGATGATTAATAAAAAAAGTTTATAAAGTAGAACTAGGATAGTAAATTGATAGCAATAAATCCACTATGTTTTCATAAAAGCATCCCGTCCAATAAAGTTAATAAAGGAACAATAAGCCCGCATGCTGAGCGAAATTGGAGCAGCCAATCACGAAAACTGGTTTCTACTTGTGTTGTTATTAAGACCTATAGTATAGTGCCAAAACTTGGTTCAGGATAAGGCCATATCGCAAGTTAACTCGGGAAAAAACAAACCAAAAGGACACGAGCGAGAATAGTTGCAGAAATCCAAAAACAGTCACTGTTCTTCCAACTTTATCTTATGAAACTCACGCACTATATTTTTAACAGTATAAAAACACACTTTACGAGTTATTTCAAAGAGAAGTTTTTATTTAACAACACGTGAGGCAAGGAGATTGCATCTGCGGCCGCACGGTGAGCCGGCACTCGCAAACTGTTTCGTCGGGCGTCGTCGCCACGCGGTTCAGCGGCGCCCCTTCCAGCCATCTCTTTCGCCCACCACTGCGCCGCTCACGAACGAGGGAAAAGGACGAACATACGCGCCTTATCGCAATGTAAACAGACGCGAATACACCCCAGACGGCTGGAATTGTTTTTTTTTTGTATAAGTCGGATTTTTCCAATTTGTTTTTTTGTGAGAATATTCAGTTTGAGGGAGACACGTGCCTTCTTTGTTATGCCATATTAGGTGGTTGTGCATTAGGATGAGACGGGACAAAAGACAACACATCCCGTGTGAGTCATAAAGTTTCAAGGTCGATATGAAAGGAGTAACTATTTTAGAATTATGATGTATTTGAACTGATAAAGTAGGGTCTTATCAGTCTGTATACATAATCGTTGTTTTATTTTGAATAAATATACAGTTTATCGAATGAATATTCATGTAATTACTGAAACTTAACACCATTTTTTTCTTTGTATTTATTTCCACTGACTTTTTCAGGCATGGAATTGGCTAGTATGCCAAGTGTCAAAAGAATTCATATTTAGGAGCACCATTATACCATTTCAGGATTACTCTTAACCTTCTTCGCCTTCAGTTCAGTTATCTTGAAAGGAAACGACAGAAGACATTCATCACAAACCCAGATAAGGAGTGTCAAAATCTAGATCAGTAATTTGGAAGCCATTGAAGAGACAAGGCGTATTTATAACTGTTGTATGGCTGTCAATTATGCGAAATAGAGATATGTGGTCTCTGCCTACACTCTTCTAGGAAAGGGGCTTCACGTGTATGTTAGATAGACTGAATATTGCAGTACCAAGCAGAAACATACATAAACATCACGCCTGATTCCCTGTAGTACGGATCCTCATTTGTCCCTATCCTGACAGACCACTTTTGCTTCATTGACCATCATACACCTCCTCATACACACTCGCCGGTTATTAATACTACTAACGTACGCAATAAACAATTTTGTATATATTGGATCGATAAGAGATTACATCGACCGAGTTATACATAGTTACTGCTATTTATAATAATTGGTTATGCGAATATAAAATTGAAGGAACGTAAGCATTGTACTTTGTATTCGAAACATTTCTTTTTAATTATAATGCGTAATACTAGGGCAAGCAATTGCTTAATAATTAGGAATTTATTTCTCAATATAAACAGTTTGACGTATATACGTGTTTGTACTATGATTAGTAAATCCAGGACTGACGTCTTTTTTAAATGTCATGACTTAAAAAACACCGATTTTAGTTTGTCATAATATTTTTTATTTTGTTTGCATTTCTGCTCTCTGCTTGCTCTTAATCTGCTAGATCCCTTTCCAGAATTCCTCGGTTACATTTTTCTCGTTAGTCTCAAAATTGTATACTAATTTTACAATAGTACAAATGCAAGTATTATTAGGCTCTCTTAAGTCTCTTTTACACCACTCCAATGTACTTCAAAATCCTAGAACATCATTAAAAAGTCAATATCATATTTTATATTAGCAGTCTCATATTGTATCACGATTAAAAATAAAACAAACATCTTTTATATAACAACCGATTGCTCCCATTACGATCTTCATTTGAGCAAGTCAGATCAGATTTGTTCTGAGATAGGAAAAGCACTCAAATTAAACTAGAACAGACCAGACCTAGAACAAACGAGAGGCACCACAATCACAGTAATGCAACTATTGTGCAACGAAACAAATTGGTGATTTTCTAATTAGTGATCAACCTACTTTCAAATTGAGAAATTGAAGAACAATGCTGGGAGTGTTTTGTTACCAAATTCAGCTTTGCGTCATATTAATGAGATAATGTCGTTATTCAAGATGCAAAGGGAGTGTGCTTGTTATTCGAAAGAGTCAGCGAGCGAGAGTTGTTTTAACAAAGTTCAACATACATAGTTTGTTATGTAATATACGAAATTCCTTCTTCTTCGTTAAAATGTCCACTGTTGTCGATGTGATAGTGTTGGGGAAAGAGAAGGTATTGGGGAAAGCGAAAAGGATTAAAGGATTTATATGTATGGTCATTAACAATTTATAGGAATTGTCAGCTTCTTGTAATTTCAGGCAAGATATATACCATAACAATAAATATATTTTCAATTTTTTTAATAATAAATGAATACTAAAATCAGCAATATAGAAAACTTTATATAAACGAGTAAAATACTCGAAAATAAAAATATACTACGTCATCTAAAATTATAAGGAGCCTACTAAAATAAATGAATTAAAACAACTGTATTCAACAGTGATAAATCTGAAGAGACACTTAACACCATAAAGCACTTCACGAAGTTATAAAGTTCTAACAATAGTTCGCGAATAGCCTCTGTCCAACAACAATAAAAACTCCTTGACGCAAATAATTTGTAAAATAATTCTCACACAATCACGAAAAATATCTTATGACTACATATTAAAAATATGAGAACTTCGGAAGCAATTTAAAGTTATTTCTCAGATCAAGAATGTGAATCTAAATTGCGTGCACAATACCCGCTTGAGAAAATCGGAAGAATGACCGAAGAAAAACGTAATTGTCCATCAAATGCAGTTGGTCACTTTCACCAGACACTGAGTCCGCTATTCACGTAACCATCAAGTCCTGGTGGTGGACCATGAAATCGGCACGAAGATAGAGGTTTAATGGTCGAGGAACGATATAGATAAATGTTAATCTAATTGTACAGATTTTATTAATTATGAGCACAGAATATTGAATGAAAGTTGCAACTATGAGTCTACTGTTGGTTCGGAAGTCCTAGATCAAAAAACTAAGAAGAATCTCTGTTTTACCCAGTGTAAATTTAGTCTATGGGAAGTTTGCTATAAACTATAAAAAATATACATCTTGAAGTAATTTTATCTACCAGCTGTTTACTTATTGGCATGCATGATTGTCGAGAGAATGGATTACAGAATAGAAATGAGGGTTAAATTTATTATATATACTTTTGTAAAGATAAACGTAAAGCAACTTACATAGTGCATATAGCTTTAATTCGTTTCAACGACATTTATGCAATGTTTTCTTCTACTTACGTTAAGAGGTCAAATTTGATGACACAATGGAAATAAATAACTCCTTGAAACGCCGAGCACAATATTGTGTGTTTAGTTTGTCACGACCGAAAAATCATTGTAAAAGCATTGCGAAACGATTGCGTTAGCGAGTGACAGATCTTAACTACTAAAATGTACTTATCAACAAAAGGGCCAGCCGTGAATGAATAGTTGGATTGACTGCGAAGACATGATCTCGTTCCTTAACTTTCTCTCAGGCCCTTAAAGCGACACAAAGACCATTAAATGGCAACGATTTTTCATCGTAAGTACGCGATTCGTCGCGTGTCCAATCAAATTTGGAAGAAACACGATTTTTCGCTCAACCAGACCAAAAACAATAAACCGAACCGGGTTGTCCCGAAGCGAATCAATCAGAAACCCCACGGTCATTAAAAATTGAGATATTAAATTTCTATAGTGATTAAAATGGAGATACAAACACAAAGGTTTAGCAACGGCTGACTAGTTGACGTGGAGTTTCGCTTTAAGGTACTTGCTTACACTTCTTTACGGCTTTTCTAATCGCATCGAGCCCTTGAAGTGAGAGTAATCATTAGTTCAGCCACGGAGGCTTTTGTTCGCCACGCTCGCTAGCCGCCGCAAAACACATACGCTAAGCGTCAGCCAACGGAAATGGATATTTAATGAGAAAATGCTTAGTAACGTAACATTAAGTGCGTTTAAGAATTATTCACAGCCTATTTCCGAGCAAGAATAGGAAATAACAAATATGATTAATATTGTGAAAGCGATGCGCAGAGATGAAATGTTATATCAAATGTTACATAACATTCATCACTATTTCGATTTGATTCGGCCCTTTCAATTGGAGAATTATGGTTTCTCAATAACGACTTCGAGTTTAGATTGTGATAGGAGTGGGTAATATGTCTACCAATCGAGACATTAGGAACACCAAAATAGATAGTATTTTAATTTAGTATTCTATGTATACTGAATAATAATTACTTACTGGTAGGTATCAAATTAGCAAAGACGAAAACGTTGCATTTATGTTGCTATATTCATATATTAGTACAAATCGGAAGAAAATTAGATAACTGAGTAAAACCATTATATAGTGAAAAAAGAATTTAAATTCATTTAAAAAAGTGATTAGCATAGTTATTTATCTGTAGTACCAGATCAAGCTAACAATAACTACCAAAATTTACTTAAGAAGTGCAGCAAATGATTAAATACTACACGTTCCCAGATTAGCAACCCACGTGATGATGAGTAAGTCAAATGTTGAATAGCATTAGCATACCCTGAGGGTAATGGTACTTCCTGGTCAACGCGGGTTCGTGCAATTACAATATTTCGATGCACTTTCGTACGAAGGAAATATGAAAGGAAGCAATATCCAACCGCAAAGCCACTTGATGAGATAACCCTAACGTAGGGATGGGGTTCATGTAGATGTTTGTAGAGTGAGTATATACTGGTATAGAAAAAAGTAGCAATTTTATGGATTAGTGAAAGTTTTTACGTTACACTCATATACCTTACAGTGACATATACTAATTGATATTATTATTTTTCTTGTAAAGATCTATCTAAGCCATTATTTATTTAGCACCACTGTTTATTTTACAATATACATATGTTTAACAATTATAACCAATGATATTTATTTAACTGAACATGATGCATGGTTAATGCATTTTATATGTATTTAATCGTTGATTGTGATGTTACACAATATCAATAAAAAGCACACACATATAAATTAAAAGTACAAAACATACAACGTCCACTTACATAAAAAGAAAATGTTTCTTTTTTCTTTTTCTTACATTAAGAGCGATTTTCTTCAACTTAATGGAGGTACCAAGGTTTATTACGAGTATATACCAGTAACCCCGTTAAGTATTAGAATTTCTAGTCTGCATTTCCCTTCTCTATTCAAAAGTAGTCGCGAACATGCTAATCTTGGAGAAAATTATCATCATTTCGCAAACTCGCGTACATACGCTGTGGTCTGCAACTGTGTCAAAACAATTTAAGTAGCAAACAGTTACCGTATGCACAACCTCTTTTTGCGTTAGACATACAAAAGTAGAGAAAAATAAACGAAATCACAGTGCGATTAAATAAGCAAAATTGGGCACGTATTAACATAGATTGTATGCATAGACACAACTTGTTGATCTAGTCTAACAAAAAGGTGCTAGAATTCACGAGATATTTGATACTTTTGATATATGAATTATTGAATTTCAAGCGGCCAGAATTACAATTATAGAATCCAGAAACTGTCACTGCCTTTATTCATACTAAAAAGTGACTTAGGATGTGTCTTCAAGGTTTAATCCACCTGAAAGGATGCGAATGTATTTATAAACTCTATCTAAACCTTGTAAGTAGATTAGTTAGTATGTTACATACATAACTGAACAAATAAAAACTATCTATTTCCGACTTTGATTCCAAGTAAAGTTGCAGTCAGCGGTTTTCACTCTATCGTTGTTACAGCGACCAGCATCGTGAAAATTGTATAAGTTTTTTTTGCAACCTGCTAGTATTTTATATTTTTTCCTATGCATATACCCCATTTATATATAAGTCTATCTTGATATGAGCTGTGGCGACCTCTAGAGCGCCACAGACAGAGAGAAACCTAAGTAAACCTAAGTTGTAATCACTTAAAACATAATTACTACAGATGACGCCAGCAAGAATAAAATAATAATTACAAAAATCAATATCCGAGAACGCGCAATGGAAATATTTATCGGAAACAAGATATATAGAAATTTCCAAGTCAGGCCATTAGCCTGGACGAACACCTGCCCAGGTAGGAAGCTTTCTCTTTTCCTGTAGGACACAGTGGATCCTACATGAGCTAACAATCAGCTAGATAGCGTGTTTATAACCAATAATTCCGACTCTAGTTGTAGCGATGGGCCATTCTAATGCTGGTAGGGAAGTAATGACTGATGCGTGATTGAGTATCGTAATTTAATCTGATTGATCAAATCCATCTCTATTACATTTAAGAGTAAACTTTTAGATGATATTGGTCAGATAAGTGCAGTGCGGGATTTAATTAAAAATTTAAATAATGTTTAAAAGTTACAATCTGCTTGGCATACAGCTATTTATGTTAAAATACAGAATAGGGATCGAAAATTAGACAGTTTATTACACTGTTCAAAAGTAAAAGTGACATAAGTAAAGTCGAGTATATGTAACTTCAACAAACATTTTAGCTTAAAGGTATTTATAAAAACAGTTAACACATTCTTATGATGTACTCTGTTCAAATATCTGACTATTACGGTTTAAAATGTTGTTTTTATAACATATGTAAGACATCACGACAACTTCTTGAAGGATAAGTTAGGATCGAATATCGAACGAATGTACAAACCCTACCTACCAAACCATTTATACATGGTGCCTATACAAACCATTTATACATTTGACTTGACTAAAACTCTATCATAATAAACTTATTGCTAAATAAAAATAAATAAGAGAAAACCTGTCACACATATGATTGTCCCGCATTGATGAATTGAATCTGAATTAGTCTCGATCCAGTTTCCAACATGCCATGCATCAATTAAGAGGAAACATCACTGACCAACTTTTGACAGGAAATTGCATTATTTATTTGACCAATATCGGCGTTTGATCAACGCAAACTGACGCAATAAATAAAAATAGCCGATGTAGTAACCATGAAGGTAATATTATTTAGAGTGTATATGTAACGCGACCTCTTTAGTCATTGACCTATATTACTTAGAAATTATATTTACAAAAGACTAACGCGTTCTCAACCATTAACCCTTGCGGGTTAGTCAAAGCTTCGGGTTTCCATTTCTACAATTGCGAAGGTAGTCATTCTATTGCCACCTCGAACCCGCGTGTTGACCAGATAGTCATTGCTTAATGTGAAAGGTGGAAAGCATTGTCGCCATCTACAAGTACTATTTCCTTTTCGGGGAACAGGTAGGTTTTCTCACGATGTTTTCCCTCAGCTTAATATTCGATTCATTTTGTAAAAATGTATTTTATAACGAAAATTTACATAGAAATTCATTAAAGTTCATTTCGATTGGTACATGATACAGACTCAAGCCCCACTGATACAGAGTCAAGCCCCAAACAACTGAGCTACGTCGAATTATATTTAATACCGTAGTATTTAATAAATGGCTATTTAGTATGCATATAATGATTTGCCACGATCTTAAAAGCAATAGATACATTTCTCTTTTCAATATCGTTATTAGCTAATTAAATCCAACAAAGAATGGTAAACATTTCAAAATCCTGATCGAATAAATAATTCTCAGCGATTACTCATCTAATTTATTCATCCTATTGATTTCGCGGCAACTGTAATTTTATTGTTTCCGAGATGACTAGGGCTTTTCGCCATTCAGCCTGAGCACAGCTGTGTAGTGCTGCATTCACACCCACGGGAAGATACACCCACAAAATACACTAAACACTGAAGAACATTTGAGAGAATGCATATTACTAAATCATTGTTGCAATATTAAATCCAAGATGGGAGATATTAAGTGCTTTATGGTTCTGACAGGAGTGTGTAGGGCCCTTAATGGCTTAGTAAATAAGTTGAGCAATCCATGTACTTAGGATAGGAATAGACTGGTGCTTTTGAAGTCATATTCAGCTGCTTATTTAGTTAAAATATGTATTTAATAACTCATACTATAAGTTAATAAATGTTTGGCTAAGTATTCTTAAATACACTGAAATAAACTTTTCGAATTGTAAAAAATCAAATTAGCAGATCATTCCATTTCTCTTTGGAGTGTAGTAAAGCCAATTTCCCAACCAACATACAACCTTTTAAGTATAAATATTATTTCTTACTAGCTTTTCTTCTCAAATACTCCTAAATAGTGACCAAGGAATGAGGCAAGGAATTCATATTATACCAAATGGAACTTTTCCAATTTTCATATACACCTACAGAGATATTAGAAGTTGTAAACCTAAGTATTTATTATTCATATGTTTGCATTCTTTACACAACCCTTAAGTATTGACGGTGCATAAAATGCTGCATGCTGCGATATTGCAGAGGAGCAACAGTTTAGAGCTTTTGCTTGATCACCTCCACAATTAGCCGTGGGAAGACACGCGTGTAGAATAGCCCATAAAGGGACCAAGAGATAGTCTGGGTAGAATCATAAAGAATATTTAGCTTAGTAATTATTTAGGACAGAAATAGCGTCCAGTGTTTAAATTCACTTACTAAAGTTGGTAAATTAGGTAAATGACAGATAAGCTTAGCTATACTTAACTATGATACGAATTATTTACTTAAAATTATTATTGAGGGTCTGATATTAAACTAAAAGTAAAAATACATAGTAGTTTATGTAATATTTGATATTGAAGCAGTGAAATTAAGCGGTTCGTAATTTTAAATAGACTTTTTAATTTAAAATATTATGTTCACATAGGATAAAGTTGATAGTAATTAGTCGAAAAAATAACAAAACATCTGCTTCCACCATTGCCTTGCTATTTAATACTATCTACTATAAAACGGTGACATTAATATAAGAATCACCACAATTCGTGTATAAGCGTCATAAAATCCGTATACCTATCAAAATGAGTTCACTACTTGACACAAGCGGTACCATGCCGAATCAGTCCGATGTGCTGTCATAAATGTCACCGGGATTTATCCCCTGACCGAGTTTCTGTATCCACCATTTTGAATCCTGCCCCCAATATTCTTGAAAGTCTGATTGTTATCCAAAGCACAATATCGGCTTTGAAGACGTTAATTATGTGACTGGAAAGACATAATTCTAAAAAAGAATTTATATTGAAAAAGGGTGACGTTAGGAGTATCTATAACTGCTGAGTGTGTATGTGAAGATGTATGACTGTCAATGAAGCGAAAGTGGTCTGTCAGGATCCGGACAAATGGGGTTCCGTGATCCCTGCCTACCCCTCTACAGAGAATCAGGAGTGATGTGTATGTATGTATGTAAAGATGTATGATGATGTTGTAGGGGTCATGATTGGATGTTAATTATCATGTTATCTGGTACATTTTGATACATACATTATAGTTTATATTACTCTTTATGCAACACTAACACGTAAAATTGAACTATATATTAATTTGGTAAATCTCTGACACCTTTTGGAATCGTTCGAAATATTCATTGAACTTGTTCGAAATTGAAGAATCATACACTTACGCTACTTAATAATCTCTTAAATTACGTCAGC
Source organism: Leucoptera coffeella (assembly GCA_030578115.1). Taxonomy (NCBI): domain Eukaryota; kingdom Metazoa; phylum Arthropoda; class Insecta; order Lepidoptera; family Lyonetiidae; genus Leucoptera; species Leucoptera coffeella. The sequence goes on from JAMBLF010000786.1 coordinate 112,835, forward strand.
TTTAGAGCCAGACAATATCTAAGCACAGTTATAACTTCAATGGAAAAGGATTAAGATATAATGATATACTTGGAATTCGATTATGTTATCTACATAATATAAAGTTACGCCAGCTTTACTTTAAAAACTTCTATAACTTTAGTCATCTTTTCCTCTGATAAGCAACTAGCTACTTCATTCCTACTGGAGCAGAAGATTCTATGTATGTTATAATTTGAATCAACTACAATGTATTCGAGTACCAAAATTATCCGCATAGTTTAAGTCTCAAATTAAACGTATGTGTGAAATGGGGTACATTTTCGGGAATCAATATCGAAGTATCACGCCATCAAAAGTATCAGGGGGTCACGCACCAACGCGTGCATCTGACGACCGATCGTATGAAATAAGTCCTAATTCAATCAATAAACCCTGCCAGGTGTGTTTTCTCGTGTTGGTATGGGACATTTGGGTATTTCGTTATTTATACATACATTTAAATTGAAATTCTTATATTCCATTCGACCTCGGAGATATAAGATCTCCTAACTCATTTATTAGCATAAATATTGGGGATGCGATGTTATAATGGTATAATGGTGACATCTTGCTAGCCTATCGTCAAATAGATTCCATCTACCCCCTAGTCCCTAAGTCGCCTCCTACGACATGCCAGGAAGAATGCTATTTGTACCAATACGTAGATTATTTCCTTGGCTTCACATAGGGTTTCCTTAGGGTTTTGTAAACCTGTTTTTTAAAATATTGACTCACGTTAGATGTTGAACGTCCCGTAAAAGCTGTGTTGCAATTTGTCAAGGACTACCACAATATTCAGTTGATGCCTGATGGTGACATGGTATACAAAACTAGAATCGTGATGCATATGTAGAACATCAATAAATCAAGTTCACGATCAATTATATTAAAAACGTTTTAGAAATAGCATCGTAATTAAAAGCATCGCAATAGTCGATTGGCGATGAAAGTAATTGATCGAGCGAAACAATAGGCAAAATGCTTGAGATTCAATCGAATGATGGATTGACACGACATAGGTCATCACTCTGAGAAGATCGTTAGCACACTAACATTGATCTTACTTATCTTAGAGACTAGGCTGGGCCATACATATGTTTAAAACGAAAGGTATATGTTAAAAAAAGGCTTTAGGATGCTTGCAACTTCTATACATTGCTAGTTTAGAATAGTTAGATATATAGTTTTTAATATTTATATTTTCTAATCATCCATTTCATGCGTATACAAGAAGTTGTAATAACAAAGCAAAGTTTAGCAATATGCACGACTTGCGTTATTACTCTTATACATGTTCGGAAGACATAATTTAAAACAGGCGTCAACATGAAAGACCTATCATTTCAAAGCTTTTAAAACACGGAAATGTAATATATTTGAATACGATACATTAAGACACCATATAAATACATTTCCCTCTTTCTTTACAGAAGAAAACTGAATAGTTTCAATCAGTCAACGAGTGCCATCACAAAGAAAAGCAATCTTAGTGCGATCAAGCCTCTGATACCGAAGTGCGGAAGGCAAAAGCTCTGAATAGAAAAGATTATCTCCACGTCAAAATGCCGGTAGCTTTTGATTAATGGCCATTTAATAGAAACACGAGGGGCTCGAAAGAAAATTGTTTCATAGTGGCTTTAGCCTCGAGCTTACTGTTGTTGGTTTAGACGTAACAGATTTATGCTTTCGTATTGATAATGCACTGAGACGGTGCTAGGAAAACTGTAGGTATTCAAATTAAGAGAAACCAATTGTTTTAAAGTGATAAATAAATTGCAATTATATGAAACTTTTACATGAGAGATCGAAAATATTATTTTTTATATACATCGGTTGTTTAGGCCTGATTTTATTTCTCGTAATCTATTTATATATTTGTGATCCTACATACTAAGCAATAATAGCTAGTAACTCTATATAACAACAAATTTCACTTTAACAACTTAAGTTTCTAGTCAAAATAGTGAAATTTATAGAGCTCTAAACCATCTAAAATAAATAACTAATCAGATGAATTATCAATAAAATATGTTGTTAGCTTTTAATTTTATGGTTCGACTAGCCAACTAGCTATTAAAGATATGAGGCAATCTAGAATATCGGAGAAGCAATTAATAAATGCACTTAATAATTCGCTATAACGAATCAAGGTTATTTACTAGTGTTTGCAAACATGCCTAATAACAAAAGCAATCGAATAGTCAATAAGATGCTCATAAATCAAATTACGTTTCAATACATTTGAGGCAATGTTAATTATAATGCAACCTAGGTGCTTAGGTCAACTAACGAAATGTTAGTCTTAAGATTAAGACACACTATCTTTCTTTGTGATCTAGAACTTAATCATTTATGCAGAAAAAATGCAATATATCGATTGGAACTAAAACAATTTATATTGTAATTATGTAATGATATCAATGTAAAACCTACACTATTTCATCCAAATAAAGTATATAAATAATAGTGCTACGTTAGTCTAGGATAAAAGAATTAAGTAAAGTTGATATTGAAGTGAACTTTCCACGTATATTACAAAGTGTCTATTCAACGTGAACGCGAGTTTTATTTTTCTAGGCAATAAAACGTTATCTGTTTTTGGCAAGACTAATTATTCAATATATTGTAAACTTTTAAACACACCTTAACAATTCATCCTCTCATGAATCTAAACAAAAATCAAATTACATAAGTGTTAATTATGCAAACTGTAAACATACTTAACTTTCCTGCCAACTGACTCTATCTACTTACCTTTACCATGAGATTTAGGACAGCAATAACAGTTACATACCTGCAACAATGAAAGTAATTATTAGCCAAAAGCGCGATAATATCGACAAAGTTCTCTTATTAAAGCCTTGTGCAACAGAGCCTTGAGCTAAGCTCGATAGTGTCGATACAGTCAACGCGGATCGCTTTTGGGGCCTTTCCAACGCACTGAAACTGTACTAGAACTAGGAAGGCTTATTTTATACTATACATACATACATATAGATCCATAGAATACTGTCCCTTTAAGACCAAACATCTGCTTGATGGCTGTTGGGATAAAGTAGTTCCCTTAGTTGTGATATGATAAACACAAAAATGAAAGTGTAAAAGTGACTTAGGTGATATTATCGTCAGTCCAAGGTTATAGCTATTCTGAAAGGGTCTATAGGACGTAAATGTATATAGTACATAAATACAGATTCAGATAATCATTTTACATATATACAGTTTCAAGTAACGAGAACAATAAGTCTAAACATAGCTTTTATAAACGATTCAAAAAGCTACTTCTGAAAGCAATATTGGCAAAACCCTAGCCGTCATATTTTAACAGCCTGACTCATGCATTTAAAACAAACCACGTTTGTTGGAATGCTAAGCTAAGTACACAATTAAAGAAACGTGATTGTTGCTACCTTAGTGCAAAAGCTTTACTCATATTCAAAGTTCAAATTCTACTCGTTGCTATAATGCTAAGGCCCTTTTAGCCTTGAAAAACTAGTACTCATATATGCACTACCAGAATGAATAAGCGGCTTTCGAACCTACCTAGAGCCACTTAGAAGTTTACCATCCATTTTAAAGGCTACAAAGGCAAACCATAAATCAATCTTGCAGACGTCATTCTTGATCTTTTTAGACCGCGAGGCATAGAAAGGCATAAACATCGATCAAAATGGCGTACTTGCAAATGGAATCTGAATTTCTAATAAGGCACAACTAATGGGAGGCTTTCAATAAGGATGAACGGGGAACATGCTAATATATATGAAACTGTTATTGCTATGAATGAATCATGAAGAGTTCATTTAATTCATTTCAGGATTGGTTGTGATGCTTCAATAATGTTCTCATGGATTATTATTAAGTTAATCGTTAAAAGTTGTCTGCAGAGTTTCTTGTTATTTCTTATCAACAATTCTATCGTCCTCGTATTGAATAAAGAAAAAAACCTTCATTTTAGTATAAATAGTAAATAAAATACTTCAGGGTTCTTAGGCTTATTATTGAAACACCTTTAAGAAACAACGTTATGAATATCGTTAAAGTTGTAAGTAAATTTAGTGCAATTACTTATGATAAATATTAACATTCCTTTCATATTTTTCAACAAAGAACTTGTCTTAAACAATATAAATAATGCCAACGTTTCTTTTATCTTAAACTAACTTAAAAGGTTTGAACAAGCAGTGTTTGAGTTAATGACTCGTCTATTGTCTGCGCAACAGTTTCAATGGGTCTTTAAAGTCTTAAGTCACAATATTAGGTCACAAGATCGTATCAGCGCTGCCTCGATACAATACAAACGACCCGTTCATGAATAGCGGCCATCAACGTTTGTGAATTATAACTGATAGAGTTATTTATTGCTACTTCCTCATGGTAAGTTTCTGTTGTCGTTTCCATCAATAGATGGAGCTATAAGTGAATTGGCGAAACGAATCGAATTGTCTGAAATAGCCTGCAGGTTTACTAGTCCGACTTAATAACATATCCTTTCACTCTTTCTAGTACAACGATAAGAGCAATATTATACAACATTATGCAAGCAAGAGTTGAATGTGCAATGGATTCGAAAGGGATGATCTTAATCAAATAATATCAAAACAATACAACTATTTCTAGGTTTCATAAGACGTCAACGCCATTCTTCTTTGACGTTATCTGACTGGACAAATTCAATCTCTAATTAAGTTGACAATTAACAATGTTACATGACAAACAAACAAAGTTATCTTACAATTAAAGGAGAGTACCTAACATTATTAAAACTTAACACATTCACGCAACTGTACATTTTCGACCCTTTTCGGATTCGTGATAATTTTCCTATAAATTCTACCTTAGCCGTACTTTGGTACCTCCTAACTTATGTCGGGAAGTAAGACAGCTTTTAAGCATCCTCTTTACATCTGAGCTTTCATAAGAACTATGTACCATCGCAACCTGCTTCATTAGAATAACTAATTAGGCCCATTTCTCATACAGCACTCAATAGATACACGCGCTTGATATTGTGTACACATTTCTCATTGTTACTCAATTTATCACCAGCTTACGAGCATAATTTAGCAAGACGCTGAGGTCACGCAGTTCGCGAAGGTAATAGAGTACCTAGTGTTTAAACGTGTGTTCTAAGCTAAAACATAGTTGGACTAAACTGCCTACCTCATGTGACTCTGGTTGTTTAGGGTTTAAACTATGAGGTTATTCTTGATTTACTGAAAGTTCAACACTAATAGCAATGTAAAAACATAAGCATAATGATTTTAAATATGCCAAAACCAAAATACTCCAACATTATCTATGTTACGCCAATTATTGTACAGATTTCATTGAAATCCAGGCTAGTAAACAGATATCTAACACCCATTCCCCAAACTAATGACCATACATATTGACTTACCTTTTTGGAAGTCATAACATCCTCTCTTCAAGAATTACACTAAGATGAGCTTACCCTAAAAACGTGTATTTAAACCACATGAACCCAAAGGAAACCAGCCCTGTAGGTCCGATTCTTAATTCGTGTTGATATTGCGAAACTCGTTTAATAGGCACAAAGCCTGCACGCAACACCCCGAGCACCGAGAGGCATCGATTATGTAGAAACACAACCTTTGAGCTTATTTTCACACACAGTTTCACAAGGTATAAGATTACGAATTAATAAGACTAGAAATTTCTAAAAAAAAGAAATTAAAGAAAAGGGTAAGGTTATAAGTACCTTTAGCGGCTAAGTGTGTATAAGAGTCGGTGAATCGAAAGTGGCCGGCGAGTGTCGATGAATTAGTTTGTTAGAATCGGGACAGATGGGGGATCCGTGATCACGGCCTACCCTTTTACGGGGAATCAGGCGTGATGCGTATGTAATGTATGTATGTATGTTTAATGACTTAAATTGAGGGAGTGGATAGAATATGTAGGATTACTGATTTAATTTTTACTTGACGATTGAATATTACGTTGACTTTGGTGATCTAGAAACATTTAAATCGGGTACACGACGTTCCAGTCAAATTTATAATTTATAATAATACACCACAACAAACCTATGCCTAAATTCTAAAACCATTGCATTTAACAACAAAGTTTATAAAACATACGTTATGAATAGATGAATGAATATGAATGAAGTAAAAGCAAACTAACAAGGATCCAGAAAGAAGAGATCTGTGTTTTTGTCTACCCGCTATAAGAAAACAGGCGTAAAGGGTAAGCATGCACAATCTATTTCTTTGAATATGACCGTGAAGTGCATGTTTATAAGTTCAACAAAGTATAGGTATTGGCCAATAAAACCACATAATTGTAAGGGCAATAAAAACCTCAAGGTTCAGAAACTACCATAAAAGCCTTCCTAATTACACAGCGTGTGTGTTATTTACCATTGCACGCTTGGTATTTATAACTGACATTAATACTAAAAGGTTCTAAGCCAGTTATGTCGAGATAAAATGAAGTAATGTTAGTTAAGATATAGGAGAAGAATTTATTACTAAAGAAACTGTGATTAATTGTTTAATCTCACACGGTTATTGTTGTATCTGATAGACAACAATAACCGTGTTGACAAATGATTAGCGCCTTAGTGGTCTGTCAGGATCGGGACAAATGGGGATCCGTGATCTCTGCCTTCCCCTCTACAGGGAATCAGGCGTGACGTGTATGTATGTAGCGCCTTATAACTCCGACATAACTCAAATTGACACTAATTAGTATTTAAATTTAGTGATAAGACCCCAACTTATAACTCTCCTGTAATAATCGGCTAGTTTTACTTCTTTTATAGTACACTTAAAACCAGTTAACTGACTTATTATATAAATGCATACAACGATTTATTCTCGAGATATGCCCTAAAAAACCCAGCTTATTAAATTCTATCCGATCCAACTTCGCACTCAATATACAAAACTTCCAATCTATAACTTCTTTTAAAACTGTGAGAAAACTGCCAATACATTTTTCCACCACTCTTATATATTAGCATTATAAACGCCGTCATAAAATGCCTATAAAGCTTCACAGTAAAACAATACATTATAAAGGAGTTTATTACATCAGCAACCCTGCTATTAGGTACAGGTTCTTACATAAAGCCTTTCAGTAGCAAGTACTACCTAGGACATATTTTAAACGAGCTTTCCTAGAACTCAGGTACTGTGGACCGCAACAAAGCCTCCGGCAGAATGTGCTGACACCCATAAAACAAATTGAAAAGGTGCTAAACAGCTGATTGCTGAGTGGTTAACGAGGCTTAAATAAGAACGGAGAAAACTGGTGGTTAGGGAAATAAGTTAAGTATGATGAAAACATTTAATCTCGGGCTAGACTAGTATGGGAAAGTGTTTATACTCTTATCATGCCTTACTCGTAATATAGCTATAAAACTGCGCGAACTTTTAGAAGTAATACAATGATTTTTAATTATTTTTTTCTTATCTTCTTCCTTTTGAAGTGTTAAATAAGTGCCTCCGGTGGCTCGAGTTATTGATTACTAACATTACGCCACCTTATTTCAAAAATCTACGAGTTCACGCTATCAATACATCAAATTTAAAGAAACGAGAAGTATTTGCATATTATATATAAGTACATTAATTATTTTTGTTATTTGTGGTGTATGTCTAAAACCATATTACTGAAACTTAGAGAGGTGTGTGAGAGACTTTGACTGAGAACCCGCGACCGATTCCAATTACTGCAACAAATTTTCGTCACTTTGATTTTCTTTTAATCAATAAACTTCCACTTCACTACTATAACCTCTGTCGTCAATATTTTTCAGTACGTCTTATCTTATTATACCAGTACAATATTATAATAAACAAGACATCTTATATCATGTATAATATCTAGTATCATAAACACCACATTAGAAAGTCCACATAACCTCTACAACAAACACTAAATCAACCCTATCTACTTGCACAACCGGTCAGACATTGATAAATATTACATCGAACTCAATCTTACCCTTAATAAACTTATCTTTATTTATTAACACGCTGTGTGCATGACAGAACGCCGCATGAGGTCTCATAGTTGACAAATACATAGATAAGCATTCATACATATGTACATATAGATACATATATATGTTGTTTAATCCCTTTCGAGACGGAACCTTGGTGATATAATATCTGATTGGTCACTTTTTAGTATTAATATTGGGGTTGTGATGTCATATGGATCATTAACGACCTCCGTGGCGCGATTGGTTAAGCATCTGAGCGCTAATCCTAAGGTTCCGGGTTAGATTTCCGGTGGAGGCACGGTTACGAATTTCGCTTTTTTTCTGCTATCCAATATCGTTGTTGATTATATATGCTACTTATGTATTTATCTATATATAATATGTATATATTTCTTAAATATACGTTGAATAGTGCCCTTAACGCAAGTCTTAAATGAACTTACCAAGAAGCTAGTTCAATTCATGTTAGTGTCCTTAATATTATTATTATTGTTGACTGTTTCTAGCAAATCGCCTGATAGATTAATTTTCTTTAATCCATTACTCTCCTTTTACGACATGCCAGGATGATCGGCAGCTAGTTAGCATTCTTTTTAATTCCCAGACTAACAAAAGATATACAGGATTTCATTATTTAATGTTGAAAGGGCTGACAAAGTGACTAAGGGTATCGTGTGTAATATCGATGGCTGTAGGAAGTTGTTCTCGAGTTCGTTGTGGACAGGTTTCGATTTAACTTGTCATATTGATAACGACTTGACATGTGCATGTTGTGAGTTAGATAAGAAGCATATAATAATTGATTTATTAAAGGTAATATGGTATGTATCGTAAGGTTTATGTAATATGTACCAACGGTATAAAAGGAGCTAGGTAGCAAGCAAAAAAATTATTTAAAATCACTACAAACTATCGAAATACTTATAAATTCACATCAAACACGGATAACCTGTCAGCAGTTTACAAATGTATGTATGTACACACAACTATAATATAGGCGAGGAAGTTTTGTTTTTAGTCGAAAATTTAGAAAGATGTGGAAAGTCATACTACTATTTATATCGATTTTGTGATCGCTCTCACAAATATACTCATAGGTAACAAATTGCTAAGCGGTCTACCAATAAATGCTCTTCCACCAATATTTGTTGTACTAATATTGTATTTGTACCAATAATTGTTATTTTAGTCACCTCCTAAGAAGAAAGACATCTAATCTCCATACTATTCACCTCTCAAACTATCCCTATATCACAGATAATATAATAGTACTACACCTATATTATGATTTCCACCATGAGCCAAAGCGCTGATGAGGAAGTGGATTAGGCAGGCACTCGTGGCTCTCCGAATGCAAATGTGGGGTTACAGACTCCAGTAGCCTTCCTGGTTTGTTGCATGCCAAATATGAGATATGGCGGCATTGTAATGTGAAAGCCCGGTAGGGTAGAATTATGAATAAATAAAGCGTCTACAGTGTAATTTCTGTAGAAGAGGCTTTAGTGGGATACAGAAGGAACTTTGCCAATGGATTTAATTGATCAATCGATTTGTCAATTTTGGTTTCTATAACAATGTACATATTTAAAGGTAAATACGAGAATCAAAATAATGAATCAAAAAGTTCTTAGAAACGAATATGTATATAAACTTAGAGATGAACAAAGTTATTCTAAATGTATTGAATTAGAAGGAAATAACGTAAAAAAATATATAATTTTTATTTGAATTTAAATTTCTTTTTGTACGAATCTTGATTCACCCTCGTATCATAAATTTGGAGTCAATAAAATAACCAATTTCGCTAATAGTAGAAAATTTAGATCGGTACTAAATTACGAATAAAATATTGGTGTTGAACTCTATTAATATGGATTAACTTACGAAACAAATATACTGCTTTGACAGTTAATTTATAAAGACTATCTTAATGGGAAGCCATTTTTCACTCAGGCAACCAAAGTAATCTTAACGTTTACACTAACTGCTATACTGGTAGGTAAATTTAGGCTTTAATAATACTACATAGTCTTTATATATGAGATTTAAATTATGTTGACCTTTCAGGTAACTAGCTACATTCACTAAATTTCAAACCAGATCTAGACTACAATTTAATACTTTGCACTAAAAGCCTAGTAAACAAGTTTTTCCATTTGAACCTTAGTCCAAAGTACCGTTCAGTACAAGTGGATATAACTTAGCGATTAAGTACATACTGGGTAGGGTAATAAATCCAAATCATCCACAGAACATTGTGTAAGCGAGTTAAATACCAGAAATGCAGTTTCTAGTGTAAAAGCGTGAGTAACACAGAGATCGCGATATTGATACACTCGTAGTCCATTGGGCCATGAAAACAGAGGGAATATAGGACTAGAACTATGTAGAATTAACCGTGGCCTATTAGGTTAAATGTTGGCGGGAATTGAGAATAGACAAAGTAACCCCTTTTAACATAAGTATAATTTAAGTTACTTTTATGTCCAGGTAAAGTAATATAATATTAAATTATCTGTAGTAGGTATGTCGAAAAGTTTATCTTTACTTAAGTATTCTATACCTACTTAGACTGAACGCTACTATCCGAACCTAATAAATGATAGTTAAAAATTCATATAAAAAACATTGATCCTATCCAGCAAAATTAATTCGTTTACCTCTGCATATTAAATTTTTCTCCTCATCCAGAGAAAACCATTGAATCCTTTTACTGCTCTATATATTACTTCTAGCAGCAATGTAACACAAATAAATAATAATTACAATATTATTTGCAAACCGCCTTTTCCCTGGCCCCACAATCTAAGGCGCTGCACACTCACGCACGACACGACGAGCGACGCGACAAACTAACAAATGCACCAGCGAGTGAAAAGACACATTGCTCCTGGCCCCAGCACCTGATTAAGATTTGTTTTCTCACGAACTAGACGCTTTGTGAGTACTAGCTTTCCTGTACATATGTATATTCTATTTAAAAGGTCTTTTAATCCCTTTCGGGGTAGTAGCTTTTCAATACATATATTCTAAAGGAAACGTCGTTAATATCATTGTCATTTAGATAAAGGGTCGTAGATATAGTAAAAATGAATGAAAAAGCATAGATAAAACACGTGTAGATTTTAAATACATATAGTTTTTTTAAAAAGAGTTTATGTGTTTATCTTAGAATAATTAATTTACTCACATAACGAAATATCTAGAAAAACAAGTTACAAAATTTTATGTTGTTTAAAGTGGAGTAAAATTAGAGTCCCATTTATTTTTTAAGGTTAATTGGTTTCCCACACATATCTTCTAACAGTAGTTAAGTTACCATAAAATTCTGCCTACATCCCCTACAAACCATAAACTTTTATACCCATTTCCCGACTAAGATTAAGAAACCAACCCACCTGACCAAGCTACTCTGGCAAGCAATAAAGCATTAGCCGTTCTAAGTGTTCAAATTGCTTACAAATAGACTGTACTCGGTTGAAGTATCATTATCAAAGTATCATTTCGGAGCGCAACCAATGATCTCACTTTCCTCAAGACCAGTGGCAAAAAACACTTTCGAGGCACAAAAGAAGCCACGAAACAAAGTGAAGTAAAAAGCTTAGAAAGCGTTTAGAAATCCAAAACGCAACACGCTACTAATGAGGCGGCAGTTGAAAAACAAAAACACTAACTTTCGTTTGAATATATTCTAATGCAGCTACTAAAATTAGCAGTTTGCTTCAGGTTAGTCAACATAATACAATTATAATGCCTTTTGTTTACAAATGAAACAACAGACTATTAATCGCCATCTTGAAAGATCCTGACAAATTCTCTAATCTTAATCAACTTGCTCCAATTAAGTTTAATGTATGCTTTTATTGTTTACGCAGTATTCAAGAAGAATATCTCATGTAATTTACTACGATAATATAAGTGTATCTATTATCTAACTAGAAAATACATCAAAATGAAAATCATACGAGTAAAAATGATTATCTTTCAGCATAAATACCGTGAAACATAAACCACGCTCATAAAGCCGAGCAAACTTGATCGAAAGTAAATACTGCGACAAGAGTAGTATTAAAAGGCTTTTTTACATTACATACACGTGAAAGTGTAATGAAATCTGTCAGATATATGGGATACATTATATTAAATGTGTTGTTTCGAATTTATTATAGTGACTCCGTACGTTATTATTTAACTATATACAAATGTATTGTAGAACGTAAATATACTATAAATACTTATAAAAAACAAACTATGATTTGGAATATTTCTTACCATACATCGAGCGAACCTCCGAGATTTAGTATCTCCTAGGTCACTTTTCAGCATGAATATTGGTGTTGTGATTTCTTATGAAACATAGGTGACAGGCTACTAGCCCATCGCCCAATTGATTCCATTTTCTCCTAATCCCTAAGTCGCTTTCTACGACATGCCGCGAAGAACTGCAGCTAGTTAGCATTCTTGTTACGTCCTAGGCAATCACGAAACCATAAAGTAAGTGTAATAGCCTTGCTTTATTAATTTAAATAGTCGTATTTTAAGTCTTGCCTATAATCATCTTATAAACACACCAGTAATTGCGATGGAGTAAAACTTAACTATTTCTTGAAATAGGTAATAGTCAGGGCTTGTAAATGGTGACCGATTATCACCTACAATCTTGGGTGATAACTATCTGGTTAACGATTTAACAAAGAATAAAATCCGCAGTTAGGGAAATTGAAACTTAAAATCTCTTACTACCACTCAATGTTTAATAGTTGTGAATGTTTATGTCTAATAAATAATGCAATTTAAACAGCCCATAACTCCTTCAAAGCCTGACTGAACTTTTATCTAGCCTTGGCATGTAAACCCACTCTAAAAGATCTAGTATGATATGTAAATGCTACTTAAACCCTAACCTGACATAAAGACTACTCGTTTGTTACATGACTAGATTACAAAAAGCTAGATCATAAGATTTCACCTACTTGTGTTTCATAGTAAATCGGCAGCTTAGTAATTGGATACAAGTTTTGGCAGGTAACATAAAGATTCGAGCAGATTATCAAAATTTTCTTTACTAACAACATAATATGTAAAAGTCAACTTTCTACGTACATACATACACATTCACGCGCCTAAATCCTTTCAGAACCTCGGAGACACGATAGTATCTCCTAGGTTACTTTTTAGCATGAATAATCATTCGATGGGGGTTGCAATGTACTTTGCAACATTGGTAACAGGTTGCTAGCCCATCGCCCAATGGATGCCATTGAAGACTTGTCCCTTAGTCACCTACTACGGCATTCCAGAAAGAACGGCAGCAAGTTAGCAATCTTTTTACGTCTGAAACTCAATTTTACCTTACCTAATATGAAATATATAGCACTCAAGAAGGTATGTAATTTGAATCCGCCTTTAATGAGGTAACAACATTATCTAAGAGGTAAGCAATAATTTGAATTACGACCGTATTGATAGCGTAGATAAACAGGCAACGAAAGCTTACGAGAAATGGTTAGCATAAATTTATTGCTTCAACTAAGCTACCGTTCACCTGAACTTAGAATATTGATTAAGCTATTGATAACGGCTGCTTATCATGCATAAATTATTGCTTATTTTCTACGCGGTTTCTGTACATGCTATTATGCGGTAAGGGGTGTTACGTGTAACTATACCTTGTGGTTTGTTTATATATACTTATACTATATATTCACGTTTCTACGTTCCCAACGAGATAGGCAGAGACTATCTATCGTCACCTGGAACGATCCTGACAAATCCCCTTTGCTTCACCCACACTCTTTAACCTTCTCATACATGCTCTGCTGCCCTTCACGCTACGTACGTACACGTAAACATAGCGTTTTTCATTTTCGTCTTGAGAATCCTTTATAGGACATTATATCAAGAAAAACCTAAAATCCTTAACTATGTCTAGACAAGACAAGAGAAGACTCTTAGAATCTTAACGAACTAACTTAACATCTTTCTATATTTAGCCTATTATTAACCCGATAATAAATTCTAATCTAACATTCAATTCAAACATTCAAAATTTGCATTCTCTTCACCATGAATCTGATACAAATCTATCATTATTAGTTTTCCCAAACAGACACACGACACAACAAATAACTTTTTCGTGAGTCTAACAATACTAACTCAATTTGAACGCAGCACAAAGCCCGTCTAATAGTAACAAAACGTACTCGGCCACTTTCACGGATCCCGACGTGATAAGACCCGCGATTTAATGAAGTCACTTAAATGGAAACTACGTTACACTTGCCTCTTATCTGCAAGGCTATATAGTTAGGTTTAAACGGTATTGTTTTTAACGGATTGTCTTTCTTGGTGTAAAAATATAGTTAAGTGTGAATTAGACACATACTCGCATACCCTCCAACAAATTAGAGATTCCTATGTATAAGAGTACTAAAGTATTATGAGTATTTTTCACACGACTTGACTCTTAAGAAATCATAAATTCAAAAATGATGTAAGGGTTGCATATGAAATCTGGGAAGAACATTTCATTCCTCCAAATTGTTGTTATACAAGATTTATTAAGAATTTATTGTTCCATGAAATGAACTAACTAAAATACATACATACACATCGCGGCTAATTCCATGTATCTGTACCGATCCAAAGAAACCAATAAATTCTGATTTGATTTTAATAGTAATAAAAAAGTGTAAATATTAGACTATATTATAAATTTAAGAGAATACTAACTAGTTGATTTTCTACCCCGTCTGTTGTTATGTTTATAGAATTCTAAGTACGATATCCCGGCTTGATAGTAAAGGCGACAAACAGTCTAGCGGATATAGAATCTATTAGGCGTTAACCTAACAACCTGTTCATCGTAAATATATTACTACTTCTGTTAACAATATACGATGCGACATATAAAACAAGTGGTGTCTTGGTGGCCATTAATTTCCCTTTCCGTCATTAGCAGGCGATAAGATACGTGAAAGTGTTTGTTGGACAATAACAGTACATATCACGAGGTACTCTGGTTTGCATATGTTGCGTACGAACGAGATATTCGTATATGGAAGTATAGTAAGACGAAGAATAAGGTACAGTATCTAGAATTTCTTCAGTTAATTTGAACAAATTGTTCTTTTTGAGCAAAGTATGCTTAATATGTAAAAACAAATGAATTATTTGTCGAGTTCTATAGAAAACAACATCCATTTATTGTCTGTTATATAGTTTATGCATATCGACAGTTTTAATTTCTTAAGAACGCTGAACATCGTATCAATCAAACATAACCTATTAACATTGATATACAAATATTAAAAAATCTTATTTTATGACACGAACGTAGCATTGCAGTATACGAAACTTTAAGAAATATTGCAGATTAAATTCCACAGAAAAAAACCAATTACATCAAACTTAGAAAAACAAACTAATATTATTTCTTATTCAAGTGTAACCCCCAAGATTTCTCACAAGGCTCTATTAGGTAAATTTATTACAATAGCTCCGAACACCATGTAGAGAAAAGCTAAACTGTTTACTAGCAAATACCTCGTGGATGACCCGTGGCGACCCTGGCAGATGAATTTAAGATAGGTCCACATCCATCGATTATGCAAGGGTCTGTTCACCCTGGATAGAGATGAGAACGATATGGCTGCATAATATTCTGGGTAAGGATAGGTGAGAAGGTATTTTAGAACTCGAAGTTGAAGTTTTAGTGGATTGTGACTATATTGACTGGTTATAAATGAATAAAGAGCAACAGGTTTTAGGCAAATTGGTTCTTTATAAGCTTGAAAGGAGGCAATAGCTCTGATTCCATTTAGACCTAAATGGAGTGAAATAAATAATAATAATAATCGTTATTAAACAAAAATAGGCATACATAAACTCAACCTTACTGCCATCACTAGGTTACCATAGCAAACTGTATCGATGGCAGAAAGCACCAATCTCAGTTACATATCATATTTATGCCTAATTAACAAAACCAGAGACCAAAAAAATTACTTGGTTATAGTATGTTTGTGATACAAAAATATCGCATTATCCTACCTGCTAAACAAAATCATGTTGTAATCTCTACTCGTTTCTTTAGTACAAATACATATACATTTATATTCTTTAGCCCTTTCTAGGTGGAAAGAATTATGTAGGAACTGTAATTATCTTTGTACTCTTAGTATGTAAAATTATATGAATTATATACGAAAACTTTTGAAATTATCAATAAGTTACTATAATACAATAAGAACTTCTGTGAAACTACAAAGCTACGACCGTATCTCTAAACTATCTCTTATTAAATATTAATATTCAGACTCTGCCATGTGACCGCAGCTCTATCGCTAATTGTAAGATCGGCTCGGATTTATGGAAATTCTGAAAGGCCGGCCTCCACCCGATCTGAGCACAATTTCCCATTAAAGGCCGCCATTTTGAGATTTGTAAATTATTGGCTTGATCGACGTGGACTCGGGATAAATGCCCCCTAGTTAATGGGCTAAGGACGCTATACAATTCAACTCTGTAAGATACAACTGCGGTTTAGCTTAGAGTTATAAATAAGGTGGATTTTTGGCGTAACATAAATGGTCATGAACTAAAAATGATTAGAGAAATTCTGAATATGAATTTACTATTACGATAGCATATTTCGGATAGCCAGCTGTCTTTTATAACAAAGCTACTTATATAAAAGGATTTGCATAATAACAATAACATTACTTACGAGTCGTAAAGCTTTAAGCTAGCCACTTATTCCAAATGCTTGAGTCTCTAGCTTAATTTCGAATTACATAACAATGTATCCAAATATACAATCCATCCATAAAAAGAATAATTATCGAAGTGAATGCATATCAATATGTACCCTTACACATAATATACTGTTTTGAAGTGAATGAATATGAGCTTCATTAAATTTTCAGTAAGTGAGCCGACCTTTTAAATAATTCATGTGAATGCCACCGCTCGAGTAAGTAAAAAGTCTTGTACTAAATATACGACTACATACAAAGTTAAAATTAACTATCACTGTTGAATACATTAAAATGTACCATTATTTTATATCAATACCAAACGATTTCATATTCGTTTTATTCTAGTACTGTGCAGACTTACAATATCTTTGTATATAGACTAAGTAAAGTAATAAATACTCACTAACTATAAAAAATAACACTCCAAAAAAAGATATAATTTCACCATAGCGTTACCGATGTTTTGGTTGATAAGATTACCAACATACATTGCCACACTACGAGTAGTATAGTATTCTTATACCTGTGACCATACCAATACTTTGATAGCCTAGGAAATAATAAGAAAAGCTATTTATTTTGAATATCTAATTTACGATAACAAAAGTTAGCACAGTTCTTAATACGGTTATCAAAAGCAAACTTTCCTCTGCACCAGGCTCATTAATCTCGGGCCCTAAAGATCCCAGTCCGATTGTCTCGGTAGCCGATCAAAACTTAACTTTCATTCCGTAATACATTTTCTAACGGAACATTATGGTGAAACCGAGCCAAAGGTTTCGCCTTAACCCCTCTATAGAGACATATCGGGATCTCAGCCGTTTTATAACTGCCTCCGCACGTACAAGTTTGTGCTTTCTTCCGCCAGTGATCGAAGGTAGAATAGAATAGAAAAAGAACAATATTTTAATAAAAACTCCTCGGTTAAGTTAAGAATATAAGCATATAGTACATACATTTTAATTGAAACGCAAACTGAGGTTTCATTTAAAAATGCATATTATAAATAAAAAAACTAATAAATTCTTGCAACACAACATTGTTTTTCATTCGTCTATTGTTTAGTGAATTGACAGTTCTTTACATAACCTTACCTAACCTTAATGTAACAGGAAAACAAAATTATTACTATACATTCTTGATACAAACATGTTCACAACTATAATCACTAAAGGATATATAGAACAAAAGGTTACGACTAATTTTTCATGACATTTAGCCTGTAATTTGAAAAATAGTAAGGACTAAAATCGAAAATTGGTTATCTTTCTGCGTTGAAAACTTCTACTAAATAAAGATATACACGCATTGGCAACAAATATACTAGTGAAATGCGTTAAGCAAACGTAAAACATAATCCATCAAAAAACCGGTAGTAGTCCGTCCATCCACGCAGCGAATTAGCGATCCCTAATCACAATAACCGCGATATGTAATTTGCCAGAGAAAGTCACCTAATCTCGGATGAGCGTATGCATAATCTCAACTAATGGCAAGTTAAGTTACGGTGAAAGCGGACGTTTGAGAGAATTTCGTTGCTTTTTGTTATTTCAAACGTAAATCGTAACAAAGAACGCTTAAAACAAATGACATTATACATTAGTGTTCGGATAGAAGAAAGCATGAGATGTATTAGAAGGTATGTACTAACTTTTCAATGGAAACTCATGAGTTTTTAGTTTAGTATGGCTATATTGGTCTGACACCAATTATATAATTATAAGTACTTACATGGTACTTAATTGTATGTATATCTCTGCTAAATAATATCTTGCGGGGTCCTTGGAAGTTATTGTGACCATTATGGCCGTTTATCCAAACAATACTCGATTATAAGGAAACCTAGATGCTGAATATCACACAGATTTATCAATCACTCAATCCACGTAACACCTTAACACTTAGTTTGACATCTAACTCACTTCATCACCCGTAACCAAAACCATAAATCAGCCATAAGACAGCCCGCACACGATTCACAATCGGCGACTATCCTTTTGTCGGTTGAAAATTTACCGTACCGTATAACACTAACGAACTATAAAAAATCGGTCAGATATAAACGCTACATGATTACTTGTACAAACTAACACTAGTTAAATACGATTAACTAACCTACACAAGTCTTTCTGATTACTATGTTATATGAAGAAGAATAATGACCTGTGTAAGTAAATTTGGGTTGATGGGGATGCGTTATCTCTGCCTACCTCTCTATAGAGGGAATCAGACGTGATATGTATGTATATACATATAAAAATGATCGATAAAATAAGAGTTAACTAAAATCGGTCTTCAAAAATCCACGGCGATTATCGGATGTATACAAACATACTCAACTACAATACTACAACTACAAAGGTACCACAAACGCCAAACAAAGGTTCTTTACCACAGACGTACCAAGAGATACCAATCACCCAATCACGGTGGCACCAAGCAATTATATCAGATAAGCGGCTTCACGCATGGCCACTTTTTAATCAACACGATTAACCAAAATGCCAGGAGGCCTCAGGCTGCGAAAGTGGAGATATGACAGGCGTGATTACTAAGGAGACTGTATGGTAAAGTTGGTTTCAGGTGATGGTTGTGCCTTTTGAGTACCAGGGTTATATGTAATGTGGTGGTTATGGTAAGGGGTTGGAAATAGAGAAAGAGATGATGAAGGTTGTATTCCAACTGAGCTTTCGAGGAAAAAATATGTTTCAACAGTTCACAGGAATTTTGATCCTGATTTTCGCAATCTGATGGGATGGAAAATGAATGTCACATTGAATTCAATTGAAAAAGTGACTTAGGAAATATACTTACTAAGGTATATGTCATGAATGTATATGTGAAACGAATGTTTATTTTAAGGAATTGATTATTGTTGTATACAAATTTACTATACTTGTTCAAATGAATTTTACGCATTCTGAATACTAGAAAAAACTCCATGAAACATTCAACAATAATATTGAAATGTGATATTAATTTACGTAGAAATTTCACAAAATTGCCTAATGTTTATCTTTAATTTCTAACGTACAAACATGCGAATATGTACGTTGAATTCTAATTAAATTAATGAATTTCACAACTTGCAAATGCCCTTTACGAATTCATTCACGTTATTATCAAAACTTTCTTCTATTCACGATTTTTAGTAAGTTTATTGCGCATTTTGTAAACACACAAACGCAACCATTGCAAAATTCATAGTTTTGCGAAGTCTATATACGTAAAATCAGGAATATGTACGTGCCTACTTACACATATACTCTTATTTATTAGCAATACATAGAGATAAGAAAAACATTGCTAAATATTGACGTTAACCTATTTTAGAAAACGGTCAAACATCTTTTGGTTATGTAGCCTCTAAATATCCCAAGTAATGAAGCGTGGTTTGTCAGGATCGGGACGGATGAAGGTAAACGGGCGTGATGTGTATTTATGTTATTAAAACCATGAAGCAATTTTAGTATAATATCAAATGATTTTTAACAACGAAGGATTATTATTTATATTAATTGTCTTATATAAAACAAACTAACTATATTAACATAACTCCCAATTTGTTTATGTAGAACCTCTATGAAAGGTTGCTAGCCCATAGCCAAAGAAATACAGTTTAGTATCCTATTTAGGTTCTAGACTAGCTCAAGATCGTTTGCACGACCATTGAGAAATTATTGATATAATATTTTATAGGTAATAAATTTATTAACCTAATAAAAGCTAGCGTAAACTAATACGAATAAAGGGAAAATAAGATCCGTGTAATAAACGTAAAAGTGGGTAATTGATAATACCAAGAATCAACTATAGGAACGAAACCACTTTTAATATACCTATAAAGTATAAGTAAAAGTCAACATGATTCTAACTATTGAAGCAAGCCGTTTATATTTCATTATAGCATTAAAATATATAGAAATATGTGTATGTATGTATAGTTACTATTTCCCTTTTCATTGGCAATGAAAGATTAATAAAACATTTATCTTAGCAAACATAAATAATAGTAGTCATACAGATTCAATATTTCATTAAGTTTGTTTATAAGATTAGTTTAAATCAGTTTTAACCTTGTAAAGGAAAATTTAAATGTATATGTATGTATGCATGTATGTATTGAAAATATTGCATAAGGGTGCGTTAGAAGTACCTATAACCGCCGAAAGTTTTTGAAGAGATTTATGGCTACTATTTGTCAGGATCAAGAAGATTCGTGTTCCCTGCCTACCTCTGTAAGGAACCGGGCGTGATGTGTACGTATACAGTAAGTATTACATCGATTAATTAGTATATAACATTTCACACGATTGTATTGCAGTGAAAGTGCGTTGCTAAAAAGCGGAGTGATATCTCAAATGTAGATCGCTATCAAACAATTAAGACAAGCCGAATTTTATTTATAGAAATGATGGATATACGCTGATTTATTGGTGCGTATAGTTTAGAATTATAGGTGACTTCTGATTTGACCAGATGGTTGCTTATTGTAAAACTAGTGTAGATCAAGTGAAATAATACATACATACGAATGAGTTACGGCAGAACACAGGTATTTTAGGTGTAGTCTAACAAAAGTGAATTTCTTGAAAATCAACTGTACGTTACCAGGGCTCATTTTATTTTTTTATTTCATGAAATGCATCTTATTACGGTAGTTAATAATAAACGGTGAACCATTAGATTTCTTCATTTTCTGATTATTCAGCATGGCTGTGCTAAGATACCTAATCTACATTATATTCCATTAAAAAACCAACTCCAATCAATATATACTTTAGTTTTCTAGTCATTTTGTACCCATCTCAATTCTAGCCTCACCCGCTACACTGCAAAATGATGAATGGAAAGTCTTCGATGAGCCTAACGATAATCACGGAACGGGCAGGGGTCACGCCATCTGTATCTGATTAATCTAAACTATGTGGTCTAGCCCAGTAGACGGTAGATAAGAATTGACCGCCTGTACAAAGGCTATCTATCGGTAATGGTAAATTTATATAATCTTTATTACTATCAGCGAAATTAATCTAGTGTATGGCGTAACAATAGTTAAGGATGTAGGATTGTAAAACTAAAAAGATAAGACAAACGCGTTCACGACCATTGACCCTGCGGGGTAGTCAGAGGTTCAGGTGTCAATCTCCGCAATTGCGAAGGTAGTGATACTATGGTCACCTCGAACCCACGCACTGTGATTCCGCTGAAGGCCATATATCGATGAAATCAATTGTCTAGTATCGTTCAAAACTATCCGCAATTTGATATTTTATTAACCAAGCTATCTAAAACGAATTAAAGCAAAGTCATTCAATCAAATCTTCAGTCAATCAAGTGCATTGATATTCAACGTATCTCGAGACCTATTATCGCAAGTGTAATTCATCAAAAATTTATCACATTTGTGTTGTGTGTCATCATTATATAAGAAGTGTTTTGATTTTTTGAGATAATGGATGTTAAAGAGCAGGGAATGTACTTTTGTTATTGACATATTTTTCTTATACAAGTTTCCTTTTCTATCACTTTTGAGTTTGTTTAAATGTCGACTAATATGCTTATTATTTTTTCTTATTATGATAAATAGATAAGAGCTATAACTTTTCGCTGGCCTTTGCTGCCTTTATGACAGTTGTTATATAAATGAAAAATATCCCTAAATTATGAGCAAATAAGTTTTATCTGCCTCTTGCCGCCTCTTATTATGTTTTGAGGCTCTCAAAGTAGGCAGGTCCTAAGTGGGAAAATTGAGCTTTTTTCTTAAACCAAACTTTTGTTTGGTTTTAGGTACTGTGATCGAGTGTTCTGTATCGAGGATGACTATTTTTAATATTTGGCATTCCAAGGAAGGTAAACCTAGCGAAAAAACAGAACATGTCTTCAATAATTTGGTAAAACACCGCATCTCGCTGTATCTTGAACATACTGATTTTGAAATATTACGACAGAGAATAAATAATGTTTGTAAACGACTTTCACATTGTTGGACCAAAACTAAACGTACTAAATCAAAGAAAAAGTATGTTCAAACTCAGTTTAGAGAGAGATTAGGTCTTATTGTTGATAAACCAAGCCATAGTGGCGGAAGTGGGAATTCTAATGATGGTAATTCGGCTAGGCGTTTTTTTATGAACTCAGATATTTCAGCTGAAATAACTGGGATCAAAAAAGATCTCCTAGATCGTTGTTGGACTATATTGCAATGTATAAACTCAGGGTATAACATAGACAAAGCAAAGTTTTCTGAGTTCTGTTTAGAAACAGCACGATTACTGGTTGCCGAGTATCCCTGGTATTACATGCCTGCTTCCGTTCACAAAGTCCTCATTCATGGTAGTCAGGTTATAGAACATTCTTTGTTGTCGATTGGAGAACTGTCTGAAGAAGCAGCTGAGGCAACAAACAAACATATTAAATCGTTTAGACGGGACCATACACGTAAAATGAGCCGTGTTTTGACGAATACTGATTTAGTAAATAGACTTCTTCTTCATTCAGATCCTCTCATAACAAGTATACGAAAGTTGCCTATGAAAAAGAAAGGAACTTTATCGAAAGCAGTTTTAGATCTTTTATGTGTTTGAATTACTTTTTATTATGTATTTTTTGATAATTATGGTTTTAATGTAAAGTATGTTGTGTTAGTATTATGTATAATGTGTAATGTTTGGCTAGAATTAAATATATATATATATATGTATTTTTTATAATTAAATCATGACATTATTCTTATTTAAGTTGTCATGTTCCATCATAATATGATCAGGATCATAATTCAAGGTTAGTTTCAATTATCAATATTTGAGATTTGCACAAAACAATCTCAACATATTACTTCAAGTTTGTTTAATAGTCATAAAGTAATAAGTCGAGTATTTTTAAAAGGCTTTTTACTACTATTCATGTTATAAATCAATAAGCCACTTTACAAATAATTTTCAAAAGCTTTAGACACTAAAAAAATCGGTAGACTTGAAGTCAAGTATTTATGGCCGCCTTTGTATGGGCGCGGAATCACTGTGCCACGTGTTGACCAGATAGTCATTACTCAATGTGACAGGTGGTGAGCCGTGTCGGCATTTACAAGCACTAACTATTACCTATTCGGGGAACAGATAGGTTTCCTCACGATGTTTTCATTCACGTAATATTTACATTACTACGGTGATGTAGGTTTGGCTTTTCTAAATCGATAACAAGTCATCTACAAAGTATTCTTATTTTTATTTCTCTATTATTAATTCCTTCATATTAAAATATAGTTTGGTTTATTAATATTAAACCGACAGTTTCTCCTCCTGGTTGCTAGCCCATCGCCCCAAAGACTCCAGTTACTAAATTTCCAGTGACCATATTCCCTTAGTCACCCACTATCATATGTATCAACGAAGAAAAGCAACAAATTATCTTTCTATAGACGTACATAATAAGCATAGGATTTTTAAATGAAATCCTAGGTTCGAATCCCGGCCCTGGCATGTACCAATGACATAAATATCATTTATGTATATCTTTCTTCTTCTTATGTATATCTCGTGAGGAAACCTGCCTATTCTTAGGGATAGCTAATAATATCATAAGCACTAATTTCGGAGATGTGCACTCAAGTCTCTGACTACCCCGCCACAATAAAAAAGGAAAGGTGCATACAAGTCCTCAAGTGTATATATATTTAATATGAATCAAATTTAGCACCTTTCGCTTAAAGAAGCTGGTTTTTATTAACGATCATTTTGTCTAAATCGGAACTTACAAAAAGAGTACACATTACAAATAAAAAACAATGTTAGCTTCGTGATTCGCTTATCAGTGATCTAAGAAGAGTTTAAAAGTCAAATGGAAGGTATTGCTCTTTGATCTTAGTCAAGAACTTCTGATACGTGTCTGTGTTGTAATAATACTGTGGTGTATGTATTTTTATGGAATATATGTTTAATTCTTATGGACTTGAAGCTATTAAATTTTAAATTCTTTGCATGATTACCTTTGTGTAAATTTGTGTAAAATTACACATCGTAATAATAACTAATTTTTACTTTTCAATTCGAAAAGTATTTTATATATCGCTAGATACTATAACCGTCTAAAACCAATAGTTTTTCACAATGACAATACATGAATTCATAATCGATTCCTGCAATCTCGTCTAAAAAGAAGTAAATTATAACGCCATCTAGTGACAACTTGCCGAACTTTTATGTAACAGCCAAAACTTTGACGTTTCTGCATCAATGAATTTTACCAAAATTAAGCCCAACTATATTCTAAACCTACCTGATGCTCTTGAATCCTGCGCACCAGCTCGTGATAAGGCTGTCCCCTGGCTGCGGCAAGCGAAGGAGGTGGTAGCCTTCCTTCCATGTTGTGTAACCAGCGGCGGAGGCAGCGGAGCTCGTGGGCGGTGTCTGGAGATGGAAAATAAATGATTTATTTAAGGAATACACGTCCTAATATGGGATGCTATGCAAAGCAGTAGGCAGAGATCAAAGAACCCCAAATTTCCTGATAAGGGTAAAGTTTTTTTGTGAGAATTTGGAGCTAAATAAATAAGAAAGGCCCTGTTTTCTATCTAGAATGTCCTTAACATTTATTAAAATTAGTAAGATAGGAATATTGAAAGGTATGTTATAGGAAAAGCCTAGGTATATGGAATTATTTGGGCAAATGGTTTACAAAACCCCCAATATTTAACATTACCACCACAACATCTTTATCAACGCTAAAAGTTACCGACAAATGGTCGTGTCTCTATTGGGTTCTGTCAACCGCTTGAGACATTGTAGTGTATATTTATGTACTTAAACTCAACTTACCAACAGTATCTGGTTCGCCTTCGGTGGGGTTCTCTTCAGGGTTGAGGAGGAGCCGCAATCCCTCCCATTTGGAATTCAAATGCTCCACTCGCCAAGTCACCTGTAACAGACGATAAATTAATTGAATTGAATTCTTGAGATAATCATTACGTTACTAGGATAGAGGGCAGCACATGTGCATTTCAAAATAGAACACTTCCTATAACGTGCGCTTCACGAACATAAAAATAAATAGTTTGACTGTAAGTTCACTAACTCTTACAAGCTACAAAACATCAAGGATAATATATTTCGTCATTTTTAGCATAACTGGTGGCAAAAATATGGAATGACGGGTTGCTAGTCCATATACCCCTAAGTGACTGGATCCTTAGTCGCCTCCTATATCATATATCATTTAAATACATAGCAGACTTAAACTGAATAAATAAAGAGAGACTGGATTAAATTAAATTCGACTTAGCTCAGTTGTTTGGGGCTTGACTCTGTATCAGTGGGTACAGGGTTCAAATCCCACTTGAGCATGTACCAATGGAAATGAATTTTAATGAATTTCTATGTACATTTTCGTAATAAAAACACATTTACGAAATGCATCGAATTATACGGTGAGGGAAAACATCGTGAGGAAACCTATCTGTTCCCCGAACAGGTAATAGTTAGTGCTTGTAAATGGCGACATGGCTGACCACCTGTCACATTAAGTACTGATTATCTGGTTAACACGTGGGTTCTAGGAGTCCATAGAATTACTACCTTCGCAATTGCGGAGATGGACATCTGAACCTACCCCGCAAGGGTTAATGGTCGTGAATGCGTTTGTTTGTTTTGTTTTTGTTTTTTGACAATTAAATTTCGCAATTAGTTATTAAACACTTGGCTTTTACTATAAAGTAAAACATGGTGTGAAATCTACACATCTTAGGAATAAGTAATCGTCACCGTTTGTCCACTACGACATACATCACCAACTGTCATACAACACACTAACTATTTAGAAAACACGTAGTTTTGGCAATAGAATCCCTAACTCCGCATTAACCGGACACGCGGACTGTGACTATCCCATTAGCGTTAAAATATCGTGAATGTGTTTTTATTCAGTAAAAGTACAGTAATAGCATACATTCATTGAACGCCGTAATATATTAATGAGTGGCACTGGTTGTTTTACAATTATGACTCTACCGTTGGTTCGAACCCTAAGCTTGGCTTTAATCTACACGAAACTCCAAACTCGGAGATTTATTGTCAAATTACAAAACAAATTATAATACTAATAAATAAAAAACACATTATCGTGGCAAAATAGAGAAACGCGTTCACGAACATTAACCCTTGAGGCGTAGTCTGAGGTTCAGGTGTCCATCTCCGCAATTGCGAGGGTAGTTATTATTATCGTGGGTCGTTTATTTACTGTGCTTAACTCCACATTTAGCTAGGACGTTATAACCTTTTGTATATATCCTAAGCTATTAAGTATACGCATGTGATGTTTACCTCAGCATTAGCCTCCGGTATCCGCTCGAGGATAGCAGAGGCCTGCTCGATGAACTTGGCTCTGCGGGGCTCCAATGACGTCAGCTCTAGCATGCGGTTCTGAAATAAGAAATTGAAGGTTAGAATTTGAAATGAATACAGAACATTGCGCAGAGATAGATACGTCTCGAATAAAGAGGCTAATACTGGACCAGCGAGTAACATCATCGACCTCATCGTCACTTACCATCAGGTGAGATAGGGGTCAATCGCTGGACAGTTATTAATAAAAATAATAATAATAAAAGAGTATCCTGGGTGTGGTAGGTAGCACTTAGTGAACAGTTACGAATAAATGGGAATGATATTATATATGGACACGACATTATGCAAACAGGGACAGCTTTAGTAATACAAAAAGAAAATAGACTACTTAGTGGTATTCTGTGATAGTCTGGGTTGTAAAAAGAATGCCGTTATTCCGTGTCGTAGGAGGCGAATAAGGGACTAGGGGTATATGTAATCAATTGGTCGATGGACTAGTGAACTGTCACCAAATCTCTATGTAACATCACGACCTCAATATTTTATGAAGTGACCTAGGAGTATTTCTATGGTACTGTCCACCCCGAAAGGAATTAATGAACGTAAATGTATGTGTAAGTTGTAATACCACACATCCAACGTTTTCACATAGTGACTGAACAGATGTTATCACGTTGAATGCATGAATTTACCCCAATATTAACATCAATTAACCAGCATGGATACTATAAATATAGGGTGCTGCCGGAGGACCAGTGATGCAGCCTAGCTGCATCGTATACTCAGGCAGCACCTATTCACTGCATCTAGTCCATTTTTATTCAAATGTTTGTATTGTGTTGTAATGAAAATTGCAATATGCAGTGAATTAACTTGTTTTCTTGCTTTCTTTCAAATAAACACATAGTTAGAAACAAAGAATTTTGATATTCTTATACTTGCAATCCTTTTCAGTAGAACCGTACATTAGAGATATACTATCTTGTCAATTTCGTTTACTTATACATCATCAAATCAAATCAAATCAAATCAAATTTTATTTGCAAACACACGTTATTCACTGTTGTTACAAAATGGTATAAGGTACAGTGTGTTCGACCGTATCAGGCATGCAAATTAACATAATTTTGTTGAATGCTTTTCACCTAATTGACAATAAACATGCAATACATATTATTAAATTGATTATGGAATTATAGTAAAGTCAAAAATTACATGTCTAGGTTAGGATATATTTAATAATAATTGTCATATAACATGCATTATTAATTATTTTATTTAGAATGTCAATATTAAAATAGTAATAAAATAATATCTAATTAAATAAAATGTCATATTTATGATATATATTCTTAATGGAAATATAATGAGTCCTCTAACTGATCATGCAAATATTCAGACACCGTATAGTAAGCCTTATCCAGAAGGAACTTCGACAGCCTTAATTTAAAAGCGTATAATGTGTCCGCATTTCTAATGGCACCTGGTAGCTTATTATATATGACAGGTATCATAGCGACAGTACTTTTTTTGCTCTTGGCATAATTGAACCTTGTATATTCTAATATATTCCTACGGCGTTGACTCTGTAGAGTCTTAAATAAGTGAGAGTTTCTTCGTACGAAGAGACCCACCTCCATTATATAAATGCATGGCAAAGTCATTAACCGCAATGCTATAAATTTGGGCCTACAACTGTCAGGGGGATAAATGCCACAAATTGTTCGAATACACTTCTTCTGAAATTTAAATACTGCCTCAGATCCAGTAGAGTTACCCCAGAACAATATTCCATATCTCACTACTGAGGCCACGTACCCATGGTATGATGCCAAAAGGGCTTCCATTTCCACCTTATGTTTCAGTCTAAATAACGCATAGGCATGGGAATTTAGTTTCTTACATAGATGTTCAGTGTGTACGTTCCATGACAACGACCCATCTATATACAGACCCAAGAACTTTGTACTATCTACATGTTTTAGTATACTATTTTCAATTATAATGTCAGTGTTATTCAGTTTATTCATGTCAAAGTTAATTTTAAATGTCTTTTCCAAATTAATTTTTAAGTCATTAGTTGTAAGCCAATCTATTATTTTTGTCAAAGTTTTTTTTATTTCCGAGTTTATGCTTTGATTATCTTTTTCTTTAAAAATTAATGTACAGTCATCGGCAAATATGACACATTTATTTTCTGTTGCATTTGGCATATCGTTAATATAAATAATGAACAGAAGGGGTCCCAGGATACTACCTTGTGGAACACCCCTTCTCACATGCAGTGGCTTCGAAGTATATGTTATATTTGTCATGGTCCTGGCGTTAATTCTGTCCACCTGAGTCACTTGAGTCCTATTACTGATATATGATTTTATCAATGCTAAAGCCACTCCTCTGACTCCGTAAGATTCCAATTTACTTAAAAGAAGACCATGCCTAACCCTATCAAAAGCCTTGGACATGTCCATAAATACACCAGACATGCACATTTTGGTATCCCTACCTAAAATTATTTGCAGTAGAAAATCATATATTGCCCTGCTCGTTCCTAATCCTTTGCGGAAACCGTTCTGTTCCGCAGCAAACAATTTATTTGTCTCAAAGAAAGCGTAAATGTTATTATATATAACTCGTTCAAATACCTTTGAAAACACCGGTACCAGTGCAATTGGACGGTAGTTACTAATGTCTTCCCTGTCTTTTTTTTTAAAAAGTGGTTTTATTATTGTAAATTTGAGCTTATCGGGGAAAATTCCATTTTCTATGCTCATATTTATTAGATATGACAAAACTGGTGCAATAATCTGAGAGACTGACTTGACGACTTTTGTTGTGATAGAATCATATCCCGTGCTATTTTTATTTTTGAGGTTATTAATTATTTTATCAACATCCTGAAAAGAAGTTGGTCTCATAAACATTGATTTCCCATCACCACTTGAATTATCAATTCTACAATATGTTATATTACTACTACATTTAATGTCATTTAAATTTGTAAAAAATATATTAAATAGATTTGATATGTCATGGGGTTCATTGTAAATAATGTCATTATATTTAATTTGTGTTATTATATTTTTTGGTACACATTTATTTTGATCTTTAATATTCATATTTACTAGGGTTCCTCTTCAGCAGAACCTTAAAAGTTTCGTTCACTTATACGTCTAACTACCAGGGTTCAGATTTTGGATGAATGAGATGAAATTATGTGTGACTACTTGCTAGCTCATCATCCAATAAGTAATTTCGAAAAGAGCCTTTCATACATATACATTCACAGCATTTCTATATACTTTTTTAGCATGGATATTTGGGATGCGATGCCAACAAGTCAATCTCCCATTAGATTCCATGTACCCCTGGACAGCTAACGGCATTCTTTAACATCCTTTCAGCATTATTTTTACATATCCTTACTTGTTCCTCTTACCATCATAATTAAATAACATTCCTCTACTTACCACCCTAAGCGACCGGCTAGAGAGGTTCTCGGGACTAGAATAGATCTCCTCCTGTACAGTGCCCAGCCACGAGCAGAGCTCCTCAAACTCCCCCATCAGCTGGCTGAGGCTCCACTGCCGGTGGGAGGCTGTGCTCACCAATGGGAAGTGCAACGAGGGTGTATTGTTCGACGCCAATTCACCATTTGCCTCCTGGAAGAGAAGATGTTTGATTATTGAAATTTGAATTATTATTATTTGTTTTAGAATAAATGAGCGATAGATAATAATAATATTCGGATATTATAACACCAATTGAACTAGCCCCTCGGTAAGTACATTTAAGACTTGTGTTAGGGGTACTAGTTCACGTATATGTAAGAAATGTATACATAATATATATAGATGAATACATTTATAGCATATATAATCAACGACCAGACTGGAAAGCAGTAGAAAAGCGTAGTTCTCAACTCTGCCTCCACCGGGAATCGAACCCGGGACCTCACGAATTAGCGTTCAGGTGTCTAACCGATCGCGCCACGAAGTTCGTCAAATAGGTAGTTAAAAATCACTATTTGTCATTATTGTGGTTATAGAATAGAATGAGTAACGAGTAGCTCCTGGGAGCGATGTTTTAATATTAGCTTACGACATGGGAAGGATCATATTATTATGGTTAGTTCTCAATTATATCAGACCAGATCTATTCTTTTTACCATCTATAACTTAATTTTGGTTGCATATTTTTTATATCTTACAATTTTTACTCGCAGAGTTTTTTTTTCTCATTTCCAGGTTTATTTTATACTTAACTTACGTCTTTCAATCCCTTTCGAGGTGGAAAGAACTTTAGTTAGGCAACTTCACGTCAGTCAGTTTTATCATTAATATAGCGGCTGTGAAAACATTCATGTAAATCATTTTTGTAGTTAAATCAGGTAACATAACGATAATTTATGGTAACTCCAATCAAATATTGGTGACAGATTACTAACCCATAGTCCAATAGATTCCATATTTCAACTTAGACTAAAGAATACCCTTACCCAACAGGTATCAATGAGCTGGTTGTCCATAATATAGTCGTAGTGCCTCTGCAGATGTGGCCAGAGGTCGTCGCCGCAACTGCCGCCGCTCGCCGCCGACCCCCAACTTCTACGCCACATTTCTCTGCTGGGTTCCTTGCTGGAATTGTGAAAACAACATTAGGACTAAGATGTCTGTTTAGCGAATTTACAGCGAATTTACAGTCGCTAACGGTGAGGGAAAACATCGTGAGGAAACCTGCCTATCCCTCAGGATAGGTAATAGTCAGTGCCTATATACGGCGATACGGTTCACTACCTATCACGTTGGGTGCTGTCTATCTAGTGATATGCGGGCTTTGAATGACCCATACCTAACATGCCTTTGAAATTTCGGAGATGGGCATTCAAGTCTCTGACTACCCCGCCATAATAAAAAAAAGAGTGTGTAGACACAAGTCGTGAAGCGTATGTAATGTCTGTTTACCCTTCTGTAGGGAAACTGGCGTGATTTCAATTATCTATGTTTGCATGTATAATATTAGGATCGGCAAGTTTAAATGTTTCTTAGAACATACGACAAAATTCTGAATGTAATTAGAAGTGCTTCTTTTTTAAAGTACGAAGCAAAGGAAACAATAAATTAACTAATGATTTTAAAAAACTACTAAATTCGTGTTACAGAAAGTTAACTTGATTTTGTATTCAAAGCAACCAATCAGTCAATAGCAGTACAAGCGAAATGAATTCGTGAATTTCATTGAACGTCGTGTAAAAATTTATCTGCTAGGTGGACTGATGACTTAAAGAAAAGTCGTTGATAGTGATTGAGTGTTCGTAGTTTGTGACGTCACGTTACATACTAAATATAAGGTAAAAAGTGGGTTTCGAGTGGTGATTGGATATATATATATATATATATCAGTTGATGGACACTTAAGCCCTAAGGTTGTTCGACATGTAGGGTTTATGGCTTTATACTATTATGAATACTAATCCCTCGTGCTAGTTGAGACGTTAATATAATGGTAACGAGCTGCCATTCTTCCTAGGTGTCAGATCAGAGCACTCACGCCTCTGACTACCACGCCACATTAAAAAAAGGAGTGTGTGTACAAATATCTGTGTGCCTGAAATGGCGACGCAGCTTACCACCTGTTACATTGAGTACTGACTATCTGGTCAACACGTGCACACGTGAGTTCGAGGTGGCCATAGTATTACTTAATAAGATATAGACATTAATTAATATAGAAATTTATACGGAATTGTAGTGACGGACACCTGGGCCCTTACTCCACTAATTAACTTTGACAGCCACTCAACTGCAAGGCTATAGCGATAAATCTGCGTCCCGGCCGTAAAAGTGGCACTCTGCTAATATTTTGACAGCCAGAATAGCGCCATAATAGCGAGTCAATGGCACTTCAGTGGCCACTCAAAGTACAGAAATTATTGTCTATGGATTACAACAATTTAAAAAACTGTTTGCACTGACAATGCAGCAATGTCAATTAATGCATATTGATTTAGCAGTTAAAAGTTTTAAGTTTATAACGTAAACGTAACTAAAAACGTAACTGAAAAAATATTTTATGTTTTTAATTGAAACTAAAACTACTAACTGAGTGTGTGTGTACACTAGATATTGACCATAGTCAAAAAAAGCTGTCAAAACAATAGTAGAGTACCAAAATGAAGGCTATTGAACTAATATTGAGGCACGTTTGATTAGTTGTATTTCGATAGCGCTTCAGTGGCCAAAATTTGTTAGTGGAGTGCGAAAAGTGTCAAATTACGGCCATTGAACTGCCACAATGTCGACACTGAAGTAATATTGTGGCCAATATGAATTAGTGGAGTAAGGGCCCTGAATCTCTGGCTTGCTCGCAAGATCGTGTTCGTTTTGTTTTTGTGTATACACCAGTCGAGAAGCGTATGCATGTATGTATGATATAATTGATGTGTCTACTGACCGTTTCTTCGTGAGGCTGTGGTAGGGCCGCTCGGTTTGCTCGCTGCGGCCGGTAGATGTCGCCTGCACACTGCGCAGGGAGGACAGCGAGAAGCTGCTCTTCATTGAACTGTGCTCAAAGCCTGCAATTAGGAAAGAAATATATGTATAACTATATTATTACTCAAGTAAATGGAAAACTAATTAGCTGCCTTTCTGATTATCTTAATAGACGCTGAAGAGAGCACTGGGGTTGCATATGAATATAAAACTTAAATTATTAGTCAAGTAAATGGGAAACTAATTAGCTGCTTTTCTTCCCGGAATGTTTTAGCAAACGCTAAAGAGGCGACTGCGGTTGAATTGTGTGCTTAAATCCTGTGAATAATGGTCATGCTAAAAGTAACTAGTTTAATTTTCCTGTCTATCCCCAAAGGGCAAAAGGACGTACATCTTGAATGTAAATTGCTCATTTAGGTATGCAAAACTTAAAATGGATAACGCACCCTAAACTGCATGTTAGAATAAGTGAATAAGATATTTGGGAAGGAATGTCTTCTAATATTGTATAATTTATTGACCCGGGAAGGTAACGCATAGATTTGTAGCGAACAAACAAACATAAGAAATTAAGTAGTTACTAAGTCGTCGCCCGTAGCAACAACAATTGACGGTTGTTGTTAGAAAAAATAATGACAGCGTGAAAAACCTAGATTGTACTGAACTACTGATGGACGTTAACAAGTAAAGAACTGGTGACATAGTGCTTGTGTTTTATTTGGGAGTCTCTTCAAACCACACAACAACAGATTTATACAATAATAAAACTTAAAATATAGAAACTCTTATAAATCAACAGCAAATTCAGATTTCAGGACATGTATCTATTGCCTTAATTCTTATCAATAATAATCATTGTAACTTTTTCATTGTACTTTATATTATATATGTATATGGTTTTATGTATTTTCTTAATTGTTTTAAGAGTAATAAAAATAAATTAATGTGTTACTTACTTGCAGACATATTTAGGAACTGTATCTTCTTTCAATCTCTGAACAGACAATTTGATTCAAATTGCCAACAGCGATCTTTACACTAAATCTCTCAATTACCGAATTGTACTAGGTCTATTTTTCTTCTTTAACTTAAAAATTAAGACTGACAATTTCTTATACTAGTAGACTAGAATCTTTAACTTAATCAGTACGTTTCAATTCTTCATTATCTTCGGTGGTACGTCACATCGTGTTGGTTGTTGAGAGCTGATGGCCAGCTCTTTTGCGGTGTCATTAATCTGGAATAGAACAGAAAGTGACGGTTAGAGTGGAGTTTTATAGTAATTTTACTATTTATAATTATTTATAGTAAGGCAAGGGAGAACAACATATGGGGAGCCCATACAAGCAGCAAATGGGTTTATTGAATAGATATATGGATGTTATGCCAGTACATTAGATAGTAACTATTGTTAGAAAAGTGTTGAATACATTAGGTGATGACTCTTTGTAGAATAGTGTTGCAATCACGTAAAATGAAATGTATGAAAAGCTAGGTTCGACATCAGAAGAGAAAATTCTATTAAGTATCTCTAGTTGTAGAAAACTTATTCTTTACTATTCTATCAACATTTTTTTTGTAACAGTTCATTACGAAAAGATGTCAATTTGACTTTACTTCAACTTAGAGAGAAAATCATCAGAAAAAGTCTTTTAAAAAACCTCAACTCTATATTCTCATATTCAATCTCTTTAGTATAAACTAAATAAACATAATTAACACTAACTTTACACTAAAAAGCTAAGCTTTAATAAGTGAAACATAAGTAAGGATGCTAGTTGTGCAGTTATAAACGTATGAGCCTTTTTTGTCCAACCAGGTACCCTTGACCCGAGTGCAACGTGAGTCATGCCAGAACCCTCTGCACAACTGCCACACACACATATGTTGTGTGTAGGACCAAAGGTAAACTTTGATTTTAATATAAAGAAGAAAGGACTTTCAGTGTGACATAAATCTACGTACTCGTATATGTTAAATGAAATGAAGTGAGGAGAGTAAGAGTAAGAGTAATTCTTAGAAGTTTTTCGAGTCCATTTGCTTAGTCTTAAATGTCTTAACTGTAAATATAATAAGTACTAATGGTACTCTTAACAATCTTAACACATTGACACTCTTGTATGTATGACGTTATTGGCCTTTTTGATGCCACCAAAAACATTGAAACATACATATGAAAATTTTAAATATGAATTGCAAATTTTGTAATAACAATTACCTTCGAGCATCGATTCGAACAATGAGAATGCACCATAGAAAGTGATATCTATAAAGTTAGTGAATATACGATGCATAGTATTTCCAAGTGAAATGCTAAGGAATCTTTACTTTTACTGCATATTTAACAACACAAGAATTCAATTGCATATTCTTTAACCGCTATAAATATGAAAATTTTATTATACCTATGAAAATTTAACACCATAACGAATTTAACTTACTCAATAAAGTTATTTGTAGGTCCTATAAAACGAAAGACATGACAGTAAATTTTAGACATTTAGTATCTATCTTGGATTTAGTGTTTGCTGGCCGTAGGTTTAGCATTTAAACAGTCTAGTTCTCCTTCGCGCATTTATTAGAGCTTTTATTTAATAAAAATATCACTTTAATATAATAGGCATTCTTTTTCACATATCTATGTATGCAAATAGTTTCTTATGCATCATATACTCAAAGGTTGGTTCAATATGACGTGTAAATTATATCATACAGTTAAAGTAACAAAAAACTTTGATCCTCTAACAGTTTCACATATGTATGTACTAGTACATAAGTAGTAACAATGGCAACTAATCGACCCAGGAACTCAAGAGATAATTTATTAGTTAGCAAACGAGACAGCGCCAGTCGTAAATAACGTTTGCTATTTTGGCATTTGACAAAGTTACCAATATTTGTGCAAGAGCTAAAAGCCAACCGGAATCTCCATCAATTCCTGAACCTAAAATAGAGATGCCCCAGGCGTCTATTGTCGTAATGTCGTCGTGACCTAAGCGCCGATTCACTTAACGCTAAAGGTTTAAGAACAGACTTCAGGGGTTATGTTAACCTAATGAGTCATACTAGGTTATTATAAATTACTTAATATAATTGCAGTCTCAAAGTACAGGTGTATAGATAACAACGAACGTCCTAACTATCAAACCTAACAAAGTAAAACATAAGGTGTAAACATCAAAAGTTATTATTGTGAAACAATTCTGATTTTTCGAAGGTTAGCCAAAAGCTATACTTAAAATTTGTAGTTTCAACGCTTATTCAGGTATTGGCTTAGAATTGCACTTTACTACACTGCATCCTCTTATTTCCTCACAACTAAATCAAAATAGAAAAACCCAATCGTTAAGCGACATCCAAACTACAAACGTTAGTGCAATAATCTTCAATTTCGCTGACGAAGATCCAGCGGGCCATTGTTAATACCTCCAGCATTACTTTCACTTGACTTAGGCATGTTTGATAGAATATTAACGAGCATTTAGCAGGGGCTCGTGACGCCAAAGCATCCGGGGCCCCCGGGTACAGCCGATGGGAAAATAGTCACTGGTTTAGTTGCTATATTGAAACTAAACTATATATTAATGTATAACTCCATATACAGCTAAAGTGATGGATAGGTCACACAGCTCCATAACGCAAAAGGGTATGTAAAGAGTAAAAACAATTCGTCTGAAATTCTCAAGTCTTGCATAAAATCTGGGAAATATACATAGTCTAAATCGTGAGTGGTGTTTAAATAGCTGAACTATCGCTAAAAAGTGATACCCTGATAAAGGTACCACCATACAAGAATAAACACAAGATTGCAAGCTCTTTATTTTTGACCATGGAAAATTTCTCAGTTATTAAACTATAGTACCTATGTTTGACCTCATCACGAAGAGCACACAGTGATTAAAAACTTTCAATCATAAACCGAAAATAATGAAAAACAATCAATTTTGTGTTGTAAACATTTGACAGACAATCATATAAGTATCATCCTACACCAGACTTGTCATAACAAAGAAAATGTTGGTTAAGGTTATTTGAGATTTCGTAGGCAAACACTCCAAGTATTCACATTAGAAATGCAGGTCGCAATTAAATATACATTCGTACATACGTGCTTATATTTTCGTCTTAAGAGAATATATATGCCTCGTGATTACTGTGATATGTACTACAATCGTGAGACGTACTTATGTTTTATAGGAAAATATTTTATAGAAGAATCATCTCACAAAGTTTCAAATGGTCTATGAAAATTCCATTTAGTCTTAATGTTTTTTTTTTAATTTAACTTTATATTTGTATATGTGTGCATTCATGATTTACCATCCTGAAGCTTTTTGCAATAATTAACTGACATGTATCTTGCAAACTGTCATTTTGACCCGATGTTTTGCCTACCCTTGTTGTTATTATGGCAGAGTTATAATTATTATAAATATACGTGATACAATTTAACTGAATTATTTAGTTTACAAAATGATAAGACTTAGAAATTAGAGTTGAAGTAAATTTATGATAGCAAATAGACAATTTATCTCCACGTCTTCCTCACAGTTAAATCCATTTAGATAAATGTTGTACCAAGAAAATAAATGATATAAATCACCCGTCATAAATCACGGAACGCAGACTAGGTCTTAGCTTTATGACCTAGAACGCGAAATATAACACTCTTTGTTAGGTACACAGAGTTCTAGGGAATCTAATCTAACACTAGATTTCCTAGTACATTTAGAAAGTTCCTAAACAATACGTGTAAAATGAGAGGGAGGGTCAAATTTGCTCCTGTATGAAATATGCCCTTGTCTGCGATTCTCCTAACATTTTCACGCATTAATATACGACATAACAGTGTGGAATCATGACTTACTTTGCGACAATCTCATTCAAGTTTTCGTGTTTTAATAGATTGTTATTTATATTGTATGTGTACTTCATCAAAGTTGCGTTTTATTGTAAATTTTATATTTGTTATAAATTCACAAGCACCTAATTATTTTCCTATCGTGCGAACGTACTCTATGACCAACAAATCAAACGATTTATTTTTAATGAAAACGCCTACTTATAATGTTATGATACATAAACTATCAACTAATTCTATTTAAACACTTCAACCTTATGCCTATACCGAATTTCAATTAATCCACATCTTAAATGTTCCATAGCTTACAGCCTACTATTATTATTGGTATCGAACACCTATTGCTGTCGAAACGCAACCGCAGAATCCAATCACGCATCAGCTACGAGAATTGGACCCTGAAAGAACAATTTGAAGTTTGCTAGCCCAACACAATAACGGTGAACGTATTAAACATTGAATTTATAGAGCACAGATAATGGGTAGGCGTACGTGAGTTATTGGTGGGCTAAGCATCAAGTGTCGGTTGCTTGAAGCCTGCCAATTGTTCGTACTTTGTAATGGGATGGACTGGCAACCGAAAGGGCGGTGGGCTAGAAACCTAGTAACACTGAACTATAGGTGGACAAACAAAACTTAAAAGCAATGTTACCCTTTGTTAATAGGTCGGATTAAAGACACTATTATATATATTTCTTACTTCCGTTTACAGAAAAGCTGATATTACATCTGGCTATATCCTGCTCGAGTCATAGATCAATTACAACTAAGGCGCTATTACTTACAATTGAATATATATTTAAGAAAATAAATACCGTTTAATTACTTCTTTACCACACATACATGATAACCTAGTTATTCTCTCACGTATCCTATATGCCTTCAATCTTAAAAATATGAACAGTTGCTATCTTAACCATCACATTATCCATGTAAGGTAATCTCCCAAAACAAATAGCACTTATCCGACTGGAACCTTTCACTCAATCGGATCCCATGAACTAACATGACAATGGCCACACGCATCAATGCAACAGATTGACGAAGATTAGAAAACAAACCTCGTTTCATACATGTCTGAACAGATTACCAGCCGAAATCTTTGGAGCGACTTAACTTTCACAAGGGATTGGGTTCCAATATGAAATATCATGGATTATTGTAACTATACCAGGTGAAATACATATATTGTAATGTCTAGAAAAATAGCTACTGCACGATGTGATAATATGAACGTATTAATCCTGTAACAACTTCCTAGTAATATTTGAAACTTTCTAAGCACATGGAAATAGTGAGTTATTTTAACCCGTATATCGACCGTCAAGCATGATTATCAAGAACGGGTATGTGAAAATTGTTTATATCCTTTGTTTTATTCGCTATAGGCTAGCTCTGGACCCGATCTAGACTTATAGGCACAGAAGTTGCATAGGCTGGGACAAGCTTACAAAAAAAATGTCTGTTTACGATACTTAGGAAAATTTATTTATTAAACTAATAATAATAATATCACGTACAAGTCTGTCTGAGTATAAAATTTTGTTTTAAGTTTACCATATACAATAATACTCCAATCTCTGAAATTCCAACGTACTTCTTCACGTCTAAAATCCTGAATGAATGGATGGACAATATTTAATAATAACGATTCACATTTACCTAATCTTAGTATTGCCAATAAAAGGTAGTTGAATGTTTAGCAAAAGAAACGTTAATAGCTAAATGTGGGAGACGAAACTCATTAATCAAGATCTACACTGACACACTAAATAGAGTTGGATCTTTCGCGAATATAACAATGGCGAATTAATGTTTAAAAGCGCTTTTGAGAAAGCCTTTTTATTAATATTGTGAGATATCTAAGACCATTCCCACGTGGTAATTAATTTTTGCTAAGAGTGGTTATTAATTTATGACAAGAGGACTTGAATTTAAATAACGTATGTTTTTGATATAACGATCCTGATAGAAGTACCTATGATCGCCGAGTGTGTACAAGGGGATGTATAAGTGTCATTAAAGCGAAAGTGTTTGTCAGGATCATTATAGACGGGGATCCGTTATCTCTGCATACCCCTCTACAGGAAAACGGACGTGACGTGTATGTATTTAACAATCCTGTTATGGCTACTAAGAAAACAAAACTAATTCTCTAAAGCATCGATAGCATAGGCATAAGCACTTTTACTATAAGAAGAAATGGAGGAAGAACTTTTCAATACGGTTACGATTATGAAGCTTAAGTTTTCTGTTTTTTGTATTTTAACACCAATTCTCATATGAAATTGGAAGATGAAAAGTGTGTCTTGAAATAACACGGAAACCCTTAACCTAGTAAAACAACCCAAGTCATTTCTTCTAAAGACATTGTTAGCAGCATCTCAAGCCGAGATAAAGAGCAAAACCGACAATGGCGCAATAAAGCGCATTCAATTCAATAACGACGATTCTATCGGAAAAATAAATAATAGCGCGAACAAAGCCGCGAAGAATAGCTACCGAGTATTCTGACCATTTCACAACGGCAAACAAACATTTAAAGTCATTGGTAATAACGTATTTCAATGGCAAAGGTTAACTGTAGTGATTACTAAGAGAAAAACATTTCATTTCTACTTGTACCTTACAGTGAGCATGTAAAAATTTTTAACAGAGACTTTTTTTTTTATTTTATATTATATACAGACGATATACATAATAGTTCGCAAAAAGACATTTTTATTAAAATAACTCGTGTTTTCGTGTGTTCGTCGTTCATTCGTGTTATACCTAATAACCATACATAATAACTCCTTGGTCACTTAAAATAAAATTAAACTTTTAAACTAGGAAAGGCGATAAGTGTTAAGTCAATATTTTTGGAATCTTTCGAATTTCAAAGAGTTTTTTCGCTTAATACTTGAACGTAGGAATTTGGTCCACATATCTTAATTTTCTATATAGCAGGTTCGATAGGAGCTAAATTCGAGAATGCAGTAGTAATCGATTATGGAGGGTTAAGCAGCAACGTGGCCCACCTTGTCCGTGACGAAAATAAGAACTTGCATTTTATCAAGAACAAGTTCTGGAGCCTTCAATTCTCGGAACTCGAACCTAAGATCGCCAGGATCGTGAGACAAATAAAAGTTCTTCTGTGTACCAAGCCAAGTAAGTAAATAAATTCATAGTACCTAACTAGAATAAAATATCTTGTCAGGTTAAGAGAAAAAAGGATATAGTCAAATTCAACCGTGAAAAATTAAGCCGTCATACAGTAATGTTAATAATTTGATAGTATATGTGTAGATTTAGAATTGTGTTAAGTATTTATGTATGTTCTTATATTATAAATGTATGATCGAATTAAAGACCCAATTTTAATATTATTTTACCATTGACAAACATCTTCGATGCAACGCTCTGAGGCTGTGATTTCTTTACTGACAAAATAGTCTTTAGTCGAGTTCTCGTTCAATTGCAGTTCAATCCAGATAGACAATAAACGCCAGTCGGTACATAAACAACATGAGTCACTAGTGAGACACCTCCTCCGAAAATGTCTCACAGGCATAATGGGTTCTCGTATGATGAATGCATTGTCATTCATAAGGGATCGTGACCTACTTGAGATGGATGGTGAGAAGAGGCTTCACACCTAGCCCTACATAAATACACGTCCACATCCTGTAATCCCTTTCGGGGTGGACAGAACCTCGGAGTCACGACAATACTCGTATTTCCTAGGTTACTTTTTAAGATGAATATTGGGGTCGTAATGCTATATGGAACAATGTTTGCACTTAGCCAGAATATCGACCAATTCCATTTACTCCTAGTCTCGTCGCCTCCTAAGATATACTGAGAAGAACAGCAGCTACTTAGTAGATTTTATACACCTAGGCTCGCTCAATCTATCTTTAGTATAATTATATCGATCTAGTTCATCATTATGATATTTGTTGGATAGTATTCTATACATACATACACGAATTATTAAGTTATGAGATACAGTATGAAATTTTCAATAATAACAATTTAATAAGAAATACTTTGAGCTTCGTTACTAGAATATAAAATGCAGTATTACTAGATATGATATAAATTCCTACTCATAACTTTTATTTTCACTTATCATTGAAAATTCTACATCTGGTATACATTTATTTACTAACAAAATCAACATAAAAACATCTATGCGTACAACTATAAACCACTGTGAACTAAAGAAGATGAATAACAATCAGGGACCGACGATATTGTTCACGGACTATCCTAACATCAATTTTGTATCGAGATAAAGGATAACATTAAATTGCTCGAAACTACAGCGTTCAGGTAGCGAGAGAATGGTCCTCTATAATCTGGCAGCGATTCAAAGGATATCGAGAGACTATCTTGCCTTCGTAACTTTGAAACATTGTAGTTTTATAGTTCATAACTCTTCGGGATTCATTGTTTTCTAGATAGGTGAGGGATAAAATTGTGGATGGAATATAGAAAGAATAAAAGGATATTGGATTTAACAGTAAGGGTGAAAATGAATTGACGTTTTAAAACACTTTATAAAAAGTGTCATAGGTTAATAACTTATGTTTTATTCCATGCATTATAAAGGTGCATAGT
This sequence comes from Leucoptera coffeella, assembly GCA_030578115.1. Lineage (NCBI taxonomy): Eukaryota > Metazoa > Arthropoda > Insecta > Lepidoptera > Lyonetiidae > Leucoptera > Leucoptera coffeella. The sequence goes on from JAMBLF010000786.1 coordinate 155,887, forward strand.
AGTTGTTCAAAACCTTATAATTCGATTATTATCTCTATATTATTGTAACCAATGTTGGTCGCTAAAGACCAAGCAGTTAAAACGACCTTAAAAAAATTATAAATAACAACGCAAAAAAATTTAACAGAAAAGGATCGAAATTTTCACTAAGGTGAAATCATGTCGTAAAGCATTCATAGAGTAATTAAAATACAGACCAATAATTCTCTAAACAATTAAGATTCACAACTAAGACAAGCAATCGATGAAGTTTTACTGCTTGTAATATCATACATCTTGGAGTATTGAAACTGCTGGTGTAAAGGGAAATTATTACCTGAAACAGGTTTAAAATTGAAATAACAATTATTGATAAGAGACAAGGACAAACTCGTAATAGGATACAACTACCAAAATAAAATCTGATAGGACTTTAATTTGTACTGTTGATAACAGAAAAGTCCTGGAAGTTTCTCAATTTTAAGGCAAACAACAATAACAAAAACATGTAACACATACATAAAATAATAAGGATATTCCTAAATAATGTCCTAAACAAACTATTTCATGTAACGCACTTGAAAGCCAACTCGTCATAACCACAGCATCACGGCTATGAATGAAACCAGACAGAACAAACAAAAAGACAAAAGTAACACTTGAGAGCCAAGATTCCGAACTATGAACACAAAAATTCAAAAAGGAATAAGCGAAGGAATATTATAGAGCCTTTAGAATTTAACGAAGGCTGTACAAAAAATAATGAGCACCCTTGTTTTTGACGGCGCGGCCCACTGATGTGGATTACAAAGGAACCGGTTCTAGTTTTGGTCTATTTGCTACAAAGGCAATTATACAAAGGAATATTTGGAATAAGGACTCTGAGATTTAGAACGGATGAAGGAACTGTTAAGAAACAATAATCTTACAAAAGTGAACCGATATTTACTAACTTATATATTGTGTAAGACACGTTGTACGATGAACCTCGTTTAGTTTTATGCATCCATAACCCTAATACCTAAAAGGGTTGCAAAGAAGAAGTTCTGAAACACCTTTTGATTGATCTTAGTCAATGGATGGATTCAATAAAATATCATATGTAATAATTATCGGTGATTTTTTCATTGCCATAAATACCTAAGAAAAACCATAATCCTTTTGATGGCTTTTATAAAATGCCGGGAAGAATGATGATTATATTCCACTCAAGTCTCATAAGAGCACAAGACTTATTTGTCGAACAGCTCGTTTTATGACAGAAACCCATGTAGATCGCAATCAAGTGTTATGTAAAGTGAATAATAGGAGGCAGCGAGTCAACAATCGCATCAATTTGTCAAAGTCCATCAAGATTGTAATCCCAGGTCACATTCACTTCCGACAAATTAATGGTACGACGATGACAATATTGCCTACTGAAGCTAGAAGAATATATTCGTTAGTCCTGCATAAGAAGGATTATATTGCTTGAATTAAGAGCATAAGATTAGATATTTTGTATTTTGACAACATTATTTAAGTAAATCTAGCGGACGGGATATTGTAACTAATAGCCTTTTATACAAGCCTATAATAACGTACTGATTTACTGGATATTGTGTATTATTTTAACATGACGAGTATTTTCTGTATTTTACTTAAGCACTAAAATTATTTACTTACGCAAAGATCTATAAACATTCAAAACTGACGTCTCATTGAAATTATCAGAACCTTGCAGACATACTTAATATCTCTTTGGTCACCGTGAACATAACCATACGAATTCTTAACCCATTGGCTATCATACCAAAATGAATAAAATACTACAGACTAGCACGACTTCTTCGTAACGTATATATTTGTAGAATGACACTAATAGAAAAATCCAAGTGACATGTTTAGTGTCACAAGTACCACTAGAAGTGATATATCAAAACAATATTGTTTGCTAACAGTGGAAGCGAGAAATCTACAGTGTTAGACGCGTAAACCCACATTCACTCTCGTTACGATCCTAGTCATAAATTCAAATCCAAACATTGGTTTGTAGACAAGCACAGAAGCAGGTAAGTCACAGCATTAATCAAAATGTAACAAGAAATTGCGTACTTTCAAAATCGCATTTAATCTGATGCAATGATACCGTTCAAGTGAGAAAGTTGTTATACTAGTACTTTTCACGGAGCAGAGTATTCAATATTTATTAAAGCACATGTAGCTTTGTTACGATTTCATTTAAGTATATACTGTCTATATATTATACTCAAATATAACTAACTACAATCTAAATTATAAATAGTTCATATATGTAATGCAGTTTTCCTTAGAACATGTAGTAATAACAAGTTTACCGATTCTATTGTCATTAAAAACATCTAAAAGTGAATAATTTACAGGAAGGATAAAAGGCAGAGTATTTTTATACAGAATCCATCTCTTCCAGTACTACATAATGGGTTATGTCCATTAAAAGGCAAAGTGTATTTGGTAGGGCGTACTTATTAAAACACATCAAACCGAGTCTTTACATTACTGTTTTTATGTTTACATCCACGTGTTTTACTGCATGGTGTTTCAACATAAATATAGTTGCATTATGGATTAAAAAACTTTATTACAATTATAAAACTATACCATAACGGTTAAGTCCATTATCTATAACTGCTTCTAACATGATAACCATTTTAGCACGCCTATCCTAGAAAGTAGCCTAGCAAATGTCGTAAAAATAATCAGTGAAAACACATAAAAAGTAGGCGAAGATAAAACTAAATCCACGTAATTACGAAAAAGGTGTTGTAAACAATGTAGGTGATAAAATGCGACCCAATTAACGACATTCTTTGTTATGATAGACGTGTACTTCCTTATCTGAGGAATGCGAGTAAAAACTCCTTGTTTAACTCTCGATGAAAATTTAGATAGTGAATGAGGCAAAGAAAATATGGAAGAAATGTTAATTGAAATTTTATAGGGGAACGAAGAACTAACACGACATTCTGAACAAATTCTTTTTCTGTTGGTTATTTAAGGAAATTCTTTTATTGTATTGTGATGACTGTTAAGTGCATTTTTAAAAGAGGAAATTCTTCTTGAAAATATTTAGAATTGTTAGGGATTAGTAGTGATAGAATTAATCATTTTATTTCCTTTTAACTACAGCTCTTAACCAGCAAACCTAATTTTACAATCAAAACAAGCGAAAGATTTCTAGTGAATCTATCAGTCCAGTATATAATTGCTAGTACATCGCAAAATAAGAACTAAAATCTCCTATGACGTAACCTTAAGAAGAGCCGATTACATTCCATTCAAATGCCAGATCGGGACATTGTACATCAGAATGTCAATTAAGCTAGGATCGTAAAAGCTTCAGAACTTCCTGACATAGACATACAGCTTACAGACGCAAGACAAATGACCTCTTTGAATTATAGTCGGATTCACACAAAAGCCTGGAAACCTATATTTCAATACTAGTATTGATAGAGTGATGGCACGCAATATTTACGAGTAATAATTCTGGTACAGAATTGGACTGATCCCGTGGTAGTTTGAGGCATATAAAGAATGTATTTAACTAGGAAGAATGTTAAAGAATACTGTTCTTCCCATGATGTCATAAGAGGCGACTAAGGGACTAGGAGTAAATGGTATATAGTCATTGTGTCGTATTCTGTCACTGATGTTTCAAATAACATTACAATCCTAAAATATACTATACTAGACAAGTGATCTAGTAAATATTATCATGCTTGAAGTTCTGTCCCCGAAAGGAATTAAAGGATGTGAATTTATATATTAATTCTGATAGCTTAAGGTAAAGTATCAAGTGAATTGGTTTGGCAAGCAAAACGGACATTTGAAAGGCTCTAGCTGTTACTAATATAATGTTTATTTACTACAATGAGTACAGAAGGGCATAAAATCTAAGCCCTTATTTAATAAGCTAAAAAAAACAAGTACTATCCGGCAACCGAACCACAGATCTCATTTTCATAGTAAAAGGTTTTTATCAACAAAAAAGTAGGTGCATTTACAAACAGACAGTTTGAATAAACATGACCTTAGAAAGAATTCTTTAATGTTAATATTTGAAGTTTTCACAAGTTTTATAGGAACAATATTTGAACATTGTGGTTTAATTCCCATTTCTCTGAGCTTATCAAAGTCGCGTAAAATTATCATAGATCTTGGTAATAATGAACTGAAGAACTTAAATACATATATATTAATATAATATTAAGTAACTTCAAATAGTAGTGCAGATAGCCCCCTTGTTGATTAAACGATGACCTGAAAAAGATCGCTAGTAGTGGATGACTGAGGGCCATGCAAGAACGAGTTTAGTGACGTACTCTTGGGGAGGCCTTCTTCCAGCAGTGGACTGATGTAGAATGATTGAACTTTAATCATAGAAAAGTAAGTAACAAATGTTTAGCCCTTATCGAGCAGAATGGTAGCTATTGGCTTCTCAAACTAGGAAGTCTTGTTTTGTATAAAGCGTGATCTATAAATTTTAATCAGTGAGTTTAACTTAAGAACCTGGGAATCAAAGATATTCAGGTAAAACAGTGTCCATTTCATAATTAAATGACAATAAAAGTCTACTGGTTTATTAGACAAGCGGAAACGATAAAAGTAAGGAAAGGCGATCATTACGACATCTGTGAGAAACGCAAGCAGATAAAATGTCGATTAACCTCGGAAATTGGGTGGCTTTTACAGAAATAGTCATCAAAGGAAAAGAAGATATAGTTCGCCAACTACCGTATTAGCTCCGAATTTAGTCACGTAAAGGTATTTTGTATGAGTATATTATTGAAAATTCACTTTTAATTTGTATGTTCAAATCATACTTACTTAGTTCTTAGTCTATCATTAGCATCCTATAGATTAAATAATAGATCTAGTAGGCTACTTCCTAGAGTAAATATGTCAACCATAAAACATCTACCACAACCATCGTAAATGGTATCATAAGTTAACAAATAGTTACAATTGCGAAATTTCGCCATAAACTATCGGCTTATTAACAACTGAACAGCATCACCTCTCCAAACTCCGTACATACTTGTACCTACATTACCTACATTTCACCAACCATCCAATAACAATATGCAATGTAAACACCGCATATCTGCACCATCAATCATTCGAACACTTTCCCGTATCGAAGATGCTTACTCGGAAATAACGAAGCTCCGATAACTAATGATGCGGCTTTAATTGTCTACACGTTTCCGATAATTGATTATGCAAATATGACTTAACCACCTTAACCCATAGCGTAACAGGTTATTCGGTTTTGGATCTCATTACATACGATTCACGCCTCTATTTTACTAACGAGATAGCAGAGTTTACCACAATTCCGACAAATCTCTCTTGCTTCTTTCACATCTATTACCCTTCTCCTACAAGCTCTTCTTCTTCAAAACAGCTTCTTGGATCTCATTACACTTCAAATACACTTAAATAAAATTTATGTTTTTGTACTTAAATTGAGTAGGAGACAAATTTTACATGATGAAAACTGAATTAGATGCAAAATTGAGTCGTGCTTATCACTAATTACACATATTATCGAAGGTGGTGCGTGATAGTTACTCTAGTACGTTAAATGCTAACGAAATTGTAATATTTAAATAACGAAAGATATTAAATAGATATTATTCGAATGAATGATTTTATTTCGTATAAAATAGGTGTTGATTTGATAATGTTATTTCAAATCGCGTTCAAGAAGCAAAATGATATGAGTAAAGTCGTCTAACTAAGTAGTAAAAATATAGCAGAATAAACATACTAACTCAAGAACTATTAGAAATGGATGATTGCGAAGTTTCTTACTCACAAAATGTGCAATATACTCTTGTTCACATTTACTCAAATAAGTATCACTTCAGTGACGTAAATACTTGGGTTATTTACTTATTCAATTGAGTAATGTTATTCAATATTTTGCCAAGAGTAGTTTGAAGTGACACTTGAACCTCAAAACTGATTGACTGGCAAATATCAGATTAGAGAACCGCATATTTACTGTCAATTAACTTACAAAAGATTTGCTTCGGTAAAAAATAGTTACGCACAATGGAAAAAAAATATAAGAAATAAACATGCATATGATTTAGCTTATTTAAAAATATCTTATCGTAATCTCATAGCATTCATTATTCATTTATAGATAAATATGAGACTATTTTCGGAGTTTTTATGTTATTTTGCTGACTAAGGCATAATGTGATCCCTCTTAATGTATTAATACTCATTATTCATCACTTATGCGACAGTGCAGTAATTTCACCAACCGAACTAACCCAAGTCTTATTATATACATTTAAGATTTTAACACTTTCAGGGTGGATAGATGGAGAGACGATAATATCTCCTAGAGCTTTCAGCATGACTATTGGTGCTGTGATCTCATAAGGAACATTGATAATAGATTGCTAGCGCATCGCCGCCGAAAAGATTTCATTTACCCTAGTCCCTTAGCCATCTTCTACGACAAGCTAGGCAGAACGGCAGCTAGTTAGCATTACTTTTACGTCCCAGCTAACATGGGACTATATTACAATGGACACAATACATAAATATATAATATTACGCAACAGATCTCTTATTCAGTATGTAACTACGCAAATACTCGCTGCCTAATTGATATTGGAAGGCGGGTAACTAATTGGACATAGTGGCTGTCGAGTACTGTAACCTTTGAACTGTAATGTACAGGAATCGATTTTCTCTCCAGCCATTTACTAATTCTAGTTACCGAGAACATGTCCCAAGTCGAAAGGTGGGAGCCTAAAGTACGTACGGGTACGAATTGAGTTTGGGACTTGAGTAAGAACTAACTAGCTGCCATTCGTTACAAAATGTTGTAAAACCGACTATGGGATATAAAGGCAGTTTTATAGTTGGTATGTGCAATGAGTTTGAACTTAATTACTATATAAACAAAGAAATACCATAAATGTCCGAGGTTTAACTAACTTCAAAGTTCTGCCTACTCTTTCAGGGATTACAGACTTGAAACAACATATAACCCGTGAAATGTAATATTAATGAGTTAAAATTGTAATGTGAAGAACAGAATAGCATGTATGACAAGTTTAATGGGAGTGAGTAAATCTAGAGACATTTGTTATGTTCGTTCTAGGTGGCTATCGATAGTGTCTGCCTATCCCGTTGGGAACGTAGATATATTTATTTGTGTAACATCGTTATAAACAAACAACACAATTATTATAAAGCGCTATTGTTAGGTTAATGTTAAAACAAAGACTCAAAGAAAAGTCAAAACCGACAAAACTTTTATATAAGGCTTCATCAAAGAACTAACAGGAAGGAGGGTCCCGTACAAAACTTAAGGCAACAACCTGCCCTGTTTTAATATGACAGTTATGAATGACACACTTATGACGTCATGATAAGGGGAGTTGATCCTGTTTGGAACCGGAATTATGTTTCTGACATGCAACGTTAATGACAACATCATCTAAGTATAAGAATGTTGAGTAGGTACTGATCTATTTAGCCAGCGGACATCGTAAGTAGCTAATTAATGATATGGGGGAGAATATGGATATTGTAACAATGGGCTAGAAATCATTCCAAAATCTTTTAGTGTATCCCACATGCAAATAACCAAAATTACGAAAACGTACAACTTTTGTATGTACAACAATAATACATAATTTGAGTTATTGTGCATAACAATTACTTTTTTATTTTCATACATACCTACATATATTTTTGACAGAACCCCGGAGATTTATCCTAGGTCATTAATATTGAGGTTGTTATTCAAAAGCTATAACTATCACTGATAATTTCATAACTCTAAATTCAGAGGACGAAAATTGATTTAAATATCTTAATAAAGCTAACAAACCACATCGAAACAAAACAATAAAGTTCAGAACATGGCATCCGAATTCGCCAAACTATGACTTGCACAACAAGCACTAGATAACATCGCAGTCTGTGTTAGGTATCGTATCCATGGTAACCAGACGAAAATAAAAAACAACTGTTTATCACGGAACACGAATTAAACTACGCGTGAAGCTAAAGTTACATTTGTTACATTTAGACAACGATTACAGTTTAAGCACTAATGTTTTCTATCAAAATACCAAATTCGGTTTTAATGGTCCTCGATCCATCAATCTCCATTTGCGAGAGATATCTGGCAATCCATCTCAGGATTTAACTGTAACATGAGTACTCACAGATTCGCAAATGATCTAGTACTTTCACTGAAGGCATGTGAGAGATCTAGATGGGTAATGCGTTTATAGGTATTTAGTGATGTTAATATTTTTTCATAGCTTCTATTTTATTTTAGATTCGTTGGTAGTTTGCAGTTTTTGAATAAATTGCTTTTTGTGATAACAATAGCAAAATCTGTGAGTGTATGAGTTGTTTAAAATAATACAAAACGAATATAAACACCATTGTGGTATTTAGAACTTTTAACTAAAATAACATATAAAGATTTAGACTGCGGGGAACATATTATATGTGGTATATATCAAATTGGAGACATTGTGAAGTGAAGAACATGTATGAGAAAGTTAATGGGTGTGAATGAAGCAAGAGAGATTTCTCAAGATCGTTCCAGTAGGCAATGTATAGTCTCTGCCTACCCCATAGGGACGTAGAGGCGTGAATATATGAGTGTATGTAACTAAAAGGTGATGTGCATATATGAATGTATAAGTTAGGCCATACATATAAACACTAATCAAACATGTCACAACATGCCACTGCAATTCAGGTCTTTAAATAAAGAACTTAATCATAAATCACTGATAAACATTAATAACGACTTTTAAAGAACCAGGTCACGTGGAAAAGTCATCAATCTCTTTAATAAACTATTCAGTCATTTTGTTAGCTATCCGTTAACATTAACTTCGATGGTCAGCTGTTCAGATGGTTATCTCCTATAAGTATGGATACTGTGCTTATCGTATTTGTTATTGTAATGTTATGTTGATTGAGGTACGAACAATAGTTAGTGTAAGAGAAACAAACAAATATTTTAGACACTGTAAGTAAAGTAAGATTCTGCAAGATGATCTCTCTTTTCTAAAAGTTATGAAATCGCTAAACATTAAAATTTACACTAAAGGTACCTTAATGAAATCGGATAATGTAACAAAATACATAGTAATATAATAATGTGAGTCCAAAGTTTTAAATTGTTGCTTGATACGAGTAAAACATGAAAACATACAGAAAATAAACAAAAATTAATATAATTATAGTTTCAAGAGATTCGCTATTTATACTCATAATTAATAACTAACGGGACTTATCGCGTATGTTTTTATATAATAAGTTTATTAGTTAATAAAGGTAACTTCATTATATAAAAACATACGCGAAAAGTCCCGTTAGTTATTAATCATGATAAATTAAGATCTTCTCAATCGTTACGCTCTTATCAGAGCGGTCGTGGTCTTCATGACGTGGCATCTTGAGCAGCCGAAATGGTTCGCCGCACAACCTCCCGCCACCTCTGCCTGTTGGCCGTCATGCAGTTGCATTCGTGTACCGGGGCACAAACGGCAGCCTTGATCTGGTCTGTCCACCGCATCGACGACCTACCACGAGGTCTTGTTCCCTCCACCTTTCCTTGCACAACGAGGCGTTCAATGGAGCAATTCCCGCGTCGACTGATGTGGCCAAAGAAGCTTAAAATGCGCCCACGGACCAATGCAGATAAACGCTGCTGGATGCCTAGCTCTTCAAGGATTGAAGCGTTAGTGCGGAATTCAGTCCATGACACTCCGAGCATTCTCCTCCAGCACCACATCTCAAATTAAGATAGCCTTAACCATTTCTAAGCAAACATTTTTAATAAATTTTCCTTCTTACATCGGTAACAGGATGTAAAAGTTAATCATCTAACTACAATTGCAAATTGCGAAATCCACTCATCATCGCGAAGTAAATGTATCTTCAAATCATATTTCATTCTATATTACAATCCATCCACGACTTGGTATTTTCGTAAACGTAAATAAGTTTCTAATAATCAGTAATGTTGACATTAAGACTAATACAATTTCACTTTCAATTCGAATAACAGCCTTAAATGGTTAAAAAGTGAATTTAATAGCCGACTATTATCATAAGCATTGTAATTTGGGCGCCGTAACCATGGTTAATGATTCACAGATACAACCATGATAGGCTATCATTTGGGAGAATGTTTGTTGAAGTTAATGACTCAATTCGACTCAACATGCAATCAAAGTTTCAGTTAGGGAATCAAACAAACTTTGTATGCATTACGAAAAATAAGTTACAATTTTTTTTACATTGTATTGTTTGAGTTTGTTTTGTTTTGATTGTAGTTTATACTGTTTTGAATGTATTTTTTTATTAAAGGATAGTTCATAATTACATACATTTTTATCTTTGATCATAATTATTGTCATTGGAAATAGAACGCACTGTTCACTGGATATTAGACACAATTATATGAAATACTTCATCGCCGCCGTGTAGACTTCTAGCCTATAGGTTTGCACACGATTTTATTTCCGTCGCCAAAAGTAATTTAGTTAGTTATTTATGTAACTGCGGCAATGCTCAGCTAGGATTACCATATAGGCAAAAAAACGTGATATTTATTTACGTACACCGGAATTAATCTTAAAACAAAAGCACAAAGCAAGCGAAAGTAAACAGTCCAGCAATAAAACGTGAACAATTAAGATGTTGCAGACACTTACATAACATTTCACTCATTGTGCACCGATAGAGGTCGACACGGTTCATAGAGTCTTTTATTCGTCTGTACGTGCGAGAGTGCTTTATAAAGACATTGTGTCTATGGCTATCTGAAGGATGCACGAGTAAGGCTCTATTACGTTACGAGACACAATGAAAACTGTTATGGAGTGAAAATACGATTTGGGAGTGTGACATCATGTATACGTAACATAATAAATGTCTCGTACTAGTCTGAGAGAAAGAGAAAAGAATGCTAACTAGCTGTCGTTCTTCCCGGCAAGTCGTAAGAGAAAACTAGGAATGAATGGAATATATCGGGCAATGGGCTAGCAAACTGTCATCAATGTTCGATTATGACATCGCAACCCCAATATTCATGCTAAAAAGTGACCTATGAGACATAACTACGAGATTCTATGTATTGATTGTCATGTCAATTATCGTTCTTGTATACTAATTGATTTCCTTAAACATAATAAACCTACTCGTTTTAAGAAATCCATTATAACATCCCTTCTAACTTGGAAAAGTAAAGAGATGAAAGTTGTAGACGTGAGGGAAATGTCATTTTATAATTTAATTACTTAATAGACTGAATTATGTCACTCGAATCGTGAAGCTTTGTTATGCATTTGTTTTACCTAAGAGTTTTAATTACTGAACAAGAAATGGAGGCTTAGAACAATTATAATTTTAACGTTGCATAAGTTTAACATGATTATAAAGACTAAAAATAAACTTTATGAGCTCATAAATGTTTATTATTTAATTCTAAGACGATTAAACCAAGTCAACATCAATACACAATTCGAATTAACAAATCCATTTATCTAACTATACGACGTTTACATTACCATACATTGAAAATAGTCTGTAGAATTTTACATAAACGAAACACAATTTATGCAACATTTCATAAAGAGTTCTCCATTTTCGGAGCCAACAAATCTTATCATAAATTAATGCTTTTGTAAACCCTCATAATACTATTCAATAAGTACGTGATTCTCTTTTATCTACGTTTACATAAGACTTCCGTGACAATATCACGTCGAAATGAAATTAATGATGGTTGTAATGCTTAAGAATGATTTACGATTTACCCTACTTTTCCGTTTCATTGATAAACCACCTACATTCGTCTTAATAGGCTTAGACCTTTGCCTAAATGAATTAAAACTACATTTAAGATTGCATTGCATAAGCTGCTCACGATTTGTTTGTATGCATTCTAATTAAATGAATCTTTATAGCGGCTGTATAGAGTTAAGCCTCATTTTGAATGAATATTAATAGTTTAAATACGACCTGGAAGTTTAGGTATAGGATTTGTTTTTTATAACAGATAATTGACCTTGCGTGATTGTGCATAATCGTTTAGGTACTAGTTGGATTAAGCTTAAGTATTTAATAAATATTAACATTAATCTTGTGACACATCATAGAGAAACAATATATGAATAAAATTTTATGAAAAAAGTGAGATGCAAAAAAACGTGGACTATCTCAATAATGAAATGATGATCTCTGCCTTCCCCTCTGAAGGGAGACGGGCGTATTGTGTAATATATATGTATCTTAATTTAATTAATATTTTAGACTCCTATGATAAAGAATGGAACCAAATATAAATTACTAAGATGGACACGTATAATGAAACCAAACAAATCTTCTTTGTGAAAAGTCTAGTTTCATAATCACCTCTTAACATAAAGAATAAATAAAGCAGCTGGTTACGTGCCATAGAAATCCCAGACCACCATGTGACCAGGAACAAGTGTTTCTTAATAAGCGTAAGACTAATAGGCGTATATCCTTTGTTTTACAACTTTGAAAATAGCTTTCTATGGTTTACTACGGTTTGAAGTATGGTACCCAAAGAAAGTATTTTACCAAACTGCTGACATATTATTCCGTACCACTTTGGCTTAGAAACTTACATACATTCACGTTACACATCTTTATAGAGATAAACAAAAGATCATTCTCGTTCTTAAATATTTTCTGAGGTGAACAGAACCTCGGAGATATGACTAATTGACTCTTTCAGTGTTTTTTAGCGAAACTATCAGGGTCATATTAGAGATAGGTTGCTAGCCCATTCCTTAATAGATTTAATTGACCTCTAGTCCCTAAGTCACCTTCTACAACGTGCTAGGATGAATGACAGATAATTACCATTATTTTTACGTCCCAGCTAGCACGGGTTAGTCAGTTTTGAAACTCAAACATCCGTCTGAGAAAATAACGTTACATAAATATGTGACATCGGTTCTAGGAATTACAACAGCCACTCAGTTAGTAAATACTTAGGTATGCTAAAATACCTAAGCTAAGTAAGTTTGCTAAAGACAGTACGAGTAATAGAGGTTTTAATTTACTTGAAACTATTGTATTTATTCAATTTTGATAAGATGATATATTAATACATATATAATTTTATGGTATTTGTTCTTATTACAGCTACTCAATTGGTTTTAAATTAAGTACCTTAGGAGAAGTATAGTTAACCAACAGTCGTTGTTTTTAATGTAATAAAATATTGGCAAGGTTTAAAACCATCAATAATTGGATGATTTTCAATGACTTTACGGACAAATTATAATGATAACACGAAATTATATTTTGCCACTACAATATAGCATCCTCACTAAACAATTTTACATAATGGCGAAAAAATACATATTTCTCAAACCTGTAAGTTACATACATGTTTAAAAACCAAATATAGACAATTCCAAGTCCCGTTTATGTTAAACAGATTAGTTTAACATAACTAAATAGTTGTCCACCTGGACACACTAGATGGCAGTGTCAAGTAACCAAGGGCTTTGACACCATAATTCTCGAAATACCTATCTCAGTTTGCGTGACGATTCGCAACCGGCAACCGTAGAAGCGTGTTTAGCATACAAATTGTGAATTACGTTGACTTGAGAGAATTTTGGACATTGTCCTTGGAGTCTTGCCCAAGAATATTTGAATATAACTTATTTACGTAACTAATGGTTGGTTTATGTACAAACACTACGAACATTAGGAACCTTTAAAGTAGCTTTAAACTTAGCAATTAAGTCAGTAATTTACACCGACTGTAAACTTAGGTTACGTTAAGGACGTAGAGGCGTGAATATATGTATGTAAATTGCATCAAACATTCCGCGTCAATCGTAATTGATTTAATTATAATACATGGATCCGATAAGGAATTGTATAAATGTATGCACATACCATAGATTCAGTGTACTATTTGTGTAATACATACATATCTACCTATTTTCCTAGAGAAGGGTAGGCAAAGATCACGGTTGTCCATTTGTCTAGATCCCGATAAAGAACTATCGCATCATTGACGTTTTATATACCTCCTCATACACACATGTTATACAATTATATCTAAATCCCAGTAGAATCGTGTCAAAATTTGCAAAGAATAATTCCGTGACATAGGTAGTAAAATTTGACGACCTCCGTGGCGCGATCGGTTAGACACCTGAACGCGAATCGTGAGGTCCCGGGTTTAATTCCCGGTGGAGGCAGAGTTAAGAATTACGCTTTTCTACTGCTTTCCCGTCTGGTCGTTTATTATATATGCTAAAATATACGTTGACTAGTATCCTTAACATAAGTCTTAAATGTAATTACCAAGGGGCTAGTTCAATTGGTGTAATAATGTCCAAATATTATTATTATTATTAAAATTGTTTTTGTGTTATGGGTGGTAGTTACGTAGTACGATGTATATAGTATGGAATTATTTAAAAATCCGACTACCAAACGACACTTAAATTCGATGTAGCAATACCTACACCCACTATACGTAAGCCCTATTTCAAATTTACATGAAAACAAAATAAAAATAAATCAACTTTCACGACATCCACTAAAATCATTAATTTACAAGTACTTGATACTGTATATCGTGACTTAAAGTAATTTCACGAAGTATTCCTTTAGGGATTAAAGCACATTCAAAGGCATAGGGAGGAGGGTAACTGTTGTAATGCGCCTAATCAATATACTCGTATATGTCCCCATAAAATAACAAAAACCGTAAATTTCCTAGGAAATTTATAAACTTTCGAAGGTTTCTAAATGAAGGATAAATTTTACTATTCACGCCCATATTTTCGTCAATTTATCAATTTGCGAAGCTCGTAGTAGAGATCCCGCCACATACGGTGGCAGTAGCCAAACTTGGAACTAAATTTGACGTTACCGCCATTGCGTGTTATTTTGTATGAAAGGTAAATTTAGTATTACCAGCGTTGTGTTTTTTGCCCACTCTTTGTAATTTTTATGTTTGTTAAGGGTGATTATAATAAATTGATTTCCGGAGTTTCTTGTTAGTTCTTCTCCAAGCTAGGGTCTCCGCTGATCTAACCTCGGTAAAAAATATGTAAAGACAATGCTCAGTGCCATGTTTGAAATAATACTTTTAAGAGATTCGCGATTTATACTCATGATATAAGATATAAGGGTGTGTATAAGATTGATTGCAGCTGTGGGAAATCCTACGTCGAACACACTAAACGGTCTATTGCGGACAGAGTGAAGGAACACATAATATATGTAATTTATAATAAGAAGGATAAGTCCCGTTAATTATTAATCATGTTTGAAATAGTTTAATAAACATATTTTGACTTTGATATATTAATTTGTTTTATTTGAGTTTATAGCTCTGCAACCAAAGACCGTTACAAATGAAACCTATAATGTATCGAGCCGTATGGCACAGTGAGTGCTAGTTTTGGCGTGTTTACTGGTAACACTGAATTACGCGACTGTGGCGACGCCTCCAACTGCCACCTTATGTGGCGGGATCTCTAAACTCTTTTTCAATATGGCGTCTATTCGATTGCCATATGTCACAGAGTATTCTTTGCTTATACCGATGAAAACTTCTGTTAACTGTTCGTAACTGAAAAAATCTTAGCACTATACTAACCAACAAGAGGAAACTCTTGCCAAACTGTTTATATTGAACACAATCCCAAGTTATGAGTATGAATCAAGCAGCGAGAATGGACGCTAAACTGACATCAGTGACTCATTGAGACTGACCACAAACTACTTAGTTGCGAACAGGGTTGGCAAAATGGTGGCAAACTCTACATTTAGCTGCACAATAGAGAAGGCAAATGTATTCACAACAATCCTTTCTGGGTGGTCAGGAGTTTAATGTCCACCATGAACTAAGTTTAGTGTTGGTCTTTGATCCACTTTTTACCTGATAATCAATATCCAACTTGACATGTCGCTGCTTTAAAACTAAACTGAAGAAACTCGAAAAACATTTTATCTCAAAAATATTAAAAAATAAGTACATAAAACATATTAAGTTAATAAAAAGATAAAAAATGTATTTATATTTATTCATTTTTTTAAATTATATGCAATTTAATGTTAAAAATATATCAACTATATTATAAAACAACGTTTTTTGCAAAATAGTGTTTTTTGAGTTTCTTCAGTTTAGTTTTAAAGCAGCGATGTGGTAAACCATGTCGCCATATACAGATTCTGACTGTTTATTGCTTAATTCTAGAAATAAGCAAGTAAAAGAATAATATTATCGATACATGTCTTCTGTCTTATAGTAATATCACGCCTCAGTTTTTTAGACATATGATATTTAGTTATTAACGATAAAAAGACGCACAAAAAGCTGTTTATTTGGTTATTTCTACTCCAACGACGTAAAAGAGTAGGTATGAGCTCAGTGAAGTAAATTTCGTATTTTATTAAAAAAAAATACATAGCTATTAAAACAGAGACCTCCTAATGTATGCATCCTAATGTATGTATGTACACTATTTTAGCGTTAGGATTAGTAAAGTATTGGCAACCCTACTTATAACGAAGATAGATTTCATAACAAGTAAATTTATAACAGGCCGCATTGGTTAAGTTGAAACATAAACCGATCATGTCTGTTTATAAACAGCTCTTGATTGGTACTGGAACATTGAAGGTAAAGCTAAATATGCTTTCTAAGATGATTGAAACACTTAATTAGACGTCTGTATCCATAAGCCTTCTATTTAGTATTAGATCCTTTGTATTTAGTAGGATTAAAGAAAGGATTACGAATATTTATACGTTTTTGGTTTGTATGTTTGTAAATATTTTGAAAGTCCCTAATTTATTTACCACATTTAAAGTAACTATACTAACTACCCACCCAGTACAATAATATTTAAGTTTGATATTTTTTAAGTGATTATGGGTCAATTCTAACTATACTGTAGTAATATGACATATTAAATCGCAAGCTGAGCAGATAGACAGCTAGCACATGTAATAAAAGTCCCAAACAGCAATACCCAATACGACATATGAGAGTTAGATAGACGCCATATTGTTAGTACATATAACCGCCGAGTGTATATGAGGAGACGTTCAACTCAAGCGATAGTGGTTTGTCAGGATCGGGACCGATGGGGATCCGTGATCTTTGCCTACGACTTCATATGGAATCAGGCGTTTGTACGTAGGTATGTATGTATAAACACCGCATGGTCATATAAATATACATTTCAATCTCACGCTACTGACCACGTATGACCGAGAGTCTCGTATAAAGTTACACACATTCACACAAATTGTTCACCAACAATACGATTGTCTGACAGACCTCACAATGCCCTAACCAAGTTAACCTGACCCCTGGCCTCGATACGAGAAGTACTACAAACAGGTGTCAAGTTAGACGGGCAGCACAAAAGATTTAGGTAGACACTAGACACCTTTGACACGGTGAAGAATAATGGAAAGATGATATTTGTTCAATTGTTTCTAAAGTGCGGCCAGCGGATCTGTGCTAGTTGTCAGTGTAGTGGATAGTTCTAGAACGTATTGGGAAATTGAACGAGAAATCGAGTGATGTTCTGGTACTTGAATATAAAGTGAACAACTGCCTTTCGTCTTAAATAAGAGAAACTATGTGATACAAGTAGATACATTGGCAACATTGAGTCATGAGGACTTCTAGAAATATCTTGTCTGAAGGAAACTTTTTGTACAAGTGACTGTATGGTTTAATTTTATTAAGATCAGTCCAAATTTCAAGCATTCAGATTTAAGATGAAATGAATGCGTATCTATTTTCGTATATCATATAACATAAAGGAGTGATGTAGCTACATATTTTAAACAGCAGAAACAGCAAATTTAAATCTTTAGCTATAACACGCCAAATAATTCAGCACCAAATTATTGAATACACATGCTAAGAATAACAAACAGCAAGAGTAACTGAACATTGCCGCACAACACATACATAGTGCATGAATCGATTGAATTAGACCATAAAAGCAACCGTTTATACACATGCGATTGCATCTGTAACAATCGTGTAACAGTGCATAATGCTAACAATAAGACTGCACATAACACGGTTAACTAGGTCGAAAATGGAAGTACCTGGACTGAATATGGTCTCACTATTACATTATACACACCTTAAGTACTGACTATCTGGTCAACACGTTGGTTCGAGGTGGCCATTAAATTACCTTCGCAATTGCAGAGATCGACACCTGAACCTCTGACTACCCCGCAAGGGTTAATGGTTGTATTTTGTCTATTTTGTCTTTATTACATTAATATATAAACATTCACGTCCCATAATTACTTTCGGAATGGACAGAACTAGGGGTGGAGACACGATATAATCTCTAGGCCAATTTTTAGCATAAAATTCATTAGATAGGGTTACGATTTTATATGGAACATTGGTTAGAGGCTGCTAGCCCATCGTCCTATGGATTCCATCCATTTACCCATAGTCGCCTCTTACGACATGCCGGGAGAACGGCGGCTAGTTAGTAGCACCAAATGAATCATATATATACCTATAACCTAAAGAGAGGCAGCGAAACCGAACCCCCATTTCTCGCGATCTAGCAAAACAGTTGCGCTTCATTAAAATCCATACACTTCCATCCACACGCGAAATTATTCAATTAACTATTGTTTTCTATTAAGATACACAAAGTCAAAGAAAAAAGTAACTCTCACGTCTACTATTCACAAATTCAAATCCCAGCAGATTTTATTTTATAATTATCAGTTTATTTTCAACTTTATTTATCTAGATATTATTTTGTTATTTATTACCTCATGTAAATATTATTTAAATAAATATTCAATGTCGAGAAGAAAGAAATTCAATGCTTTGACACTTTTCACTCCGTTAAATTGAATAAGCGGACATAGGATGGTTCGGTTAAATTATCTAATATATGAGTAATCCCAGCTCATATTAAAACAGTAACATATCTAACAATACCATAGCCCATACTTCACACTTCCTGCAACAACTTAAGAGGTATCATTAACAGGTGTTTAGTGTCAAATATATTGACATTTAGAAAACGGGAAGTGGGCAGTTCAGCGCCAGTAATACTCCTAACAGAAACACGAGTAATTACCCATTACGAGTAATATTACAATTACTGTCAAATTTGACAAGGGGCGGGGCGAACCGCGCATTCAAAACAGGTAGGTTGAAATAAGTGATGATAGTTGTTTTATAATAGGCATACGTTATGTTTCATGCTTCTTAAAAGTTTCAATTTAAAAGTTTTAATTAACTATAAAAAAACATTCTGTTTATTATATAAGGGAATGAAATAATTAATTAACTCATTTGTTATTCTTAGTCAGATAGACGCTATATTGAAAAAGGGCGACGATAGGAGTACCTAGGTAACCGCCGAGTGTGTATGAGAAGATGTATGAGTGTCAATGAAGCGAAAATGGTCTGTCAGGATCGGGACGAATGGGGTTCCATGATCTCGGCCTACTCCTCTACAAGGAATCAGGCGTGTATGCATGTTTTTTTCTTGAAATGATATTGGCTTATGTAAGTCGATAATTTACTCTTTCTATCTTATATAAAGTATCGCAAGAGGCAACTAAGAGATATTGGGATGAGTTCTTATTGAAATTCTGGCGATCCATTTAATCATCTGTTTGACCTCAATTTATATAATCAAATACACTTTATACAATAGGCTTTAATGACCCTGTTAAGTCTTATAACCCTGTTATGTCTTTAAAAAAATATGTATGTAGCGTATGTAGTTAAGGAACTATAGGAAATTTACTTAATAAAGACCAATTAGAAGGCGATGCAACATTCTACAACAAACAACGACGCATTAGAATATCGAATGAACATCGACGGGAGAACCTTTTCATTCGATTCAAACATCGATGCTAACTGTGTACTTATTCAAACACTGTAATAGTTTTAACTCAACCTACAAACCCGACAATCACAATTACCGTAAGAATCGGAAAGCGCTTTGAATATCAATCAAAGGCATGTGATTCAACAGAATCGAATCGAAATCGAATAACTCGATTCTCACGAGACTTGTCGATAATTAAAAGCTCTGTGATTACACTCGATTCTACGTTATATCGGATTAAAACTGTATTTTTGTTAGAAAAACTCGGAAGCAAATTGTATGGTGGGAGTTAGTGGAGTAGTGACGTAAATTGTAACGGATCAAGTTCATTCCCGTAATTCAGTGGTAAACGGAAATACATACATATATAAATATATATATAATCCTTATAATATAAGCGAATAAGAACCCTGTCACGTATGAATAAGATACTGATTATGGGGTAACCTTATCTAATAACGACTCCACAGGGTTGCTGCTTCTTAACAGAATCTAAAAATATATTAATAGCAACGAAAATTAAATATAAAAAAGTGACCTAGAAGATATGTATATCTCCGAGATTCTGTCCACTCCGAAAGGGATTGTAGTGTGAATGTATGTATGTCTGAAAATATACGATTCTTTAATTTAGTATTGAAATTCAATGACGGAAGCGAAGGATAGTTAGTCTTATTAAATACGTCATAAAATGACGCAAGCGATATAAAACTTAATAATATATTTTAAACAAATTTTACCTCTTGGTCGTTAATATGGCAAAAACTAACCAAAAACTATTTGAGGCAGGATACGACTTATATAAAAACAAAAAAGAGTTCAAGGTCTAAAGGAGTACTAAAAAAGAATACTAGTTCTAAAATCAGTATTCATTACAACTGGTCTTGAAATGAATGCTCAAGTTAATTAAGCAATTAACTTGTTTGCTCTGGGAAATGAATAGGTATGAAATAGTAATTAAGGTACCTAGGTTTAATGTAATAATAATAAATATTTACGTTCTATGTAAATTAATAATAATAAATTAGATATTTTATGTGTGTATGGATGTCAATGAAACGAAAGTGGTTTGTCAGGATACGTGATCACTGCCTACTCCTCTGAAGGGAAACTGGCGTGATGTATATCTATGTACATGTTTTAGGGAAATACTTGTTGAAATAAGAGGTAAATGCCCAATAATAGGCATGCATATAAAGGTATTTATATCTTAGTAACGTGATAGTGGTATAGACTGTATCTGCCTACCCCACGGAACGGAAATTAATCTGTCTCAAATATTTTTATTTAATTGTACTAAACGACTTCAATATTAAATAAATACTACACTTCCATTAGCTAAATAATAATTATTGTTTGCTAAGTGACTATTACGTGATATAATTAACTATTGTTTTAATTTACATTCAATTGTTACACCTTAAACGCATTATCATTAAACGATTACATTATAAGCTTTTAACATTGTCATTATTTTATCATCCTTCATTTAAAAAATACGTATATATCTTGTTTAAGAAATTCATATATTTTAATTAATTTCTTATTACGGGAAATCCTCTCTACGACTATTAAATACAACCTAACCACTTGTAATTAAAAACAATTCATTCAACGTACATACACATCACGCCCGTTTTCCTGTAGAGGGGTAAGCAAAAAACAAAATACATTTTAATACTAATCACAGTTATTATTACGCCTAAAACAAAAGATTGACAATAGGAACTACAAAACAACTGAAATTCCCAAGCCGTTTGTCACTTGTTATTCAAGTAACAAAAGTAGATTAACTAAAACCTCTCATTACCTGACTTGTACAGCCGAACACAAAAGTGTAAGCACTCATTAGTATGACCTGGAATTCTTAGCGGCATCATTAAAGACCCTTAATTAGTCTTAAGGTCATAAATGTACTGTTGGAAAAACTCTTAATACTCGCTTTGTAAACTGAATTCACAGGGATAGCGGTTTTGGTGGTATATAGCTTTAATTGTATTGAAATTTTGACATACATGCATTTATAAAGGAATATTCAAACATGTCAGATGGTATGGCATGTGAAGAATGAAATAATAATTAGGACATTATTGCACCAATTGAACTAGTCCCTTGGGTAAGTTCATTTAAGACTTGTGTTAAGGGTACTCGTCAACGTATATTTAACAAATATGTACATATTATATATAGATAAATACATATATAATCAACAACCAAACTGGAGACCAGAAGAAAAGCGTAGTCTTCACCGTAATCGAACCCGGGACCCCACGATTAGCGTTCAGGTGCTTAACCAATCACGCCATGGTGGTCGTCAAAATGAAATTGAAGTCAGGTTAGGTATACATCTTAACATACTATGTGTTATGACGTAATATATGTAACATAAACTTTATGACTAATAATTGAACTAGTAATTGAGTACCTTTATTGCAGATGGAAAGTCTTTTAGTCATTTCAATATAAATTTATGATAATTACATTAGGTCTTATACTCATATTACTACCGTTAATCTAATAAACAATACTTGTTATTACTTTAAATAAACCTTCAAAATTTAAAGACTGTTAAACAAAAAGACCCCGAAATTCTAAGTTAGTGCCGGAAATATAAAATAAATAATCAGGCTAGAACTGTACGAATTTATAATATAATTAACACAATTGCTTAAGAATGCGTTAAATATATTATACGATTAATTAGTCTAAAATTACCTTATGAGGTTAGTCAAAATGAACTGTGTACCACTTAGTGTAGATACATACGATGCATACCTGTAACAAAAGAGAATGATTTAATTAGTAAATTTATTAAATACACTTAATATAATAATTAAATTTTATCTCAGATCAATAAACAAGTAAAGAAACCTAGCATAAACAAATTATTATAAAAAGAATTTACTATCAACATAGGATAAAAAAGTTTTATTTAATATTTTTTTTAGGTTAGTAACCTTTACCAATGTCTCAGATCTAACAATACATACTAGCCAATGTTAAGTTACGTAATTCTACACATATTCCCCTATCGAAAAACTTAATTCATTTATTCCTAATCCCAAATCCTATACTATATTTTCGTATCCTAATACAAGTATTGAACAAATGCTGACTCTTTGTATCTACGGTTTCAAATAGGTCAATCCGCTGCACTTGTCTCAAGCCCTACAAGTGCGAAGGGTTTAATGTACAATGCCTTCTGGTTTCTATCACTCTTGGCGTTCTTTTAATCCCTTATATATAACATACCTCTATGTAAATAAGTATGAATGTTTTACCGTTCGTCATTGTATTAAGTGTATATGAAAGAACTGCATGATTTTCGAGTTTGAGTAACTATGTTATGTACTAAGAGGGACAAAATCTTAAAGAAATCAACCTATGCCTCTTTACATAACACAGTTCACGTTGTATTTATAGTTTAAACCATTACATTACTAATAAAGTATTCTCTACAAAGTTATCTATTTGCTGATAAAAGGTTCTAAACTACTAATAGACTTAAAACTTGAGTGCCGAAGCCTTTGTCCACAAACAAAGGCTAAGGATGTAACTAACAAACAGTACGTTGCATAACAAAACTTTTCGCGTGTGTTAAATGCTAAAACCAACAACATACAAGGCGATAGTTACGAAATAACAGATCAGAATATTGACCTTTCCTAACAGGAGATCAAACAATTACCGTTACAATTCATTCAAGCGTTGAAACAACAAATTTCCTATTTCATTAACAAATCGACTCCATCTTTGACATGGATATGACAGCTTTGGCACGAGCGCCGGAGAAAGGAGAAAAAAGGTTAGCAAAAAGAGGTTGGAAGGCGCTATCGCATTGACTAGATAAATGGCGGAAAAAAAACATGTAGTTGGTAAATAGTAAGTGTAAAGAATGTATTATATTGGCACTTAGACATTAATAAAACTCCTTGGAAAATTTGACTTATAATGGCGTTCCTAATAATAGGTTATTTCACCGATTTATATGATTCACCATAACTAAAATCGATACTACTCTTGCTTAGGTAGAAACAGATTTGTATCTCTACAATATGTCAATCATCCATGATCTATACCATGACAAATACCCATGTATCGACTATAAATTCAATAACATTGTGCAGATAAACGGCGTCCCCGTTACATACAAAACTCTCGTAATAATTGTGTCTTCGTTTTCAACACCGAATTGTTTCATTAAAAGCTCACACCTCCATTTCGTCATGGCCGGTATTCGGAACTAATCTGTGATTCGATTTCACACAGAGCTAATGAAAATCTTTCGGATAATAAAATGTATTGGAAAGGAAACCAAAGTTTTGGGTTCGATTCCCATCGGAACAAAATATTATGATTTGTATTTGTAAGTATTGTATGGACAGACAATCTCTGATTACTCCGAATGGGATTTCGGTCGTTAAGTATAAGTAAGTATTGTAACATGACAAACTCTAACTATTTCGCAGTATACGCAAGAGCACTATATATCATGTAAGGTTCTGACTATCTGTTGAAAGGTATTCGATAAAGACACAGCTCCGTAATTTTCACCATAAATAATAGTCGAGAACTGTGGGTTCTTTATAGCATAAACACAGTGTACTGTAGTCTAGTAGATAGCGTGTCAAAACCTCTATCCATTTACAAATTGTCATTTCCGAAGGCTGAAAGGGGAATGGCATTGCCTAGTGATTGGCATAATATCGAATGCCCTTCCAAGATCGCGTGAGAAAATAAAATAAAAGCTCCAACTGACATGGTATGAAAATTTAAGGAATTACCGCTTGTAATAACTGCTTTTAGAAACTATTAGGGATTTATTACTAAGCTTTGGTTAATTTTAATGGTACAGTCCCCGTTACTATAACTAGATATATACATATTTCCTGAAATCGCTTTCGGAGTTGATTTATCTCGGAGACAAAACATTACTTCAGTCACTTTTATCACAACCACATACATAAGAATACTATACTTTTCAAGTTCTGATGACTTTATATTAAATTTTAGTGACAGAATACTAGCCCAGCGCACTATAAATTCAATGTACCTAACATATTATCCTTCAGCCTATATGCTATACCGGGAAACAACACAAACTTTCCGTTTAAAGACCAACTTAAATAATAATGAATCATTTAGGCATTAGCTATATCTTTAATCAACATCCGTTATCCAAGAATCTATTTCGAAACTTATACAATAAATTATTTACATCTATAAGCACTATTGTTCCTATAAATTATTTACTCATAATAAATTATCTTCTCGTAATAATTCACAACAGTTAGCAGATTGCCCGTCAAAGGCTCTTGTCTGCACCCCGGTCTGTGATATACAGCCTTCGAGTAATACGCCAACGCGATGACGAGAGATCCTGGTCAGTATTTAACTAATTTATTGCGATTTCACTTAGAAACTACAATAATGGGAGGCTATTAATGATTGGATGTTGTCTGGGAAATTGTTTTCGAGTAGTTATTGGTTTGGTCTATGGTATGGAATTTTTATGGTGACGTTTTAGTCCGTCAATAGTTACGAGTATTTAACCTAAGATTCTTACTGAATAATGTTCTGTTGGTTCTTGAACTAGGATTAACGAAAGCATGTATAGCAAGACGCTTTTGTACATTATATCACTGAGTACATATATCGGCGCCTCTGTTTCCCTAAAAAGATAGACACAGCGTATCGATCGCCACATGGAACTAAATGATAGGTCGATAGTACATATAACCAGGTGACCTTACTGCTTGAAGTGTCTAAATGACAACTAAGAGAACAAAACATACAATTTTAATAGGTTGACAACAGGCTTCCTTAAAAACGACGTATTCGACAATTCTTACAGTGTAATAAAGTATAACTAAAACTTGAGCTTATACAAGACGTGTATGCAAAACAATAAGGTTTCGCCAAGCAAAAAGGTAATAGGCACGTTAACCTACTTGGACGTAACTATAGTTCATCGTTTTACTGATAAGAAATATGGGTTAATATTGATTTGTTATAGTGGTTAACGGTGTTCAGTTGTGCGTACATTTTGCGATACGCAATTAGCCGAAAAGCGAGTTGTTCTGGGACTTGTATATAAGGAAACCAGCTGCCTTTCTTATTAAGAAAAGTGACCAATCGATGAAAGGGTAGTATATTATTAGACGACACCTCCACAATTATTGAAATTATTGATCACAATCGAATCCAAATGCTGATTGCAAAAAGGAGAAATTTGCTTTTGTAACAGGAAGTAAATTCTTCAACTTACCGGAGAATATAACTTAGTGTTTAAAATGGGGTGCGTGTAAATTATT
The DNA here is from genome assembly GCA_030578115.1 of Leucoptera coffeella. Classification (NCBI taxonomy): domain Eukaryota; kingdom Metazoa; phylum Arthropoda; class Insecta; order Lepidoptera; family Lyonetiidae; genus Leucoptera; species Leucoptera coffeella. The sequence continues at coordinate 182,126 of JAMBLF010000786.1, forward strand.
TAAGTCTTGTTTATGCCATCACTAAAGCCAATGCTAAACGCACTCTTGCTTGTATTAAACCGATTATATTGAGAGTTAAAGGGGCGAACAACACTGTATTGGCAGAAAGTGATATAAAGTGAATAGTTTTATCACTATAGCACTTTAAAAGGACATTTAGTGTTCCATAGTCGCAAACGCAAACACAAACAAACGGTAAAAGCTAACCGTAAACATAACCAAGGAATAATTAACAGTGAGATCGAATTCTCACCATTAAGGAAATGATGGCATTACGTATTTAGCTTCTGTAATCAATTAACATACGGAAGGATAAGTAATAAAGTTTTTAAAATAAGCTATATAAAATAGTTATAAAAAGGTATATAATAGTAATAGTTATAACAAGTGCGGTAATAAAACAATTGATTGTTCATGTGCTGTTGATATCGGTAAGGAAACCTGGCTATTTCCCGATAGGCAATAGTTACTACTGACGTCATGATTTATCACCTGATACGTTGTATATTGATTATCAGGTAAAAAGTGACTTTGGGGAGACCAAAGAACATCTCAAAACTTCCTGATAGCTATAGTAGATACTAAAACTAAATGGTCGTAAATGCAGTATTTCTGTTTACCTCTTCTAAATATTTATGCATGTACGTATATACATTCATACATACACATCACGCCTGATTCCCTATAGAGGGGTAGGCAGAGATCACGGATCCCAATTTGTCCCGATCCGGGCAGAACACTTTCGTTTCATTGACACTCATACATACTCGGCGGTTATAGTTACTCCTAACGTCACATTTTTTCAATATAGCGTCTAACTGACTGTTATATGTCTTATTGGGCCGGCCCCTACGTAACCGTATATACCTACTTAGGCCTAATCAAGTCAATCATTGCACTTAAGCCACTGTAACGGCTTACATCACTTAACATTGAAACGCATCGGAAACACGAGACAATTGACAGTTAAAATGTAAAAAAAACTTATCACAATAGACAGACATAATCAGATTCACGTATTTATAAAACTCAACATGACATGTTGTCACGAACATGATTCGATTGATCGCACAAATATACATACAATCAACGTGTTTTATAGAGGAACTGAGACATGGTTCATTATAAGATTACGAGTGATTAAACGATAAATATGGGAAAAAGTTTGTACGGAATGATGATTAAGTGGCTGGAGTATTCGCTATGATATGGTTGGAGGTTGGAGCTTGGAAATATGTGTATATATTATTCACGTCGATTTCGGAAAATATTTTGGAGATGCAATATCACCTAGATAACTTATAGTATAACTATTGGAGTCATGATAGCATTGATAAAGGATGTTGGTGACAGGTTTTTAATGGATAGTCCATCACACAATAGATTTCATCATTTTAGATGTCCTTTAGATGCACCTAAGATATGCCGGAAAGAATTGCAGTTTGGTGGTATTTTTGTATTCTATGTACGTACCAAATTAGCAAAGAAGAAATAATATGGATAAATAAATTTAACAGATGTTATAACTTTTGAAATAGATTAATAAATTACAATAGGAGAAAGTAAGTTACGGAAAATATTGTAACCACACAAAGCATTTAAATATTTATTACTTTGACCAAATTTTTTGGCCTGATTCCGTGTTAAATCATGCGTTTAGTGTATTATTGTATATTATTTATTGGATCACAATCTCAAACCGCATGTTTTCTATTCTCGAAAATATTGCCCGTGGGCTGTGGACCCAAAAATCGAGTTTCGTAATTCACACTCGAAATATGGGTTAAAAAGAGTACACGCAGTAAGTCCTACTTTGGACTTAAAAAACCGAGTTTATTGAGCAAATTAAGTTTAGTGTCTGATGATGTCCATGAATGAAAAGTGGTTTGTCAGCATTTAAAGAGATGGAGATACGTGATCTTCGTAGAGAACTTAAGTGTAAATTTTCAAGTGCATATGAGTACATTTCGTCGTATTACGCTTGCACTGACGACACATTTTTGTTTGATGTGCCACTTGAATAACATTTTTTATTACATTCTTACATGTCACATAATGTATTACGAGCATACGAGGCAGTTAGGAACTTCTGTCACTGATCACTATTATCAACTAAGACAAGAACTACCCAATACAAAGCACCGACGACATTTCTTTTAAAAGTAGGTGATACTGTGATGATTCTCTATAAAAGTAGCTCTCAATAAATTAATTGCTATTATAAATAATATTGATCTATGATAGAAAACCATACGTCTCAAAAAACACCTCGGAGCTACGAATTTACGGATCGACTTGAAGCAAAAAATAAGACCGACGACCAGACTTCGGAGTTTTACTTTCTTTATCTTGTTTCATGCAAATAAGATAGCATAATCGATAACCTAGGATCAAATAGGCCACGATTATACCATAAACAAGCACTATCTTTTGGTTTATTGAATAAAGTCTGCAGTAGTTAGGTTTTTGTTCAGACCTAGTGTTTAACTCGCTCGTTACATTCAACTCTTGTGGTGTGGTTTGGAAACTATTCCCGACGGGTGTTTCCGTTTTCTAGATTGTAGGTGTAAGTTTAAAAGGGAAAATACCAAGACAAAAGCTGCCTATCGTTAGATTAGCAACTAGTGATTCTTGTGTAACGATTTAGAAAACTAGACTTCAAGATCGCAATGATAAGCGCAATAAATACATATATTTCAATTTTGTAGAATTTGCACCGATACCTCCCGATCAGATCAGATAAGATATTATAACTTTTACTATTATAACAAATAATATTGTTTTGATAAAAGCAACAGTAAAACAAATGAACTTACTCTTCATTAATACAGCGAACTAAATCGGGCAGCACGAAGCTAATGTATAATCACGATACGAACAACATTCAGCAGCTGATTGATATCGATATAAGCGCACCATCAATCAATAACGACTCATTATTGGATTAACTGTACGCCAATGCCTAGTCTATTCACGGCGTCACGCTGTGTACAATATCCTAGCAAAAAACTCGAAAATGGAACACTATACTTTCGCTCTTAAACAAAATGTCGGCTAGATGACTACGGAGATAAAGTGAAGGAATTCTGTGAGAAATTGGGCTATTAGCACCATTTTGAAATTAAGATTAAGCACTTGCAAAAATAGCGAATAAACGAACTAAGGGGAACATTCTGTAAAGGAGATAATTGTAACTTACGATATAAGTTTGAGGCCACCCTTAAATTGACTAATATACTATAAATAATCAATAAAAGTCCAAATTTCAGCGTATTATAATATAATGCTATATAGCATATTATATTAAGAGAGATTCTTAACAGAATTTTGATGATAAAGTTACCATGGAATAACCCTTTAGTAGAAAATAACTAGTACAAAGCTTTACAATATATCGTGAGAATCACTCAAACGCGAGTACATACTCGTACATAATTGACTAACTCATCAACCGCAGCACAATATCGATACACGGTTTCCGCTACATCGAAAGAGGTCTATCGATCATTTTCATATCTCCGATACTTATCGCTCAGCCCTATTATGGAGATAAAATGCAAATAGATTTTATTACGACTTCCTAACTTTGACGTAACTGCTAAGAAAGGCTTGATTGAGGCACTAATAATACTGGTATGACAATAACTTAGATACACGGAAGACTTAACGATAGTAGCTGGTGTCAGAGCTTGGGGAAATTGATAGAACTAGGGACCTTTAGATAATGAAGTCATTAAAACAGTCTGGGGTCTGAATATAATCTTAACTGCTAGTGTTTCGCTTATAATGTCTTGGGATATAACTATGGAATTACTTTATTATTTATGATTGTTATTCTGCTGTTCAGTTCACCACTTCGGGTGTTATAGGAGTTTAGTAAAAGATTGACAAGCTTGCTATGACAATGCTAACTAGCTGCCGTTCTTACCGGCAGGTTGAAGAAGGCGACTAAAGGACTAGGGGTCAATTCGTTATATTTAGCAAAAGGCTAGCAACCTTTCACCAACGTTACATACATATGTCATCACAACCTAAATTAAATAAACAGACCTTGGAGATAGTATCGTGTTTCCTAAGTTCTGTCTACCAGAAAGGGAATCAAGGACGTGACCGAATGTTTATAAGATGTATGTAGATACAGTTTGTAGTATCACCTTTCAAACGATGATATGTAAACGCTGCAATGACGTCAAAATAAATGACCCAGTAAAGAGGTTACTTTCATATTTTTAAATAGTTTACATTCGCAATATTCTATTACGTAAATATTCTTCATTATCTTACTAAGTAATTAATATCCAAATCCCAGCAGACATATGTGTAATTTGTAACGTAAACAGTTCTGTCACATTTTTTTAAATATATTAATTGGAGCATCTTATAAGATGAAGAATTCATTATTTTTTATTCACGTTTTTACATGTACACACATAGAATGTCTTCCATCATTAAATATACAAATGCGTAACTTACACGTACTTTATCTTAGTATTTTATTATCTTTCTAAGGACCCATCTACATTATTATTATAAGCCATATATACCTCCAAATATGAACCGATCATATTCATCTATTTATTGTTACAATACATATACATTACAATAAAATTCAAAATACTCGTACATAGTCTATTTAACATGAATACTGCTGTGGAAGATTCCAATCTTACGGCACAGATAATAAAATACTACAGTACTTACGGTATGGGGTTACTACTTAAAGTAACTAAAGATCGACATAGAAGCGTCATGAGAAAATTAATCATAATTCACATGGATTACATTCATGACACCCATGTACGTAAATTAATAAACATATCCACTTGACTTTAGCAGACAGAGTTAATCATTTGCTAACATCAGCTTAGGCACAGATAATATAATACTATACAGTATATCAGGCTTAGGCATAACTCACACCTCGTTAAAACTTGGTACACGCACGATTTGACCTAAGATGGCATTAAATATGATTTAATTATTTTGAGACGCATGTATGCTTAAGGGCCATTTCCTTTAACAGTGAAAGCGTATATATCAAACACTTTCAACTGTCAGAAGGCATACATCGACGTCTTCATCTAGGGTTTAATGTAGAGTTAGTGTATGTACCATAAGAGCATGCTCATAATGTAAAGAACCCTTTAGTTATAATAGGTTATTGTTGAGGACAAATCTGGAGGAAATTGTTTCAATATTGGTGTATGATTGATGACTTGTCGGGCAAAAATAATGAAAACGAAAATGCTACTAGTTTTAAGATATAGTCGTAAAATGTAGTCAATCAATTCAAGTCTTCGACCAATCCAGGATGGTACACTCAATAAGAATTTATATCTCACCCATTATATTTAAGATTCTCGTTGTTCTTAGAGCTGTATATGTTACAGGCCAAACCCGATTTTAGGACAAACTAGTTTGGCATAGGCATATATATACATGCGCTAGGATGAACTAGTATAGCCTAGGACCGAACTAGTTTGTCCTACGCCCGATAGGATAGAACAGTTATTCCTAGGACAAACTTGTTTTGTCATAAAATATTTACACGGATAACTTCCGAGATATGGAAATGATCTAATGAAGTTATTTCTTTGCTAAGTATGCTATTAAAATAAGCGATTACTTCAAACTGACTCAAGTACCTACTAGTCCGGACATATTTATAATTACTATGCTACTTATAAATCGTTTTATAGGTACTGTGGTAATTATATGGTATCTTTAATTGCTATTTTGATCCATATTCAATACTAAGGATAAATCATACTTTAATCGTCAATAATAAAAGCGTAATGAACCCATTATAAGAACTTCTTGTGGCACGTGCCGAACAAATGTTAGTGAGAGACAGTTTAACAGTTTTTTACCCCATATTGTCACTTATACAAATAAACGAAAACAGCTGGTGTAAATGTTTGACTAAACAATTGAGCTCAAGCTAAACACATTTTATTCAGAAATGCCAACATCTTTTTTGAGTACAAAGCTGCTTGTGTGTGAATTCAGTTCAATTTATACCTAAGATAGATGATAAGTCATAGAATTATGTAAAAGATAATAGTGTATGTATAAACAGATCATACAAAATTCGTTCAGTTTCTTTCCAATTAATAATTTGTTTTAAAATTTATGACGGGTAATGATGAATAAACAAATTAAAACTATAAATTTAAAGTAGAAATAAAAATGAAATGAAATTTTTAATGATAAATCTTGTAACCAAAACAGATAAGCTACAAATAATTAAATGCTTAGAATAGGCAGACCATAAAAAGTACAAGACTATAAAAATTACGCTGTTAACTGTACAGACAGATTTACTATTTACTTAGATTCTCTGATTGTAGATCTCGGATGAATTGATGACATACGTAAACACGGGGTATACGCAACCAGTGCTCTCAACCTTATTGCTGAAACCCACGAGGAATGTAAAACCGGTATTTTTATTGCACGTACTAGGTTATGTGAGGCACTGGATGACTAAGCCTATTGGGCAATATTTTATCTTTTTTTAAATTCGAAAGGATGTGGATCTCAAATATCTATAAAAACGACTTAAATAAAATGGATAGTATAATTGTATACTGAATATCATCGAACCTTATTTAGAAAGAAAGTCGTTCACTACATTCGCAAATTAATCGTCATGCTTGAAACTACAAACGTATAACAGGCATTAATTCATTAATTAGCCATCCAGACATTCGTTTTTGTTTCAGGCTACGTAAGAATAAAATTATACCAAATTTAAGTTCATTAATTAATACCAAAATCTCTACCATAATTCAAATTTCTACACATGAACTTTTTAATACATTCATTCTATAACACATTCACTTCAACCCTGCTCTTGAAGTCTGCAATAAGTGGCTTCGGTGGAGCGAGTAAATTACTGGCCAATTACTATTAAGATATCGTTTGAGGTTTCCATAATACGTCCGCTAATAAATTGGCATGTCTCAGGAGCGATGGATCTGTTCGTTGCAACACGTTTGCTTCGTGTTCAATACGTTGAACATAATATATAGAAAGATTTATGAATGTATTGTACTAGATACAATATATTAAAAGTTTATTTTAGAATAAATCTATTGAAGCCATATTTGAAGTTTAAAATATCTAAACAATATTTTTCATACTAGTTACAAGAAAGAGTTAAGAAAAACTTTGTGATGTTTAAAAAATGTTATATGGTTGAATGTAGGAATGAAACTAAACTTTACCTAGACAATATCCAATTCGTATATGCCATATGGTTCGAGGGCATAAGTTCGTTATACCATAGAAAGGAGAGTTAACCTTCTCACCGAATTCATCATGGGAAGCAGCGAAAACTAATAACTAGCTGACCGTAGTTTTACAAAAAATAACAATGGCTACATTATTTGGGGTCATTTCATTTGAATGTCAATTTCTCCATCGCTTCATTGCGTCCCATTGTACCACGCCACATGAACTCTCAAATCGACATACATACAAACTACATACACATTTATTAATCCAAAGAATGGCAGTAAACAATGTCAAGGCTTTTGTGTCACTGCCCTTTTGGGAGATTCACTTTCCCAATGACATCAATACTAATTGTAGATGATAAAGTGACTAAGTAGAAACTCTTTACGTTAAAGGCAACTAAGACTGGGATAATGGGGTACTTCGACAGGTATATCATATCATACATAACAAATATCTGTATGTATTTTTGTTGGTTGTAAATTATTCAGCACACTGCCAGAAATACTTGCATACACATTCACTTTCTTTAATCCTTTTCAATGACTGAACACTAGGGACAATATCTCATAGGTTACTTTCAACAACTACAAACATCATTAGCACTAACCACGTTCGTTAGACGTGAACATGTTAATAAATTTCAGAACATCGTGTATCGCCTAGGTTACACCTTTCACATAACTAATTAAAAAGCGCTCTGAATTAATAAATGCCCATCATAGATGAAGTTGTAATTAAAATGAGAGTTGTCTACTTTCTTGTAAGCACCATGGCAACCATTTCTCGATACTTAAACGTGAAGGGTATTCGTTACAGCTAATTAAAAACACTAGAAACTTCTTTACGTATCCGTAGAAATTTATTGACTCACATTTTCTTGTTCCATCGTTAGAAAAAATATTAACTGCAATTCTCATCGTAACAGTGTTGATTATTTTTCCCAAGGTAAAATGAGTCATTTAAGTTAACTTTTCTTTGAAACAACTATTCTTAGCGCTTTTTTATTGCAGTAGTATAAATGGGTTAAATTAAAATATTGCAATGTAAATAGTGTCTGAAACTGCATTATCCTCATTTGAATTCACTATCCGGCAGTGTTATCTAACAAATACAATGCTATAGTACTGTATAGTATTATATTATCTGTGGCTATAGGCAAGATAGAGAGAATATATTCTTTCTTTACTTAAGATAAAGAAAAGATTATCTAAAAATAAAAGATTAACTATAACATCACATAACTACCCTAATAGTCGATTTTCTTATAATGAAATTTGTTGTCTCATATTTTATTATAATAAAATCGATATGCTTCACTGGAATATATGGATTTCGGTGATCTGTACAATTTATCTTAAACGAAACACGTTTCAACTGAATTCGTGTATAAAGAAACACAAAATGTTACAAGCTGTCGCAATATTACGATTGCTCATCGGCACAACCCTACGCCTGAGTAAGTCATCAACGACTGGCAACATTCAATTACAAGATGAAATCTATATCAGTTCACGATTCCGTGTATCCATAAATCTTCTAAGCATTTCATTATCGACATAAATCAGTTTTCTTCCAACGGCGATAGGTTTTTCGTGATTTCTCAGGAGGGGCTCAACATTACTATCTGGGCATCTTGATCTATCGTCACACTTATCTCCGGTATATCTTTGTTAAGGTCATCTCTTTCTGTATTTTCATGGTTTCGTTTAGATGCCTTGTGTTGTGTTTAGTAAACAAAACTTTATCATCAATATAATTATGTACAATTATACATTTATTAATATATTTATTTATACATTAACATTACGCCCGTTTCCTTCCAGTGGGATAGGCTGAGATCATGTACTTTTCGATTCAGTGTTATTTATACAACTCTCCATATACACTCAGCGGTTATAGATACTGCTAACGACATCCTTTTTCAATATGTCGTCTATCCGACTGTCATATGTCCTATGTATTTTTTATAAAACAACTCTATTTAACATACTGTAATATAGGATATTTTACGTTAATGTAAACACGAGTTTTCCGGAGTTTTGAATAGAACAAAACAAGTACGAGTATACTTCTTAATTAACGTGTACTAATAACAGTAGAATTATGTCTATTTTACTCGCTAGGTATGTACAATTAGGCACCAAAATAATCTTTTTTTTAAATCAACCCACCTTACACATCCCAGACATAATGAAAATTCATAACCGTAAGTAAAGCATAAAATTCCTCTTTATAACGATTTTAATCATAGATGGAAGCTATCTACAATGCCATCTATCGTTTTATTAAAAAGAAAGTCACTTTATCATCTAAAGACAGTAGTGGCTTGCTATGGACATTAATTAGAGATTTCACACACTCGCCGATCGCAGATACTAGATACCTGATAAACCAGTTAGTACTGATAACAAGTCGTCATTGACACACATAGTTGGAGTCCTTCCATACTTATCGCTATCTGGAGCAGTTTCAAAGAATGATTTCTTTACAACGGAATAAATTAAAGATTACGATTGCCAAATAGTAAAGGTAATATTTTGGTTGTAAAAAGTTGACATATTTTGTCTGCGATTAAAGGAAACGACGAACCAAACAAGGCAGTTGCTTCATTATTTTTATTATGTTTCAGATGTGTATAGGTATGGTTTAGCGTCTATTAGATCAAATTTTAGTTATTGTCTCACCTCATTTATCTTTTAGGAATAATACGAGTAATTGATGATACTTATATTTGGCGTTGTATAAGCTAATCTGTTTATTAAAGAAATCAATATTATATAGCAAAAGCGTTTGAGAAATTACAGCTTGTGTAAACATAGATTTCTATATGTATACTCATTTTTGAATTGGTTGAAAATCTACTCATAAACCTAATTGGTTGCGAAATGCAACGAAAGGTTATTCAGCCACTCATCCGCTGTATATGAAAAGAACATATAAAACTTGAACTTACTAAGCGTAAGTAACGTTAACGCCTATTAAATTTTACATTTTACATCTACTTTCAATCGCACATTGTATAGCATTTTGCAATCGCGAATTTTCGATATTCATTGCGCAGACATAAGCCGTTTACACAAATACCTAAGCAATTAAATGTAGCGTACCCAAATGAATAGGATTAGCAAGAAAGCCATTTACAGATTAACTTGTTAATAAAAGTGAAAGCTTCTATGAACGTGTGAGTTACGACTATTCACGATTAATAAGCCTGATTAAAGATGGT